>OY743184.1:28434638-29034638 GCA_963555705.1 Ligustrum vulgare
TAACTACACATTGACCTCTGTTATATAACTTTATGTTAGCCCCAGGGCACATCTTAATTGACAAAGAATGGGATACACAAAAGCTATGAGTCTCATCAATGTGATTAAGATTAAATGTTAACTTTAAATTATATTAAAATTTAAAACCGTGTTTGTTAAATTTTTGTGTTTAAAAATATGTATTTTATGTTTTCGAGGTAAGATATGTATTTAAAAAGCGAAGAAAGAAAATATGTGTGGTTAAAAAATAGTTTGAAAAATTATATTATAAAAGATTTGTTTTTAAACAAATTTGTGGGGCTAAAATTCTAGTGTTATCAAACCGGGAATCTTCATCCTTCTAGTTAACTGTAGAAGGCAACTTCGGATGGAGCAAACCATTTTGTCAGCGATTTTCTTGGAGAGGAGAGTGGACCTACCATGAAACTTCAATAAATCTACACTTATTCATCACATCAATGAAGTCATCACTATCACAATTTACCAACAAGGATACAAACACTATGAAGCTACAACACAACTAGTCTTCCTTTGTTTATTGGAGACTAAAATCAATTTTTTTAGTAGATTTTGACAAAAATTGTTGATATATACGGTTAATAAGTTGTAAGACTCATGAAATATGTGATTATAATTAATTGTTGACTTCAACTTTGATAAAAATCTAATTTTTAATCAGCATCAAACATGCCTGTAATGAATTATGTATTGTCACATGATGATTAGTAGCCATTCCAATTACAAATCTTTAACCTCTGTTTGGTAACATTGTTTTGTTTATAAAATCATTTATTTATATATCTGAGGTAAAAAATTGAGATTGAAAATTAGATAAAGAAAATTTGTATGATTAAAAAGTGTTTTAAAAAATTGTATAGTTTATAAATTGATTTATAAATATAAAAAAGTACGGTTATCAAACCGTGGGACAATGCTAACAACTACAAACAAGCACGCATGAACTCATGGCATATGTAATATTACCCACGCCCCCAGGGCACATCTCCAAGTGGCAAAGGGGATGGGTGGTAAGTGCTCAGCGCAGCTGTGTGCTTGGTTCGATTCCCCGCAAGGTGGAATTGGCCTTGTGGCAAGCGGGAGTTATTGAGATTTGCTCATGCTTACCATAAGCCCTTCCACCCTGACTACTTGGAGGCATAACCTGGATTTACCTTCCCGAACCAATGGCCTTGGGCGTGGTCGGTTCGGGCCCTCAGGGTGTGGGCTACACCTTTTTCCGATCAAAAAAAAAAAAAAAAAATAATATTACCCACATGTGGGACTCAAGCCCACTCATCATTTCGTACAATGTCGAAAGAGGTTGTCCAACCATAGCCTAACTGTAACTTTCACCATGTTTTTCTCTGCTCAACTCCATCACTCTTCTAGCTAGGTACCCTTTTGGGAATAAAACTAGGCTATATTAATCAATTTCCTCACAAGGCTAGACTACCTATTTTTGGGAAAAAACTAGTACATCGTAATCAACACATCGACAGAATTTTCAAGATGAAGGTAAGTCCAAAATCTTCTAAATTTGGTATATACCATATGCATTCTAACCATGTTTTCTCGATGCAGTTACTAGGTTGGAAGCACCGTAAACCAAGATGGAATAACAACGAATCACCGAAGAATTTCACAATGGGAAATTCCTCCACTTACTTCCCAGGAAAGGTGATTTTTGATGAAAAAAAATACTATGTGGAACCAACTGATACTTTTTCAGCCTCATGGCAACCTAACAAAATGGGAACTGTCTTTCAAGATGAATCTTCTGAGCCATTTTCCTTTCTTGCTATCGGAACTTTTGGCTCGGAACTGATGGATACAGACCCCCCAACACCCACATTTCCAGTGCCTTCTGAGAAAACAACAAATGAACTGACAGAGACGAGAGAGAATGATTCGGAGCTTATGAACTATGAACTAGAGAAGTTTCTTGAAGTCGAAGCTGAAGATATTGGTAATGATTCATCGCCGAGGTGCAGTCTAGCCAGCATCGTAACCATATGTAACAAAGAGATTGAAGCAAATATCCCTCTGCACAATTTTCTCATTGGCTCATCAAGTCATCAACTGGCTAGAATAACGGTAGAACCAGATATAGAAAATGCATTTCATGACGGAAAATGTGAAGGATCAGAGAAACGAGCTAATGGAAATTATGTAACACATTTCATGAAGAAGATGATGAAGAAGATCCATTCTATATCTAAAAGCAGCACTGCTTTTTGTAGTGGAGATGCTACTGAATCCAGTTCAATTAAGACGAAACTACCTAAGGTATGCAAACTCATATCAATGTACAAAACATGTTCGTGCTCCACTTGGCACATTCCGCGATTTACATCATTTACAAATCTCCAGGACAGGAATGGTAGGGGCAGGTTGGAGTTCAGCATATATTTTTTTTTTTTTTTAACAAAACGTGTTATTATGAATATCCAATTGCCTAACCTGTTAAAAGCTGAATACCAATTTTAAGTTTCAATATACAACACAAGCTCATAAGGATATAATCTAACTCTAAATTTTAACATATAATCTGTGTCTAAAACTTTAATGGATGTTGCAAACAAGCAGGAAAATCTGAATTTATTACTTCTACAATTCTCATTTAATTTGTTGCATGCAGGGACTAAAAGTATTCCACAAGAAGGTCCATCCTGAAGGATTAACAACTGAAAAACAATTCAAGTTGCAAAAAGGTATGGCCAAAAACATTACCCATAAACATGAAGGTGACAACGAGACTGAGGAAAATGGAAAGAAAAAGCCTTCTCAAACAGCAAACATAAAACAATATGAGCAGAATGCCATGATCCGATCTTCAAATCGTATTAGCAAAGGTGTTTCAACGGTGAATGGCGAGCACTGGATCAAAACAGATGCTGATTGTAAGTAATGTTTGTATGTCCCCTTTTAGATGAGATGGTTTAACAAGATAAAAAAAATAAAAATATGTAATAAAAAAAATTTCATGATCTCTATGCAACCAATTTATGAAAAATGTGCGCGTGCAAGACCTTTGATAAAAAAATAAAATAAAAAAGAATCCACCCCACAGTGAGGCTTGTTTGAAGATAAAAATGAAATAAATAAATGTATTCCCTCTCTAACAACTTAAACTTTTGTTCAACCCTTCTTTGTGTTGGAATTTGGATTTCAAGAAAGTACTAATTTCAAAATTTTAATCTTTCGTTTAGAAAAAAAAAAAAAAGAACGATTTGGATTTTAATTAATTCTAATTCAATTAATTTTCTACCTAAAGGTGCATAGTGAAATGTCTTTAGATCTGCAGTAATTACTTTTAATCTTCAATTTCTTTCTGACCCAGCACTTCACATTTGAATCTTCCTTGATATTCCTTCAAGAACCAAGATCACACAATTGTGTGGACATCGCAAGATCAACAACCTAATACGCAAGATTAGCCAAATTGAGAGAATAATTTTTCGCTCAAAGTAGATGGGGGCAGTCACTCTTGTCTTGGAATTAGAGAGGGGTGGCCGCCCCCTATGTATATGTAGGGGAGGTCTTGAAAACCTTCCCTTTTCCTTGTGGATTTGAACCTCCAACTTGTCCTACAAGTAACCAAATATTAGATCCTATTTAATTGTGCAATCACTAAACTATCTACCTTGTTACAAGTAAATCCATTAATTCTTATTTAGGCTACCAGAGACCCAATTGGATTTATATAATATGAGCTCCTAATAATTAGATCCGATCATGCCAATAAATAACCTCTAATCTAAGGCTTATATTTCTGAAATCATACCCACATTAGAATATTTAATCGGTCTCCTTAACTCTACTAATAAGAGCAACGAATTCCTCTTGCAATGCGTCATCTATTATTTCACTTTCCATCGGTTCCAAACATTTAGAGTTATTGACCATATCAATGATTGATCTCATCCATAGTATACTAAAGATCCTAAGATTTTTACATAATAAATAAATTCCAAGATGGATTAAGACAATTAATATGCCAATCATCTGGAATCTTAATTCCTACGCACGATCATGCTATAAAATTAACTCTATCATGGTCTAGTCCAATATACTTATCCTGAAGTATATCAATGTTATTACTCACTACTCATCCAGTCGCGAAGGTTAATATAAATCACCTACTACAATTAGTTAGAGTAATAAGCAAATGAATCTCAATAGAATAAAGTCCCTACCTTTATTCTATGTTAAGGAATAAATTATTTTCGATTCTCGTATGATATAAATCTTATGTACTTCAATAAGTACTTATGTCTTATTTTTAATAAACAATCGAAGGCACTTCGTCACTGCTTACATTTGATAACAAAATTACAAATTTAAATAAACATCAAATATTATATCAAATGTAAATAATCGTTTATTATATTTTAGTTAAGTCCTAACACCTTTTAGGCACATATACCAACAATTCTACCAAGTTCCCTAAAGTGTATGTTGTATTGCATGCATGCCCATGGCATCTAGAATACCCTCAAAGCTCTTAACCGGTAGACTCTTCATAAATGGATCGAAAATGTTATCTGCTTAAGTAACCTTGCAGACTGTCACATCTTTACGCTAGAAAATCTCCCCGAGGAGATGGTATTTTCATTCCATAAGTTTTCCCCATTGATGGCTTCGTGGTTTCTTTGCATTAGCCACTGCCCCACTGTTATCGCAGAATTGCGTAAAGGGGTTTGCAATGGCAAGAACAACTTCTAAATCTGTAAGGAGTTTCTAAGTTACAAGACTTCCTTCCCTGTCTCACAAGCTGCAACGTAACAGTGGAGTCAGAGATGCATGTCTGCTTCACACTCCTTCATATGACTGCACCACCACCAAGTGTGAAAATGGTCCCTGACGTGGACTTCTTGGAGTCCATATCAAACTGAAAATTTGAGTCAGTATACCCTATTGGAGTCAGATTCTGCACTGAGTACACAAGCATATAGTGATAAGATTCAAAGATGCGTGGAAGAAATGTCGGGATGTTTTGAACCTAGGTTGTGGATGGACGATGGAAGCTTGACCTAACAATCACGACGTCAAGATCAACGATGCGGATTAAAGAACCAAGATTTGTGAAACACCACAAGGACTTGTCCAGTTTTCCTTGATAAGTTTTTTATTGTAAAATCCACAAATATTCTCGTGAACATTTGATAAGATCGAGATGAACGCCACGAGATGATAATCTTGATAAACTCGAAGAAATATAGGAATCCACCTATAATTTTATTGAATCCTTAATAAAAACTGTTTAATCAAATACAAACTGTTTTACAATGAATGGAAATAACATATAAATAATGAAAAATAACCTAACAACTAGCCCTAGCCGCTAATGGACACAAAACCCTACATACCAACAAAAAAATGGAAAAATAACACAAAACGCGAAAACCCTAATCTCGTATGCGGTGGGCGATCAGAACCTCATTTACGACCCTGACAGGAATACTTACGGCCGTAAGTGTCACGCTGATTATGAAAATATTTCTTCAGCTATGGTCGTGAAGGAATAACTTACGACCGTGATGTTCACGCTGAAACAAAAGTACTTGATGTAGTTATGGCCGTAATCGTAGTTCTTAAAAAATTGATGATAGTGAAGTTACGGCCGTGAGTGAGCTTGTTGCGGCAGTAACTAACATTCTGTATAATTTTGAGATCCTTTGAGCAGCTCGATCTGATTTAAATCTCGATTTGGGCTAAACATGAAACTTGCTCGTTTTTCAATGTAGAATATTGTCACATCACCCATGTATCCTTTGAGCTCCTTTCTCGGATCACATCATCCCCCTTTCTTGGAAAGGATTCGATCTCGAATCAATTTCTAGCCTGCTTTTCAGATGCATCCAGATTTGCTTTTGGGGGCTTGATGTAGAATTTTACCACCTGAATCAAATGAAAAATTCTTGCTTCCCTGCAATGGGATCAACCAACAATACCATGCAACTTAGATTAGGCGAATGGATCGAATCACGAGCTTCCTTGGGAAAAAGTGGTGTGGCCTAAATTCCTAAGTGCAATTAACCTGAAAAAAGAATTAAGCAAAATGGGGTGGAGAATGTTAGTTTCATGGTACAAGATATGGATTCTTGTACTCATGACTTATTATCTCCAATTCATTTTTCCTCACAACGAGTCCCTTCTCTTCGCCTCCTCCAATCTTTTCAAATTCTTGCTCAATCACCTCTTTCTCTTTTTTTGCACAGTCAACCACTTCTACTAACTCTACATTTTTATCAACCTCATCACTACCCAAATCCATCTTTTCCTCGTCAAATTTTGGAGTTTGATCATCTATTTTTACTTTTAACTCATGCCCCTCACCAATATTTTCCACCTCTTCACTACCCAAATGTGATTCTTCCACTTCAAGGTTCAAATTTTGAACTTCCACCTCAACTTCCAAATCATGCCTCTCATTATAAACAATTGTATTTTCAACCACCTCCTCACTACCCAACTCCAATTTTTCCTCATCAAATTTTTTAGTTAGCTCAACTACTTTCAATTTTTAATCTTCCACAAAGTTCGGAGTTTCTACTTCTAACTTCAATTCTAACTCACCCTCCTTCTTATCAACATTCTTAACTTGAGGCTCTCTTATATATGTAATTCACTCTCCCTTAACCATTTAATTACAACCTCCCTTTTCTCCTCTTTCTTTTGTAACCTAGCCAACCTTTTCCTTTCTACCTCCCGTTCCCTCCTCATTCTTTCCTCATAAATTTCTTTTGAATCTTAAATATCACCTTCGGATCAATCTCTTCTACCCTCTTAACCCCAATTCCATCTCTAGGATTATGATCACGCCTCTAATCCTTCCTAGCTCTAGAATCTGATTGAGATTGCTCCTTTCTCAATTTAGCCATCTCCTTTTCTTTTTTATCCATTCTTATCCAACATCATTCAACATCCTCAACACACGATCTTTATCATTATAGTTCCCTCTTCTAGATGGATATTTTTCTTGAAAATTGGACATTATAGAATTTATGTTGAATGAAATGGAACAGAACAATAAAACAAAGGATTAAGAAATTCAAGAAAGTGGTTCTTGAATTTTGGAGTGACTTTTTTTTTTTTGGAATAATGGATGAATTTTCGAAAGAAATAAGTAAATAAAAAAATAATTTTTTTTTTATAAATCCGAAGATTCGACACGAACGTAACAAAATAAACGGATCAGGATTTGGATAAGAATCAAATAAATTAAACACTTTTGAATTTTGTTGGAATTTTTTTTATAGATCAAAAACTAGAAAACTTTGCTGGCACGAAAAACACGAAGAATAAGAAAACTCAAAAAAAGACTCAATAATAAGATATAGATAATTCTTATGGCAGACTCGATGATAAACATAAAAATTAAACTAAGATAAAATAAACCTGAATTCAGAGGCCACCTCTGATACCAAATGATAAGATTCGAAGATGTGCGGAAGAAATGCCTGAAAGTTCCAAACCTAAGTTGTGGATGAATGATGAAATCTTGACCCGACAATCAAGATGCGACGATCGACAATGTAGATTGAAGAACTAAGATTTACGAAACGCCACTAGGACTTGTCCAGTTTTCCTTGATAAGTTTCTGATTGTGAACACCACAAATATTCTTATGAATATTTGATAAGATCGAGATGAACGCCGCAATATGATAATCTTGATAAGCTCGAAGAAATATAGGAATCCACCTATAATTTTATTGAATCCTCAACAAAAACTGTTTATTCAAATCAAAGTTTTTTTACAATGAATGGAAAGAACATATAAATAATGAAAAATAACCTAACAACTAGCCCTAGTCTCTAATGGACTTGAAACCCTACATACCAACAAAAAAAATGGAAAAATAACACAAAACTCGAAAACCCTAGTCTCGTCTACGACGCTCGATCAGAACCTCATTTACGTCCATGACAAGAGTACTTACAGTCGTAAGTGTCACGCTGATTAAGAAAATATTTCTTCAGTTACGGCTGTGAAGGAATAACTTACGACCATGATGTTCGAGTTGAAATAAAAGTGCTTGATGTAGTTACGACCGTGATAGAGGCCCTTACGGCCGTAATTGTAGTTCTGGGAAAATTGATGATAGTGAAGTTACGACCGTGAGTGAGCTAGTTGCGGCTGTAACTAACATCCTATATAATTTTGCGATCCTTTGAGTAGCTCGATCTGATTTGAATCTCGATTCGGGCCAAACATGAAACTTACTCGTTTTTCCATGTAGAATGTCTTCGTATCACTCGTATCTCCTTTGAGATCCTTTCCTGGATCACATCACATAGTCTATCGTTCTCCGAAGGTACTTGAATATATGGTTCATTGCTATGCAATGCTTTTGTCCAGGGTTAGATTGAAAATGAGTCACTATCCCAACTGTAAAACAAATATTCGGTCTAGTGCAAAGCATGGCATACATGATACTACCCACAGCTGATGCATGGGGTATCCTACTCATACGCTCTACCTCATCAGGGGTTTTAGGACACTGCCTCTTCGACAAGTGTGTTTCCTTGCCTGAAAGGTAACAACCCTTTCTTAGAATTCTGCATAACTAATCTAACTAGGAATTCACTAATGTATGAAGCTTGTGATAAGGCTATTCATTTATTCTTCCAATCAAGAATGATCTGAAGACCCATAATATAACTAACCTCACCCAAGTCATTCATACTAAACTGTAGGGCCAGCCATGCCTTCACTGCACATAACATTTCTACATCATTTCCAATGAGTAATATGTTATCCACATAGAGTATATATATAGAAATACTATCTTATTTTTAGAGTTCTTATTACAGAAATATGGTTCATCGAGGTTCTAATCAAAATCGTATGTTTTAATCACCTCTTAAAATCTTTTATTCCAGGACTTAGATGCTTGCTCCATTCCATAAATGGACCTCTGTGGTTTGTAAAGTTTTCCTTCATTTCCTTAAGTGACAAATCCTTCCAGTTGCATCAAATATATGCTTTCTTGAGGACGTCCATTCAAAAATGTTGTCTTGACATCCAGCTGCCATATTTCATAATCCATATAGGAAACAATGGATAAGAGGATCTGAATGGATTTATGCGTAGCAATCGGAGAGGTCTCATCGTAATCGATTCCTTTCCTTTGGGTAAACTATTTGGCCACTAATCTAGCTTTGAAGGTTTAAGCTTTCCCATCCACTCCTCTTTTCCTCTTGTAGACCCACTTAAACCCTAGGGTTTGATCCCTTCGGGAATTTCTACAAGTTCCCAGACTTGATATGAATACATGGATCCATCTCAAGTTGCATAGCACTCATCCATGAATTTGCATCCACATCCTCTATTGTATCCTGATAAGAAGTCAAATCATCTTCTTGCTCTACGGAGGTTGTTCGAGATAATTTAATGAGATAAACTGCAAGTGTAAAGGTTGAACAAGTAGTAAAGTGGACGTGATTCCAAGTATCGATCCCAAAAGGAATATTTTTAAGTACCAAAATTGACACTTTAGGCTTTATTTGAAAAATAAACAATATTTTGGTTGTTTTCAAAGAACGAGAAATAGAAAACATTAAATTAAACTAGGGAAAACTTAAGAAGGAATAAATTTCAGTTTTGATCCAAATAATTTAGTATTTGGGACTCACGACTTCACCATCATTGATCCTCTTAGTTACATATTTATTGATTAAACAAAAATTAACTCTTGTTATCTAATGAAATTTCAAATTTGATTAACTATTTCTCTCGATAACAATTAATCCTATTTAATTGGGCCAATTCACCTATCTCTAAATGAATTCATTATCAACCTTCTTAAACACATTAATGCCAAGAAATGAATATAGGTCTCATCGAAATTCAACCTAAATTGATCGCATTAATTACAAGATTATATATCTATATCTTGTCCAGATTAATGGCCTTTATTGCCTATTCTAATTTACGTTCTGATTTCTCAAATCCAACATAAATTAATGTATCCTTCACCAATTAGCTAAAAATATGAAGCCATAAAACTCACAATAAAATTTTAACAAGAAAGTCAATTATAATAATTTGAATCGACAAATATAAAATTAAGATTCACAATGAGGCTACATTGTGTCCCAAAAGAAGGAATTAGCTATTCATACAATTCATGGATAAATAGAATTCTTGCACCAAGAATCTTCACTTGCTACTTTGAATCCAATCTTCAACTCTGGATGAATTCTTCAAAAATCTTAACTTTCTAGCATCAATGACTCTTGCCTCTCTCTCTCAAGTTCTTTGTCAAAAATGTAAACCTAATCCTTGGTTTCATTTTCCCTGTTATATCTCCCAAAAAGTCTCAAAAAGGCCCACAAAGATTGTCCACAAAAATATTCCAGAATGGACTTCTAATTGGAATAGGTTAAAAACAAGATTTCCGCGCTTTCACACATGCAGCCGCATATGGTAGACATGCGCCCGCATGTCTCTTGCTGCAACTTTCTTCCCTTATCTCTCTCTCTCTCTCTCTCTTTTCTTTTTTCTTTTTTAAAAATAAGACCCATGCGGCCACATGGGTACAGCTGTAGAATTGTATTTGTGTGTTCCTCCTTCGTTTCTTCATGTCCACTTGGCCTGAACTTGACTCTTTTCATGTTTACTTGATTCCTAACATTGATTCAAACAAAACACACGTAAACACATATTTGCAATACTAAAACACACATATAGACACACTTTTTGGGGACTTTAACACATAAAATAAATTCTTAACAGATATCGCCTAATAGGATTCTCCTAATAGCAAGTACCTCTCGGGTTTTCTGATCATCCTCTCACTTATTTTCAACGTTAGAGGTTCTTGGAATTCCTGATTGGACTGTGTACATTGATAATCAATTCCAGTGTCATCCACTAGATCATTATTCTCATTACTCATATCCTATGCAAGATCCGTAGGCAAAGGTGGACTTTCACTGCTCCCACTCAAATCTTGCACCCTATGAATGCTACCATCGGGATATCCATCTGGAGTCCTAGATGGTAAAGTAGCAGACTCCATCTCTTCCAAATCAGTTTGGATTGAGATTCCCTTTTTTCTATATATTTGTCCCCAGTTGCCTTTGTAGAAACAAAAACTTTCTTGTTCTGAGGACTATAGAAGTAATGTCCTCTTGTTCATCTGGGATAACCTATGAATAGGCATTTTTCTTTCTTAGATTCCAACTTTTCAGTCTTTTTATTCAGTACATGTGCTGGATAGCCCCAAATACGTATATGGTGTAAGTTGAGCTTACGACCATTCCAAAACTCTAGGGGAGTCTTGGAAACTGATTTTGATGAAACTAAGTTCAGAAGATCTGCAGCTGTCTGAAGGGCATATCCCCAGAAGGAAGTAGGTTGTGTAGAGAAACTCATTATTGATCCTACCATGTTTAACAAAGTCCTATTTCTCCTTTCTGAAATGCCATTCTGCTGGGGTGTCCCAGGCATGCTAAGTTGAGATAAAATCCCATTTTCCAAAAGGTACTTAATGAATTCTCCTGACAAGTATTCACCACCTCAATCTAATCGAAGTGTTCTACTACTTTTACCTAGATGTTTCTCGACTTCAGTCTAAAACTCCTTGAACTTGTCAAACACTTTAGATTTTCAAGTCATTAAGTAAACATAACCATATCTTGAGTAGTCATCTATTAACGTTACAAAACACTCATGGTTATATCAAGTAGGCGTATTCATAGAACCGAATACATCTGAGTCTACTCATTGCAAGATTTCTTTGGCTCTAAGTCCTTTTGTAGAAAAAGGATCTCTTGGTCAATTTACCTTCCAAACACGATTCACATGTTGGTAAGGAATTGACCTCTAAACCATTTAGTGGCCCATCCTTAACAAACCCTTGAATCTTGTTCAGGTTAATGTGTCCAAGTGTAATATGAGAATGATATATCTCATTAGTTGGAGATAACTTTTATTTTTGGGTTATAGTTAAATAATTTGTATGAGTAGTAGCTTTAAGAATGTAAAGAAGGTTAGACAAATATTTAGCACAAATATGAGCATTATTACGACAAATGTAAATCCCATAGGAGTGGGGTCAATATAATATCCTCCCTCATAAAGCTTAGAAACAGAAACCAAATTCCCCTTCATATGCGAGACATAATAGCAGTCTTGCAAAATTAATTTCTACCACTACTAAAATTGAAATTAATTGTTCCTACTGCTAGTGTTGAAACCACATCTCCATTGCTGACCGTGATATGAAAATCACTTCTTCTGAGTTTTCTGGTCTCCTGTAAAACCTGCATATCAATGCATATTTGATCAGTGACCCCAGAATCTAGAGTCCAGGTTAAAGTAGAATCAACCACTAATCACGAATCAACAATGAATGCCTCACATGTACGTGTCTTTTTGGGCATAGTACAATCCTTCTTCCAATGTCCCTTCTCGTCATAGCCAAAGCACTTTCCCTTAGGCTGCTTATCTGTTCCAGCGTGAGTATATATGTTGGTGGAACGCTTTCTCTTCTTACCTTGGCTTTCACAACCATAGCTTGACCACCCTTTATCTTTTAGAGCCAATTCAACGCAATGAAGCTGGTTCATTAACTCACTTAATGACATGTCAAGCTTGTACATATAATAGTTTATCTTGAACTGTGAAAACAAATGAGTCATGGAATTATGCACCATGTAATATTGAGTTTCCTTGTCAATTTTAACCCCTAGAACTTCTACCTGGTTAAAGAGGGCAATTATTGTCATCATTGTCATCATGTGTTCCTTAACCGGCATCCTGATTTCATGTGTATGTTCTAAAGGGAACAGATTACCTCAAAATGATCTTGTCTTCCCTTCTTCCCAAACACCCCTTGAAATTACTCCATTTTATCATAAGCGGAGCTCAAGTGGTCATGTTTCTGCTACAACACATTATTTATAGATACCTTTATGTAGCATCATTCCATCTTATTAGCTTTAATCCACTTATTATAGTTGTCCTTTTGGGCTTTAGGAGCATTATTAGGAGGTTTCTCAGGATATTCTTCCTCAAGCACAAATTCGATATTATCATTATTAAGTACAACCATTTAGTTGCGTTTCCAATCGTGATAATTATCGCCAGAAATGATGTTTCTTTTGAGTATAGTAGATAATAGATTGAGAGACATTTTATAACTGAAAAATAAGCAAAATAATCATCATTAAATAAGCCATAACTATGATTTAGTGTATGATGTATGAATGCACATGCGGTGCCCATTAAGCTACAAAAAACACTATGATGACTTAATTCCAATTAACCACAGCCCTCGTTTCAGGTAAGTTCACAGTGATTTTTCAATTAAGCTAAAAAAATTAATTCCACTTGGTTTTTACGTTACCCAATGACCTTGGACCTTAACATGAAAAATTCCCTCCATTTCTTTTAGTTAGTGACCTGAAAAATAAGAGCCTCTTTAGGATGTTTATTAGTAAGGTGGTTCTAAGTGTATAATCTTCGTCTAGATCCACAAATATATCTAGATTTCAATGTATTGTCATCTTTAGAATGATCAAATATTTTAATCTATAATCGTGCAAATCTTCCTATTCGAGATATACTCCTAAAATTAAAATACCCTCACCTCCTTTAGGGAGTTTGACAATGAGGCCAGCACGACGCAAGATATTTTTATTTTAGATGTATCGACAGGAGGAGACCATAGGTGACAAACCCGCTCCCACTTAATATTATAATAAAATAGGTTTTCACTTTTGAAATAATTACCAACCATTCGTTTAATGAACTTCAGAGTCCTAGGGCAAAGCTAATAATTCAAATCTACATGAAAAACGTATGACATTCATTCAATTATACATCCATAAAGCAATAAAAAAATTAAAGCATAAAATCAATTATGTTTGGCTAGACTCAAAGATAAAAAAATTAAATTTCAGCTTTGGGTTCAAGCTCAATAAATTTAATCTTCTTCATCTTCGTCCTTGGTCTTGTTGGGCTTCCACTCCATCTGATCCATGATCTGCTTATTGGCTTGTCAAGTCTCCAACACATTTACTGGGTCAAGCCCATGTGTTTATTCAACTCAATATATCCAGATAATAGGCCCCCTTTATTAATCGAAATGGACCAAACGAATTTTACTCAAATTACTCATGGGACGGAAAGTTAAAAAATTGGCCCGAGCAAAAAAATATCCAGCAACACACAAAGGCTGCAGAGTAGCACTTGGTGCTGCCCAGTAGTGTACGCGACATTGCCCATGTGGTGCCTAGTGCAAGGTTGCCCGACGCCAAATAGGGGCAACTGTTGCCGCCCAAACCACCTAATGTACATTGTTTGTTTGTTTGTTTTATATATGACAATTGTAGAATTACAAAAAACTAAATCTATACATAATATTACAATTTTTCCTATATCTCATAATATGAAATGTAAAATTGATCTAAACATTACAGGCTCAATAAAACCATAATACATGGATTTACCAATGGCCACAAATAACTGAACAATACTAATTAATTAAATAAAATCATCATACATCCATCCATTCATATAAATATCACATGAACCCTACAAAGCTAAGAACATGAAATTCAAAGATCAAACCTAAACTAGAATTCAATTAGATGTCCAGTAAGGCTCTTATACCAATTGTTGGGATTTAGATTTCAAGAAAGTACTAATTTCAAAAACTTAATCTTTCTTTTAGAAAAAACAAAAGCGATATGGGCTTTAATTAATTCTAATTCAATTACCTATCTACATAAAGGTGCACAGCGGGATACCTTTAGATCTGCAGCAGTTATTTATGATCTTCAATTTCTGACCCAACTCCTCATCTTTGAATTTTTCCTAGTATTGTTTCAAGAACCAAGATTACGCAAGTGTGAGGACACGTAGGATCAACAACCCAGAACACAAGATTAGCCAAATTAAGAGAACAATTTTTCTCTCAAAATAGATGAGGGGGCGGCCATCTTGTCTAGGGATTAGAGAGGGGTGACCGCCCCTATGTGTATATGTAGGGGAGGGTTTTCAAAACCCTCCATTTTCCTTCTGGGTTTGGGCCTCCAACTTGTCCAATAAGTAACACAATAGCAGATTCTATTTAATTGTGCATTCCTTGAACTATCTAACTTGTTACAAGTAAGTCCTTTAATTCTTTTTCTAGCCTACAGGAGGGACACATTTATATAATATAGGCTCCCAAAAATTAGATCTGATCATACCAATTAATAACTGTCTAATCTAATTATTAATAATTCGCACATTTCACTAAAGGAGAATTATTGCAACTCCTAATTATATAAAATAATCATAGAATCTAAACAATTAATTCCCATGATTAATTAATCTTCTTGATTTGTCAATCTAATAGTTTGTCCTCGTTGAAAACCGATAATTAATTAGGTATGCTACTGATCGTATCACCTAATTAATTGCACACTTTGCTCAAATTAATATTCTTATTGCTATGATTTCTATTTATCATCAATTGCTAAATACTAAGCTTAGATTTCTGAAATCATACTCGTATTAAAATATTTAAGCTGTCATTTTTACCCAACTAACAAGAGGAACATATTCCTCTTGCAATGAGTCATTTATTATGTCACTTTCCCTCGGCTCCCAACATTCAGATTTATTGACCATATTAACGATCACCAATAGGATAATAAAGATCCTAAGGATTGTTACATAATAAATTCATCCAAAACGGATTAAGATAATCCATAAGGATTGTTACATAATAAATTCATCCAAAACGGATTAAGATAATCCATGTGGCAATTATGTGAAATCTTAATTCCTACGCAAGGTCATGCTATAGAATTAATTCCACAATATAGTCCTGTCTAATATACTCATCCTGCAGTATATCAATGTTATTACTCACGACTCATCTAGTCGTGACAACTAAAATAAATCACCTACTACAATTAGTTAGGTAATAAGCAAATGAACATCAAAAGAATAAAGTGTCTACCTTTATTCTAGGTTCAGCTAGACTAAATTATTTTTGATTGTATGATATAAATCTTCTATACTTCAATAACTATTTATGTCATATTTTCAATAAACACTCGAAGACACTTCGTCACGGGTTATATATGATGAGAAAATTGCAAATTTAAATAAACATCAAACATTATATCAAATATAAATAATCGTTTATTACATTTCAGTTAAGTCCTAATACTTTTTGGGCACATATTCCAACACTTACTCTTTCATGTGTTTGCATTGTAGACTTGGTCTTGGAGCTGTAGAAGCAAAAATGCGCTCATCCATCAATAACGTCAACGAGGAGTTTGAACATCTCTTGTATATTATAGTTGCTTTAGTAATTGAGATGAATTCAAACGTTAAATTCCAACATATCTACCTCCCTAAGTTTTCTAGATCTACTTATTTCTGCCAAAAGTTTTCAACGTTTAAACTAGAGAGTCAATGCTGGAACAATAATATTGTAATTGTGTACAATTTTATTATCTACATATAGATAACTGTTTGTGTTAAAATCATGTACGTTTTTAAGTTATTTATACTCTTAAATACACTCCTAAAAGGGGTTTACTATTAAGAGTTGGAAGTTGTGTTATTAATTATATCATGTTGTGGTTGAAATTTTTAAATATTTTTTTATGCTTACAATATTCCAACTTTTATGTATGTGTTTGTGATGTTCCAGTCAGATGGTATCTTTGCCTCCCACCATTAACAACTCCTCGTTAGAGGCTTTGCTCAACCTTAAACAACAATAACAACAACAATAATAATAATTCCTTGTTCTCAGCTTGTCCTTGGTAAATTTCATAACCCCACCTTTTCCTCAAGGTGTGTTATTGCACATGTAATTTTATTTTTTGTTTTGATATGACAACTTTAGATTCACTTTCAAGACAATTTTAATCTTAATTTTACTTGCATAAATATAATATGATATGCTGGCAGGGGCGGAGCATAGTGAAAATTTTGTCGGGGGACAAATTAGTAGAAAATCAATTTAGTGGTGGCAAAACAACAAAAAAAAAAAAAATGAATGGTTAAAACTTAAAATGCAAAAAAATGAGAAAAATTGTACTAAGTTCAGTAAGGGCAGATTATCTCACTGCCCAAGATCTGCCCCTACTTTGGCTCATTAATCCATTCATATTTTCTCCAGGATTCATCAGAAAGCATTAGACAAGCAAATAGATGCAACAACATATAGTTGCGTTGATCAAGAGTTGTTCTCTCTAAGTTCTCTCAAGATATCTTTGCCCTTTTTTACAAAATCAGTTTGAAACATAAGTTTTGTCAAGAACTCACTTGAAGTTTTCTTGATTTCTCCGTACTCTTCGTATGCTTTATTAATTATTTATTAAATGGAAGAAATTATAAGGATATCTACTTCATCAAATCTAACTATCTATATATTATTATTATCTATATATTAATAAAAGCAAAAGAGATTCTGGGAATCTTCAATTCAATTTTTAATTTGGAACAGAATTTATAATGTAAACAGAATTTTTTGACAACCATTTTTATAAAACTGTAAAATTATAAAATATATTCAAAATTAATTTTTTTAATCATGGCCCACTACACATTATCCACTACCCATGTAGTTGTGTAACCGTGTAATCTTTTCCTTTTGTATCTTTAATCTCTCTTCCTCACAGAAACCATTCTTTTTTCTTCATCTCTTTGACTTAATCTGGATCCAATTTCCTGTCTTATTCTCGCACTTGAACTGCTAGACACTCACAACATCTTCTTCTTACCAATTATTTTGAATTTACTCCCACAAAACCATGAAACTTGCCCCTCTTAACAGGGTAGGGAACGACCTCGATGATCCGCGGAGTTCGACTGGTTACTGAGGCTTTTTGCTCGGAAGGATGATATGAAGCGACGGGTTTAAGAGTTTTTATTGTATCTTTTTGTGCTTCATTTTTCATCTGTGTTAAAAGAACCCATGGGTCTGGCCACCTCGAGTCGAGGCCGCGAAGTTCGACCGGATACCGAGGCTTCTTGCTCGGAAGGCTGATATGAAGCGATATGTTTAAAAGTTTTTATTGTGTCTTTTCGTGCTTCGTTTTTCATCATTATTTGTTTTAAAGTGATTGTATTTGAGTTGATGAGTTGTCTTTCCAAGAGTCTCCTTTTGCTACCAATTTGTTCGAGGCTCGTGAAGCCCATTTTCCAGACCACCCAATTTGAGAGTTCGATTCAGGTCTCTCAAAGGATCTGAGAGCAGAATTCGTTTGCAGACAAGCTCTAGAGTCGGCACCAGAGATTTTGAGGTATGTTTTCATTTATAGTATCAGTATAATTCTTTACATATAGTAAGTTTTTCTCTTTATCTCCATTCTTATGGTAAACTATTTTATTTAGCAGCTTCTGCTTCTTTTAGGGTGACTTCGATAATTGATTTCTTACGAAACCATGGTATTAGAGAGGAAGAGAGATTACTTCTTAGGAACTTGGGCTTATGATCTCGGGCTTATGATCTCTTGAGTAAGAAGAACAAGTTTCGATTTCTACAAAGAAGCTTCTTGATCTGATATTACCTTTTAGGTCAAACATAGGAAAGGTAGATTTACCTAATAAACCCGAGACACTTTACTTCCCATGGTTATTGAAAAGTCAATTGGAATTTTTAAAAATCTTGCTGTTCTTTTACTTTTACATTTTTTCAATGCTAATTACTATTAGTAATGTTAATTCGAGTTGCTTGATTAAATTGAAACAAGGGGTTTTCGAGTCATTGGAAACTATCGTTAAAGAGCTTCGCAGGGAATCCCCACCTTCATCTTTTTCAGCCCCAACAACAAATTCAGCGTTTAATAAGGTAACTACTAACTAGCCAATAGTTTTGTGGCTTATGATTATAATTCTTCAATATTTTTTATGAAGAATTATTCGTAATTGTCAAGATCCCTTTTTCTATGAATTTGAGAAGTGGATTTTCAGCACTGTTTTGAATTTATTTTAGTTTGTTATTTTTTTATCAAATTGAACAATTCCAATTCCTTTATAGGGTATCTATCCTAAGTCATACAACTTATGATGTAACTGAGTTAATAATTCTTTTACTTTTTTATGAAGTTGTAATAGGATTTAAGACACCTGATATTATTTTGTTGCTTGTCGGGTTAATTGTATTTAGTTAATGATTTTTTGACACACTTGCATTTCTTGCTTCTTTTTAAATTGTGCCACAATAACAAAGAAAATTCTTTGAATCTGGTAGTATGCACTTAGGGTTGTGCTTATGTTAGTTGCTCCACTGATTCAGCGCGAGCTTTTTTAGTTACTATCAAATATATATACTACATGATACATCAAGCAATACAAACAATGTTTATAGTACATATGGGGACCTAAATATAAATTTATTCAACTTTTAAGTAACATACACCAGGCCCAGGGTGTGAACGTTAATGGATTCTTTGTGCACTGTCATATCCCCATCCCATTTCATATTTCCTTTTTAGATTCGCACTTATTTAATTAATTCCATTTTCTCAAATTTTGTTTATTTATTCTTTGTACTCTCCTAGAGAATAAGTTGCTTTATTTACAAGAGTTGAATATGCAAATGATGCTTTATTGATGATCTTTTTTTTTTTTAAATGCTTACCATGTATAGTTGAGTAGTTGATAAACCAACTTCCAAACATTCTCCAAATCTTGCTAGAGTTAAGTTGTAATTGCTTCAATAGGTACATGATTCGAATACTTTCATCCGACTTGTGTAGCTAAGAGTTTTTAGAATTCGTTGCCATCAATAGTGTGTGTAAATGTTGCCTGGGCAGTTGTTCACGCGTAGACCGCTACCGTAAAATATCAGATTTCTTCAAACTGCATATTCCATCTTTATTTGTAGTTAAAGAAAATGAGCAATTCCAAGCCAACTCCAAATCCCTCTGAACCTTCAGAAGTGGATCAAGAACCCGAGTTGATCGAAAGTAACAACCAGAAGTCCAGAACAATAGTGAAGGAGATATCAACCAACGCTCGAAGAAAAAGGAGGGTGTTAAGAGCTTAGTAAGTTAAGCAATGGTTTTAAGAAGGGTGGAAAAGGAGAAAATCCAAAAGTCACAGAAAAGAGGACGAAAAGGAAACGTCCTTCTAGAGAGGAAATTGCAAGAATCAGGTACTTCATCTGTGTATACAATATACATCTAATGATGAAGGTTTTGTTGATAACTAAAATTAACTGTGCATATAAGTGTAGCATTTCTCATATCATTTTTCTATATTTTTCGTTTTTGTTAAAAAAAATATGTTCAGAGGAGAAGAGACAAACTTTAAGGGAAGCAAAGAGAATAGGTGGGACGAATTGTGGAACTGAGGACTGACCAATTTTCCGCATCTAGAAGTCCCAATATTTGACACCACTCCATCATAGTCTCCATCTTGGTACAGGCTTAAGTTTCAGTAGTTGGGTTGTCTTGATGAAATATTGATCCACACAGGAAAGCTTGAGTGTGTAGAATGTACCTGTTCAAACATAATTTCATGAAGGTAAAGAGAGCAGAGATTTATTCAGCGCCGTGTAACAAAGGGTCCTCCAAAAGAATAGCGGTTTAAAAGTAGGGTTTTTTAGGCTTTATAATTTTGTGTGCATAAGGAGGTTTTTCAAAATTTGTAAAATTAAATACTTAATATTATGTAGATTGACAATGACTGCTGTTAGTTTTTTCCTAATTTTTTTCTATCCTTATGTTTCAATACATTACTTTATATCAATGTAATATGTTCGTGCATCGCACGGGTGTGGAACTAGTTATATTACTAATGCTAACTGAGATTCTGACAATTAGTTTTGACCAGAATCTCAATAGTCAAAGATAGATTCCTACTGTACAGCACATTTAAACAATATTTTACCATTTAATATTCATTTTCCGATTGCAGTTTTGTTCTGAACGTGGGCACTTGAATTGGATTTTGGCAGTTAATTTAATATTCATTTTCCGATTTGCAGTTTTGTTGTGAACGTGGAGACTTGAATTGGAGTTTGACAGTTAATATCAAACATGGTATTCAAAAAAAAAAAAATATATCTGAATGTAAATCTAATTTTTTTTTGGTAGTTAATATAATTTTCTAACTCCCAGAAAATCGTTTCAATTTGAACATGATTTTTCAACGTGGGTACATCAATATGTATTTGTCAGTTATTTCAAATAATTCTTCGATTTTCTGAACATGAATCCATTTTCTTTTGATTTCCCTGAATATAATTTGAGTCTGAACATGGCCAGTTATTGATAATTGGCCGTTAATTACTGCATTGTGCCGTGAGTGAAGGTTACATTCCAGGTTTTCATAAACTATGTCATATATCATATATATTCGAATTGAGCAAATCGAAATAATACTCCATACTCATTCTGAAATTGATGCATTTGTAAAAGACTATTTATTCATGATATACAACTGGATCCATTAATCTATTTTAGTTTGCTGGAATTTGTTTCTATTTGGGAACCATTTATGGGAATAGATAAAGATTTCACATTTGAAATACTCTTTGTAAGTTTAATTAAAATTTCATTGATTGCGTGCCAAAAAATGTCGAATTTGTTAATTTGCTTTTGTTTTTAGATTTCAAGTACTAGAAGGACTCGGTGCTGGTGGTCAATTATAAGGATTACTTAAAATGCAACACATCAAATCCTATCGCCAAATTCCACGATGGAAACACAATCTTCCAATTTGATCGCTCGGGGTTCTTTTATTTCATAAGTGGGAAATCTGGCCATTGCAAATCTGGTCAAAGGCTTATTGTTCGTGTAATGCACCCTTTTGAAGTTGAGTCACCGGAGTTGCTCCTTCCCCGTCACCGTCTCTAGCCCCGGATACATGATCAAGCGGAGATGGTAGTAGGGATTCAGACGATTGGGGGCCACCAGGAATCAGCTCAAGCACCAAGCTCACTGTAGCATCTTGCTATATGATTCCTTTTGCAGGCATATTAGTTGTTCTATATTAGTCGTTCTAGGTTTCATTGCACATTGATTATGTTCATTTCATGTTAGTTTGATATAATTTGTTTTCATTGTAATCAACTATGATTCTTGATACGTTTTGGCATTCGAAGATTTATTTTCATTTAAAGATTTACTCTTCAAAACTTTTTGGTTTAGTTTGGAGTATTCAGCACTTGTCCAGTTGCAAATTTGTTTAGTATTTGAGATCGTTCCAAACAAATATATTAGATTTCTTGGACGCAAAGTTGCAAGAAATCTTTATAGCATATGTCCACTCTTGGTATTTAGTCAAAAAATGGTTCTTTCTTGGACTCTTAAGTGCTATCAGATCTGATGAGGCAACAGTGGATTAGAAAATACAAAAAATAATGTGGAATTTCATGTGGATTGATATGAAGTCAGCTGTTATTAGATTTTTTTAGATCTCCAATTGTAGGAGGAACAACTATAAAGATTATTTAAAACCCCAATGTTTCACATTTTCCTTTTTTTTTTTCTAATATTTGTTACATAGTTAATTGGATGCAACACAACTAATTAGATTCTTAGAAAATAATTTTTATTGTGAATTTACTCATTTTAGTGTTGTATCGAAATGGAAAATTTTGGGGGTAATCTTCATATCTCATATTGTAATAACTATGCTTTATGACAAGTTTGTGATGTTGTTTATCCTTACATCACAGTGGCATCAAAGATGGTGCCAAATGAACAGTACATGAGGCTTTGGCTCTTTTAAGATATAGGATTTAAAGTTCAATAACTGATGAAGACAGTGTCATTTATCCTTGCATCACAGTGATGTCAAAGATGATGTCAAATGAACAGTAAATGATGCTTTGGCTCTTTTAAGATATAGGAATAGGATATAATAGTAAAGGCTCCATGAGGTGCTTGGATGCCTTTTATGAGTCTTTATTTTGCTTCCTTTGTTATATCATGTATTTGCTCCAAAAGGCTAAAATAAGCTAACACGGTTGAATTGCTGAATTTGATTGGTTAGACATTAATTTCTTGCGTTGTTCATAGTGTATAAATTATGTACAATTGTCTCTAATTAAGATCTGTTTTGCTGTTTGCAGTATTGTTTTTGCAACTGATTTATCTAAGACTCAGGTTTTCAGATTATTGGCATCTAACTAGACATCAGCTTTTTCTGCACTTCTCTACCATGTTCCTAAATTGGTAGAAACTTACATGAACACATGCACAAAAATTGAGTATGCATAGGAGTTTGACAGAGATTAATGTGTCCTATTTGTTTAAAATATAATAAAAAAAATGTTAAAAAATTGCTCTATGAGGTGCTTGGATACCTTTTATGGGACTTTGTTTTGCATCCTTTGTTTTCACTTTATATTATCATGTATTTGCTCAAAAAGACTAAAATAAGCTGACACAGTTGAACCAAAAATATTGAGCAAACAAATTTTGGTTCTTTTCCTTTGGTATGTGGCCCCTTCAACAGTTAAAAAGTTCCACACTTAATTTATTTATTTATTTTTCCTTGAAATTCATTACTCAATGATCACCCTTCCAAACTTATGGTAGCAAGGAAGGTGGAGTCCCATTTGAACTTCATAGTTTGGCTGATTATATTGGAATTGATACCTTGGCAATCTATTACCCTGAATATATATTTTGCTTACAGATTTTCTCCTGCTTTAATATTTCAAGGATTGATGATGGATTGAAGGTTAAAAGAGAAGACAAAATGTATGTATTTAAGTTATTAGTAATTCGAAGATCAGTAAAATTCCGATATCGATGGAGAGGATGAGGAAATTAGGGATTTTCAATGATAAAAATGAAATGAAATATTGGCAAATGGGGAAGAAGGGAAAAAATCATTAGTGCATTTCCAGGACGTGAAGCTCTGTTGAAGAAGATCTATATATTTTTAAAATCAATTGAAATTCTGCTCAATTTTGACTTGAATTTCAATTATCAAAAGAATCTGAATTTTCCTTTAATTTATGAATTGGTTGTTTATGTAGAACTAACATGATAATCATCACAATTTGGGGATCTTACGCTGATGAAATCAAAAACTATATCAATATTTCGAAAAATGAAATCATAGTTGTGATTATTCAAATGTGTCGACTTAAGAAATTCAAAATCGGATTGGGCTTTGCAATGTATACCATGCGACCAAAGTATTGGTCAATGCTAGCATCCCATAAATAGAGGACTTCAAGAACAAGTAATCCACTATTCATTAATATATATACGCTAATATATTTGGTATTGGATTTTTCGTAGTTTTTGCTGCTTCCTACCAATTGTTTTCCTATAATTTAGTCTTTCTCAATTGAATATGTCAGTGCATCGCACGGGTGTGAAACTAGTTAAGTTAATTTTACTAACCTCATTTGAAGTAAAAATATCTCGTCAATCCTTAACGTTCAGCCTTTAAAATATCATGGATAGTGCATTGCACTAGCAAAAGACTAGTTATTAAAAGAAATCAGAATAATACTATTGTCATGTAAATCGTAAGATCCATTCTCACATAGGCTTATTTGTCGTTAAACAAGTGCTTTATATTATCATTTTTAAAAATTTAATTGTTTCGATTGCTTATGTAAAGCCATAGTTGAATAATATTTTACTTTTGAATAAAACTAAGGACGACTATATTACCATCACAAAATTAATTTCTACCCACGTACATCACAACCGTCTGCTCCATTCCAAAGATAAAACATTTTTTTTTTCTTTTTCTTCAACGGCTGACAACTTTGTTAGCGGAGGTTTGAGCCTACAAATCCTTTTGCGACAAAAATCATTTGTCGGCTAAGACTTTTCCCAACGAAATTATATGTATGCTAATGTTCATTATACCCACAAAATATGTTTTGTAGGCAAAAATCCAAGCCTAAAAATCTTTTAAAGACATATTATTCGTAGTCTAATTTCTCTCCCGACACAATTGTCCGTGTACTAATGTTAGCT
This sequence comes from Ligustrum vulgare, assembly GCA_963555705.1. Classification (NCBI taxonomy): domain Eukaryota; kingdom Viridiplantae; phylum Streptophyta; class Magnoliopsida; order Lamiales; family Oleaceae; genus Ligustrum; species Ligustrum vulgare. Next base: position 28,459,568 of record OY743184.1, read on the forward strand.
TGGCCAACAAAACATCTTTGTAGGTAACAAGTACGTTTAACATTGTAGGCTAAATCGTGATTTTCCCCACAAATAATTGTTTGTGGAAAGCACTTTGTATGTTAACTTTTTGTCTACATAAATTTTTGTTAGTGAGAAAACTTATTTTTTATTTATATTTAGTATTAATTAATTTTTGCGTATGAAAAATTATAATAATATGCATAAAAATAAATTAAACTAAAATTTCTAATATAAACCAATATATTAGTAATCCCAAATATTGTAATAAACTACAAATAAAAAATCATTGTTACTGAATGTGATTATTATTATTATAACTTTAAAAAAGTTTAGCAAACATAGTTTTAGCTATCAATTAATAATGCATCTATATAATAATTTCTCCCTTGTTATTTTGAGCCTATTCCAAGGAGTCTCTTGAATATCTTTGCCTCTCCTAGCTTGAGATGCAGTAGTATCTTGCACTCTATCACTCTATACTGCTAAAGGAAAATGATCATTAGCAAGAAAATTGATGAAGGTTGGAAGATTCCTGCGCATTATGGACATAACAATTGATCTCACACACACAGATTTTGAACATACCATGTAACTATACTCGAAATCTAAGTCACCAGCACCTTGACCATGGAACATCACCCATGTCAGCATCCACATCTTCCATGTAATTATCGTTGTTTTCTTAATGATTAGACATGATGTACAAAAGAATATACCTAGATCACAACACAATCAGAATAGAGAGAAGTTCAATATGAATATCATGAGCTTTGAATCCAAAGAAAATCAAAAAGCTTAAGTTTTGGCAGAAGCATTGCATATATCTAATTTTTGATAGGTGCTTCTATAGTTATATAGAGAATCACAACCAAAACTGAGACAATGCACTGAGCACAAATAAAATATATTAACAAGTTGCCTAGAAATAATAAGCAGAAGTTAAGAAGAAACTCAATTGGTATTTGAATGTCTTCTTTTTAGCCTAAAGCAGTGCCATATCGTTACACTGCTGATTTTCCAAAGCTTCAGTTTCTCGTTGTTTTAATTCCTCTAACAATAGCCCTACAAAGTTCTTTTGAGTAACTTCACTCACACCAGGATCATCCTTTGCACAATCTGCAGAAAATGAAGACAGGCAGAATAAAATGGATTACTCTCAGCAATCAACGCAAGGACATAATAAAAACATCAAGATCACATGCTTTTAATAGAAATCAAAAAATGTTAATTCATTATCATAATTTAGACAAACAGAATTGACTCATAATTTCAGATAAAGTGAAAATAAAATTCCAGATTCCCAACCCTAGCTTCTACTTGAGGTCAATCCTTCAATCACCAACCCACATCGTACGAACTAAATCTTAAATTAAATCAAATCAAAGCAAATCTCTAAGGAATCTTAAAGAGCTAATAAATTTCAATTTCAACTTGTGCAAGAACAAGCACAGTGCTGTGAGAGAGAGAGATTACCTTATATTTAGAGGGAGAACAAGCAAAGCCCTAAGGAATAAATTTCAATTTCAACTTGTGCAAGAACAAGCAAAGACCTAATGAATTTAAAAAAGCAAATGACATAAACCTGATCACCACAGAAACTTTGCTTCTTCTCAACATATTTACACATGACATTCGGTTCAAATTTGATTTCCTGCACATAAAAAAGTAAAGCAAATAATTTGTAACAGTACAAAAGCATGAGCAATATGGCTTTACCTAGATCAATATCTTTTCAGTACACATGTTTTACATATGGCTAAGTAATCATATCCTTCTCTTAAGTCTACTAAAGTAATCTCACAAGAAGTCTACTTATTTTAAAGGAACAATAAAGAAAAGTAAAAGTGAATATTAAACTAGATAACTTCTTCGATAATCACATGTTCTTTATTCTTCAATGTCCTATCACTTAAATTATTAAAGCGTGATTAAATACTAATGAATATCAGAAGCTCACATTTTGCTAGCATTATTGTGTTTTCCGAAAAAAAAAATCGTGTTATCTGTGCTTCGTGTAAAAGAAAATTGCATCTTTATTAATATTCTATCAATATCTGAAAAAAAATGTTTTCAGTGATTATCATACTATGAATAATATGTCTAATGCTCAATAGTTTAACATTGATATTGACAAATGATATTTTTGAAGAAAATCTAAACAATAAGATCAATTATGACTAAAATCAAATTAAGTTTGATGCCAAGCTCAATCTAAGAACATCAAAGGATGATTGCATTTCTTCCAGCATTAATGTGACTGATCCACCTCCAACTATCCAGGACTTCTCTATCCTGTTTCCTTCAACCAAAAAGCAACTCTCAATTCTTAGAAGGCTAGTTTAGTGCCATTTATCTTAAGTATATCTTCAACTTAAAGAAATAACATTTTTCCCATAGGCACAGAGCCTTCCTCTAATCAGAAAAAGGCAACAAGTATTCTCTTATTGGAAAAGATATGCTAATTTCAATCATCTATATCATTGTATCTAAATTTAGCTTAAAAAGCCCCAATCGGAAACATCAATTTTTGATTATTATTTTTGTAAATATGCTGCTAGGCAATAATAATTTATAGTACATGATTTTTAATTTAAGGAAACACCAACAATAAGTGCTAAAAATCCAGAGCTGCTAATATTGAGAAAGAGATCCAGAAATAATTCAAATGATAATACCTCGAGGAATTCCTCGGCGTAAGCCAGGGAAAGCTGAACTTTAAGTTGGTCCATCAAAATTAAATCTTCCTTTGAAAAATTCGACGACAATCCACTTGATGGCGACTAGAATAAATTGAAGAAATGAGATAAAGGATCAACTCAATCGGGAAAACAGTTGAAACCCATTGAGAAACGGAAACCGAAAACCCTAGAAAACACAGTAGGCCACGGAGTCGAAGAAGAGTCTGGAAAGAAAGGAGGAAGAATCGAATTGCAAAGGAAGAATGAATGACCCAAAGAAGCAAATTCACGTTATATCCAATATAGGGATTTTGATTTTTTATTATTTTTTTCTAAACAAATAATTTTTTTTTTTTTTTGCAGGAATTAGTATAAAAAAATGAGAATTGTCTCTAATTTTTTGCATACAAGTACAAATGGATGAATTTTTTTGTCGGCAAAAGATACAAAATCACGCTACAATTTAAAATTTGGCTTCTAAAATTTTTGTAGGTGAAACTCTATCTCTACGAAAAATTATTTTTGTAAGAAAAAAGAAATTGCGCTTATAAATCTCATTTTATAGGCAGAGTTTTGTAGGCTAAGCATTCATATATTTGGAACTAATTTCTTATCCTTTCAAAATCTCATTTTGCGGGGAAAAGTAATCTTTACATACAAACCTCATTTTGTATGCGCATTATTTGTAGGAAAAGCAAGATTTTCTTTGTAGTGTTGATATTAATCTTATAACAAAAAGGACCACAAACAAGAAGCCAACAATGAAATAAAGGGCCCGTTAGAAACTTCTCCGCCAGTACCACCGCCTACGCCACCTCCTCTACCTCCTCCGTTGATTGTCGTTCGAGATTAGTTAAACTTGTCCATTCATTTTTTATGTTATTCTTTTTTTTCTAGGAGCTCTACAAGTGTAGGCTTCACAATTTAAGTTGAAAGATTAAAAATTTCACCTTTGGCTTTTGATGAAAACTGAAAAGCTGGATTTATGGTGGTTAACAATGCTGATCGGTTTTTGCAATTTTTATGGATGAAATAGATGGTCGGTGGGGACAGAGGGGTGAAATCAAAAGGGTAGTAATGTGGTGTACTATATTTTTTTCTTTTTTTAATTTTGTAATGGGATAGAGTTACGTTAAATATATGTTTTTTATTGTGGTGTAACAAATAAAAATCATGGTTATAATATATTTACCCTAAAAGTAATTAAAAAGATTAAGTGATCTGTTTTTCTTTCTATTAAAAATAGATTTAATTTCAGATCAAAGTCAACGATGATTTTTTTTAAGGGAAATCGTTGTGTATTAGCCTCTGTTCGGAGGCAGAAACCAGTTTAAAAATTGGTTTATTGCGTGGATCTCGAGGAAATGGAGGGTTAAAATTGAATAGAGAAAAAATGCGTGATTAAAAAGTTGTAATGAAAATTGGAGTGCTTATAAATGGTTTTTAAATCATTTTATCGAACAGTGGCTTAATCGTCAGATATCCAAATGAGAAGAGTCATAATTGGTATATCTAACAATAGAGGGTAGAACCTCTTCACAACAAAAATATCATCCCTAGACAACCTAACTAAGGAAGCTAACTTGTGAGAAGCTTGGTTTGCTAGACGGGAGATGTGTCGTCCTAGGCAAGTTCCCATTTGATTCACAAGGCGATGATAGTCGTCTACTATATTCAGCACTGGGGAATAAGAAGAAGAGTAGTCAAGTGCTTGTACTGAGAGGATTGAATCTGTCTCTACCAAATGAATGCGCAGTCCAATTTGTCTTGCGAACTCAAGTCCTTCTCTAATAGCAATAAGTTTGGCCGTGAGTGGGGAATAGTTAACACGTAGTCGTTTAGCAAGAAAGGCCAAAGTCTCGTCGTGATGGTTACGGATGATTGCCCCAATATAGATCATTCCATTTCAGTTCCCACTGAAGGTCGGTATTAACAAGGAGAGTGTTACAAAGTGGGGGTTTACAATGTCTTCTGCTACTGGGGATCACCTATTCACCTATGGTGTGTGAACACGTGATCACAAGAGCTTGATATGTAGCCTGAAAAGTAGTCAAATAATCTTTTAATTTATGCATCTCTCGTTAAACCAACTCCACCCTTTGACCATGTAGGATTCCATTCCTATCTCTCCATGATTGCCATATGATCATACACAATAATTTGAAATCCATGGGCTTTAAATGATCATGAACGAACAAGATAAAATCGGAGAAATTTGATCCCTTGAAGTCGTGGACGAGATTCTCCATTCTCGAGGTAATCCAGAGCGCGTTTGCGCACTCACACCTAACAAAAGTGTGGAGCATTGTTTCATGGTTTGATTTACAAAGGGCACAAAGCATGCTAATTGGGATGTGGTGACTGTAAGTTCACATATGTAGGAATAATGTCGTTAAAAGCCAGATACATGAAAACCTTTACTTTGGGTGGGATGCTAAAGCTCTGTAGAAATTTCCACCATCTAGCCTTATTATTGGAGCTACTCCCCACCTATGGGGCTGGATATGAAATGGAGAAAGCCAACCAATAACCCAATTTAATGATATAATCCCCATGTTGGGTACACTGCCATATCAAATGGTCAATGCCTGATTTTTCCCAAGGGGAATACTAAGAATTGCCTCCTTAACCACCAGATTGAAAATCATTTCAAGGAGCAAGTAATTCCATTGTCCAGATAACAATATATTAGAGACCCATGGAGCCTATGGACTCAGAGGAGACGTAGGCTTGAAGGAATGAGCCATGTCTACGTACTTGGTCAAAGAAGAGTTCACCATCATAACAGTATTTGCGTTTGAGTACCCGACTAGCCAGTGACGAAGGATTCTGTAGTATGTGCTATACTTGTTTAGCTAGCAGAGCTTGATTGAAACATTCAAGATCTCGAAATCCCATACCCCTGTTAGCTTTTGCTTTACATGCTCGAGGCCACTTGTGCCAATGTACACTCCTTCTGGAAAGCGAGCTTACCCACCAGAAGGCTGTAGACATTCTTTGGATTTGCTCCACACAAGATGAAGGGATTTTAAATATTCCCATAATGTAAGTAGGTATGGCCTGTATGATTGCCTTTTGAAGAACTCCCCTCCTGATAAGTGTATTATATACATTTATTTATTTGTCAAAATTAGGATATTATAATGTTTTTTACGAATAAACTTTACTTAAGTTGTGTTTATTTGTCATTATTTCAGGTTTTATCTCAAAATCAAAAAAATGAAAAATTGAAGCAAATACATAATAATTTGATGAAAAATGGAGCTAATTGAAGACGATTTGAAACTCAATGGCATAATTGCACAATTGAAGAATCAATGACCAACTTATCATATTTGGAAGAATTGAGAGGTTTAAATAAAAATTTATTTGATTTGGGCTTAAGGCTAGTGTGTGTGTGTGTGTGAAAAACACAGCCGAGTGGAGAAAAAGGAGGCAGCTGGAAATAAAAAGAAAGAGACACAGCCGAGAGGTTACAAAGGAGAGAGCAGCCAGTGGGAATTTAATTGGAAAACGGCATCACTTTGGAGGGGACAAGAATCGTTGTTACCTTTAGAGTGGTCGGCTGATTTTGGAGAATTAATCGGGGAGTTAGATGTATACACATAAACACGGCTAGAGAGATAAATTGGTGAAAAAGCGGTCACACGGCTGGATTTTTTTTTTGGGAGGTTACTCGGTTGTGCAACAATTTGACAAGCGGCAAGCGGCTGTGGATATATACACGGATATATACATAACAGCCGAGAGAGTGTGCAGCCGTGGACACAGCCGAGCGAGGGAGCTGAAAACAGAGAGACACACGGCTGAGGGCATTCCTTTGGTTTGAAAGGCAAGTTGGTTGGGAATTAATCAAGAAGAATCAGCAGCTGGGACGAGTAAAAAAAAAGAGCAGCTTTGGGGAATTGTCATTGAAGCAATTGGAGGCATTAATTGGTTATTAAAAAAATTGGTCGGCCACCATAAATTTGAGGAAAGAGATATATATACACAGCAACCTAGGGGAGAAAAGGAGAGGCCAAAAATGGTGATATTTATTTTTGATTTTGATATATACATTGAAGGAGACAAAATATATATATACATCGCCGAGAGACAAAAAGAAGAAGGTGCAGCTTTAGAAAACATCACACTTGGCTTTGCAATTGAAGGGGTCAGTTGGGAAGTTGGCATCAAGTTGGCGGCTGGGAATCAGAATTAGAAAGGCATCCACTCGGTGGTACAAAATGTTAATTTCACAATTTTTTAAACTTCGGGTGTTGTTCGCATTATTTATTGCTTTTTATTTTAAGAACATGAATAGCTAAATTTTATAATCGGAATTGACGATATAGATTTAATATTTTTAGTTTGATTTTAATTCTCAAGTTGGTACTTTATTTTCTTGTATTGATTTTATTATTGCGTTTAATGCTTGAGTTGCTTGATTACCAATTCATGATTTAATGATTGTTTTCATAATCCGAGAGGTGAGTTAACAATTAGATCACGTAATAAAATCCAGCAATTTCAACAAAAAATAAAGATATAAATTTGTGGTTACTTGTGGTCACTTATGAATTTCTAGAAAATTTAATACATTTAGCTAAGGAGAACTCTGATTCGCTATACAGACACATGGTTGATTTAGTTAAATAGTCTTAATTTGAACTCGAGAGAGGTAAATTAGATACAAACGTGAATTACTTTTATTAGTTTTCTTAATCAGTTTTTGTTTTAGTCTAGGAATTTTAGAATCGAAGTAAATTTATAGCGCATTAACTAGTCCTCGTGAGATCGACAACTCGGATTCAAAAGTCCACTTTTACTACTTGTTAATGATATCGTGCACTTGCGATATTCACAACCAACACCTCCCACTGGATGATAATTGCCTATGTTTCCATACCTGCATCTTCTCCTACTCTGTCTTTTAAAAACTGGAAAATTTCTCTTTTCTTGCGCCCAATCAGAGAAGGTAAACCCAAATATTTATCGTGTAATTTGGAAGTCTCTAACTGAAATAGTTCTATAATACTTTACCTTTGGATTTCTAAGATGTTTGAGCCAAAAGTAAGACCTGGTTTTAACAAATTTATTTGTTGCTCTGAGGCTAATTCATACGTATGTAGCAAATGCAGAATTTTTTGGCTGCTCTGGATGGTAGCTCTGGATGTTGCTTGACTTGTAGTGTAAGACCGCTTTTCAATTTTCGTGCAATTTTAAATTTCACGTAATACTCATGTGAATGTTATTATAAATTATAAATTTATGATCTTTAATGTCTATAATTTGAATTATTTTATAGTGGAAGGACTTGGGCGCAGTCTCGATCAATGTGCCAATTAAAAGTTTATGAATTGTTTATTTTAATAGTTTACGTGTAAATTTATGTGATCATTTGTTTTACTGCCTAAGCATGCTATTTTCTATTTTATTGTGTTAAATTGAAAAGTGGGGGGAAGTTTAGTGGCAATTGGAAAATAAATTAGAACTTATGGCCTTAACTATGCACTTGGAGAGAAAAGGAGGGGATTTGAGGGACCAATTTGCAAATTTCAAAAGATTAAATTTAAACCTAACCCCAAACCCTCATTTTTCTCACTCGCGATCTCTCACTCTCACACTCAGCTCTCTCGTCTCTCCCTCAATTCTCTGACTCCTCTCTTTCTCGGCCACCGTCACCCTCTTGGACCTTGCCACCGGCAACGTCCCCTGCACCACTGCCCAGGTGAGACACACGTTGCCCCTTTCTTTTCCGCAGCAACACACGCACACACAGTCATCGCGCACACGGCAGCGCACAAGCTCGTGATTTTACACACGAGCACTATGTATTGATATGTGTATATATGTTGAGTGTATTTATTATGAAGATTTCAGATTTTTCAGATTTGGATTTTAGGTAAATTTCAAATTTTTAAACTGCTAAAATTCAGATTGGGGGTAACGTTTATATGTGTGTGTATATATTTATACATACATATTTATATATTTCATATTTGAAGTTTTAAGAATTTATGATTTCAATTGTGTTAGCTTACTGTTTGAACTTAATTGTTAATCTGTAAAGGTGAAATTTGAGATATGGGTAATGTATATTTATGTATGCGTTGTGTGTATTTTAGAGTTCAGAATTTTAATTTAGTAATATAAATTCAAGAAATTTTAAATCTAGGAAATTAGTGCTATATATATATATATATATATGGCAGATTTTGAATCTTGGGAAATTAGTTTGAAGCTTTAGTCTTAGATGATTAATTATAGATTAAGTTGGTTTAGTGGACGAGCATTTTGTGAAGCTTCAGATTTTTTTTAAAAGATGGAGTTGTTTAATGGATTCTTTGTTGGTTTAATGTTATTTTAAATTGAAATTTTCAAATCTAGAAATTTCATGTAATGAGGTGGTTTTAATTTAATTTTAATGTATATTTTTAATTAGAGTTGTTATTTTCAGACTCTCGGAATTTATGAAAATTGTAGTTAGTTAACTGTTCAGGTAAAGTTTGAATAAATGGTTATTTTCATATTTATGAATAGTTAGAATGCAAATTGGATTTGTCTTCATGAAATTTAATTTTTTATGAATATTCTATAGCTTTGACCTTTGTGTGAATTGATAAGTTAGATTTCAGTTACTGCTATTGAAGTTAATCTCTTATTCTGAATGTAGTATGGTTTGTATTTGACATGGCTTATGATTCCATTTGGTTTGAATAGTAAATCACCTGAGAGGCTCAACCTCATTTAGGAGTTTCAAATGTGATTTTGAACTAAAATTATATTTCACTTAATGAATGGGTACAACTAGGATTTTGGTACATTGACGTCACGGGCAGCCAATGCTTCTCCACTTGCAAATCCAGATAACGGTTAATACTAAAGACGTAAGTAAACTTTCCCTTTTGTCAGCATAGTTGAATGTTCAATGTGGAATTATGTGCTTAATTGACATTCGTGTTAATTATGAAATTCTAATGCTTTTGGTTTACCATATGCAAGTACATGTATTTAAGGAAATGTTCAAGCATGCACGTTATCATGTCATTGCATCATTAAGCATGCATTGGCATCGAAATGGGGAAGTCAAATGTTTTAATGAAAGAAATGTGTCAAGGTGCAAGTTTGTTCAAAAGTATGTATCCCAAGTTTTTAAGAAAGAATGGGTGTACTTCTAGTTCATGAAAGATGCGAGTGGGAAATGGGGCGTGGGGGACCGGCGTACCCGAATGTAATGAGCCGCATTGCGGTGGAATGAAGTGAATGAGCCGCTTTGTGGTGGAATAAAGTGAATGAGCCGCTTTGCGGTGGAATGAATGTTAACCACTTGCGGTTTTACTTGTAAATGTGATCTGGTTCCAAATAAGAATTGCCCACTATTATCTGATTGACTAGAAGTTACATCAAGTGAGCTCACGATGGAAATGAAGTGAAAGTTTTGAAATGTTAAGTGAAACTTTGAAAAGTTTGAAAGTTCTTGAAAGTAAAGTAAATGGGGATACATATATTGAAATTTTAAAGTATTTCATGTCATAATTATGCATTACATGCATAAAGTTTACTTACTGAGCTTTAGCTCACCCCAATCCCTCCCCAACATTTCAGGTGATGAAAGTTAGGTGATCCGAGGAAAGCACTTGGCGGCTGACTCAGACAGTAACTGCTGTCACCCTTATTTAATAAAGTTAAATTTAGTTAAGATATCATTTAAATTATTTCTTATTCATTTTATTGATCATGGTTTGGTTGAAGTTAGCTTTGAATGAATTATGATGTCGCATTAATGATTAAACTACCTCTTATTTCATTCGTTAATGCCTATTGTTTTGGGATTTTATGTTGAGGAGTTTGGGATTGAATGAATTTGTTTTGGTGATGATGAATGTGATTGAGAGGTGGTTTGATTGTGTTTAAATTATTCTTTTGGTTATGTTGTCCTTCTACAGGTTGCTTAAATCCAATGTATAGAGGAGACTCTGCCGAAATTCTGTTAAAATTTTGAAAATTTGAGGTTGTCTAAATTTTATAAACAGATTGTCACAAACAAGTTTGGACAGTAACCAGTTAACAGTAAATCGTTAATCGTTATTTAGCGCAGTACCAGATGACTCCTGCTAAGGCGGATTCGTCTGGATTGTAAAACGTAAACAATCAGAATAATTTTTGCGGAATTATAAATGAACAAGAACATAATAATTTGAGCTTAACGTAGGAAAAATCCTAACAGGGAAAACCTATGGTTCGCATCCTGAGAACAAAAACAAATCAGTATATAAGGAAAGAGTTTATACAGATCAGTCTAAACTACAGGATAAATCTACGCATAAACTTTATCAAACATCCAAGAAATAGATCACTCCCTGATCCTTCTGTGGCATGTAATGCGAGATGGCGTCCCACCACTCTTCAGTAGTTTTCTTTGAATCTGCAACACCTTTTCAGGAACCTCGAACTCCCGTTCGAACACGATCCATACCTCCCGTTTGATCTTCACGCTGAAATACTTTCCTTCTCTCAGTGATTGAATCCTCCTCCCGGAGTGTTGAAGTCACCACGCGAATGAAGCTCTAATTATTGGCACAATACAAAAATATAGCTTCAATACTTCTTTTTGGTGGACGTGTAATATTGTAAGCACCACTCGGATTTGTAGTATTTTCACGTCACAAGAAAAACGTCCCTTTTTTCCTCTCTTTATAGTGCAATTAGGTTTATTGATTCCCAAGTTTCCTTATTGCACAAGATCTATACTACCTGCAAAACATGGTAGAGATAATTAGTAAAAAGGTAAGATAAATATTCTTACTAAATCTTACCATAACCAAGATATAGATAAATCATGTAAAATCTTACCATAAGTTAATCAATCACGTGATTAACATAAACATGGACTTCATATTTTCGGCCCTATCAAGAATTTTCCGTAGATAGATTTTCGTCCAACAAATCTTACCATATGCAAAGATAAGAATGAAATATTCTTGACCATATCTAAAAAATGCTTACCATAATTTGGATACCTTGACAATCAAGAATAAACAAAAAATATTATCAAGAATATTACCAACAAATTTTCGAGATTGTGATCAAGGATTTTCGTCCAATCAGAATATTTAACAAGACTTAAAATATAATCAAAATACTTATAAGTGATAAAGATATAATTTCAAGCCAAGTAAATCACAATTTTGATCACAAACGATAAGTGATAGACTTCTACCATTATCACAATACTTATCATATCAGATAAGCAACCAACATTATCTTCAAAATATTATCACAATATTTCTTGTCATTATCATAGAAGATAAGCAACAAATATTATCACAATATTACGTCCAAGAAATGTTTAAGTAATTTAATTAAACTTAATAAATTACTAAATAAAAATATTTAATAATAAACTAAATTTATCAAATTACAAAAATATAGGAAAATAGAAAATGCCAATTAATATAACTTAAAATAAGTTAACAAATTTTATAATAGAAAAATGAAAATTTTAATGTTTTTAAATGATTTATTTCCACCTATAATGTGAATGGAAGTTAACACACCTAGGTTTTAGATTTTAAACTTGGGGTGTTACATTTTTGGTATCAGAGCTAAGAGTTTTAAAAGCGATTCTGTAGACTTTTAAGATTTATTTGAAAATGGTTCGGGTACTGAGTCACACCTCAAGTGCATCTTCCTCGATCATCTGGTAAGTTAAATTTTGTTTAAATTATGAAATGTTATTTGATGTTCCAATTATTGTAAATTCTTGCATGCTAATGTGTAATGTCGGAAAGTGAAAGGTTAAGTATGTTGTTAGTGAATATGATGAATATATCTTGATTATGTAAATGATAAAATGAGATGGTAATGATTACTATACAATTGGGTAATGTTCACAAATTTCTTATATGAAAGATATAAAGTGAATGGGAATAGTGCTTTGAGTCATGGAGACTACATCGGCAAGAATGTATATTATATCCAAGTCGAAAGTTGAGAAGTCATCGAACTTAGTATTAAGCACTTATCATGTTTGATCTCGGGACTACCCACTCATTTGATAGTCCCATAATCATAGGAAAATTGATTTACCCATCTCGGTAACTGGAGATCGAGTTTTGCTTTCCAACACAATTTGGAGAACTTTTGAACTCAAGATATGCGTTAAACGATTTCCCGATCTTGGTAAATGGGAAGGAGTAGATGATAGATCTCATAAAACCGGATATCCACGATCTTGATGTCCAACTAGGAATGGAATTGTTATTACGATATAATACTTCAATCGTCAGTCACAATAAGGTGGTGTTTGAACTTCCAAACAAAACCCCTTTTCATTTGTTGGGGTTGAGGTGAAGCTTTCTATTTCTATAGTGTAGGTGATCGATGCTCGTCAGTTGGTGAATACAAGTTGTAAGGCCTAATTAGCTACAGTAATTGAGCTGATTAAGATAGGCCTTTCTCTTTTGAACAAACTTCAATTGTTCGAGAATGTCTAAATATGTTACCAAACGATCTTTATGATCTACCACCTGATAGAGAGATTGAATTCACCATCGAATTAGTGTTTGGGATAGCTCTAGTATCCAAGACATCATATTGAATGGCTCTTGCAGAACTTAAAGAGCTAAAGAGCAGGTATAGGATCTCATGGACAAAGGTTTTGTTCGAACTAGCATTTCGCCATGAATTGCTCTTGTGCTATATACGTAAAGAAGAGAGATTGTTCTATGAGACTTTGCATAGAAAACAGAGAATTGAACAAGGTGACAATAAAGAATAAATAAGCATTGCTAAGAATTGAGGATCTGTTTGATCAGCTTCAATGTTTGGAGTATTTTTCTTAGATCGATTTGCAATCTGATTTCCATCATTTGAGGATCAAGGAAGAGGACCTTCCAAAGATAGCGTTCCATACTAGATATGGACATTATGAGTTCTTGGTAGTGCTATTTGGGTTAACAAATACTCATGCGACAATTATGCACTTAATACATCAGATCTTTAAAGAATACCTGGATGAAATGATCATAGTCTTATTGATCTATTCGAGGTCTGATGAAGAACATGAAAAACATTTGAGAATTGTGCTTCAGAAGCTTAGAGGAGAGAAATTATTTGCTATGTTTTAGAGGTGTGAGTCCTGGCTGAATAGTGTGTCATTCTTGGTACATATTGTATCATGGAAAGGCCATGAGGTTGACACAAGTAAAAAGCGAGCCAATCCAAAATTTGTTTAAGCTCTCTAATGTTAAGGAAGTTCGCAGCTACCTTGTAATAGTTGGTTACTATCGAAGAGTTGTGGAAGGATCTTTCCAAGGCTGTCTCACCTTTGAGTGAGTTAACCAGAAAGGATACAAAATCTCAGTGGCGTTTGGATTATGAACAGAGTTTTGAGGAGTTAAAAAAAATGGTTGACAACCGCGTCCATTTTAACTATTCCACAAGGAAATGAATGATTAGTCATAAACAGTGATGCTTCATTAAAAGGGCTCGGTTGTGTTCTTATGCAATATGACAAGGTGATGGCCTACGCGTCTAGGAAACTGAGGGAGTAAAGAATTGTAAAATTTAAGATTTATTGAGATTGAGAGATTTGTATATATAAGATTTTAGTGATTTATTGATGTACAAATGTTCATGTGATATATATGATGGTTATTATACTGTGATCTTAAGGAGATTGATATGATTAAATGTTGAGGTCATATGGTATGGTGATAAGTAGCATGTCACATAATTACCACAAGTTATGGTGAATAGATAGTTAATGAATGTTATTATTGTCCTATGGAAGAATAGTGTGATGATATGTTTGAACTAATTAATCTTATCTTGATAAATGGTTTGTTTATTGCTAAATATGACCTATGGTTGGGAAACTTCATTTGTTTATGATAAGATAGATGAATTTATTTAGAATTTTGGTGATGTAGTTGTGGTTACTCAGTGTTGGTTGTGCATTAGATGTGAGTAAAGTATTTTATCCATTTTGAGATCTCCATGGAATATACATAAATTTGGATTGGTTAAAATCTAAGATGATCATTAGTGTAACTTTTACTTATTGTGGAGTTGTATCTTTGGGTTAAGTAAACTTGATGATGAATCTTATATGAATCGTAAAAGTCTTATTTATTGGTGATAGGTCAATGATTTATTTATAAAATACTTGGTTAGAGTATTGTTGAAATATGGCATACATTGAGGTTTTGGAAGGCAAAAAAAAAAAAAATTGAGAACGTCATATTGATCTTATGATGATTTTGAAAGCATGGATTCTTAAATTAGTACCTTGGCTTTAGTTTTAAGATGAGTGTATGATGCTGAATACTTGATTTTAATATATAAGTATGGGTTACAGGATTTAAGTTTGATCCTCCGATTTTAAAAGAAATGTCAGCATGTTTAGAAAATATTTCGTTCGTAAATCTTTCCAGAAAGATTCTGTCAAAGTTTTAGTATTTCTACTGTATATTTTGGTATGGACGTCAAGTTTCACTAATTCTGGATTATAAAGTTTTATTTTGGTCAATCTTCTTGATTTTAGTTTTAAGAATGTGATCAATCAATATATATATTTAGGTTTGGACGTTAGAATAGATCCTATGAAAGGCTGGAAATAGAAAGTTAGTGAATGGATTCATAAGTGGGATAATGTCGGTTGATGGTCTCCTACACCAAAAGTTTTTGAAAAGATTCATCAACAAATGAAAATTGCACAGAGTAGACAGAAAAGCTATGTGGACAGAAGAAGGAAACCTTGGAATTAGTTGAAGGAGATATAATCTTTTTGAAGGCAGCTCCTATGAAAAGGGTTATGAGATTCGGGAAGAAAGAAAAGTTAAGCCTATGTTTTGTCAGCCCCTTTGGAATTCTTGAAAGGGGTGGGTGACCTAGCTTATCGGGTTGCATTGTCACCAGCGCTATCGGGTGTGCACAATATTTTTCATGCATCAATGTTGAGGAAGTATATTTCGAATTCCTCCCATAGTCTCAGTTATGAGTCATTAGATCTTATGAGGATCTGACTTATGAGGAGTCACTTGTGAAAATCCTAATGAAAGTAAATAATGAACTTAGAAGAAAGAAGGTTACGTCAGTTAAGGTTCTTTGGAGGAATCATACAGTAGAAGAGGCTACTTGGGAATGCGAAGACGAAATGCGTGCCAAGTATTCACAACTTTTTGGTAAGTTTTAATTTTGAGGACGAAATTTCTTTTTTGGGGGCAAGGAATTGTAAGACCACTTTTCAGTTTTCGTGCAATTTTAAATTTCACGTAATACTCATGTGAATGTTATTATAAATTATAAATTTATGATCTTTAATGTCTATAATTTGAATTATTTTGCAGTGGAAGGACTTGGACGCCGTCTCGATCAATGTGCCAATTAAAAGTTTATGAATTGTTTATTTTAATAGTTTACGTGTAAATTTATGTAATCATTTGTTTTACTATCTAAGCATGTTATTTTCTATTTTATTGTGTTAAATCGAAAGTTGGGAGGAAGTTTAGTGGCAATTGAAAAATAAATTAGAACTTATGGACTTAACTATGCACTTGGAGAGAAAAGGAGGGGATTTGAGGGACCATTTTGCAAATTTCAAAAGATTAAATGTTAACTTTATATTATTGGCATTTCCTATTTTTCACGAATGTGTAATTTAATGAAACTTAATTTAATTACTAAATACGAGTATTTAGTAATTTATTAATTTTAATTAAATTATGCAAATATTTATTTTCGAGAAAATCATTTTTGGAAAGATAATGATCAAGAAAATAGTGATATTGATTTGATCATAATCTCGAAAATATTGATCATAATCTCGAAATATTGATGTGATTATCTTGTGATATATTTTGTGTTTATTCTTGATACTCAAGCTTATTCAAGAAATGTTAAGTATCTTCTTGATATGGTCAATAATATTTTTAATCTTATTTTTGCATATGGTAAGTGTATAAGGTCGAAAATCTTGATTGTGAAGAATATTCATAGGGGCCGAAAATATGGTGATAAATATCAAGGTTTATCACTTGATTGATAAATGGTAAGATCTTCTATGATTTATCATTATCATTATTCATGGTAAGATTTATTTAAGGATAACTATCTTACCTTTTACTAATTATCGCTACCATGTTTTGCAGGTAGTAGAGATCTTATGCAATAAGGAAAACTTGGGAATCAAGAAAACCTAATTGCACTATAAAGAGAAGAAAAACGGGACGTTTTTTGGTGTGACATGTAGAATCAAAAATCCGTGTGGTGCTTACAAAAATACACGTCCACTTTCGAAGTCTTGAAGCTTAATTTTTGTATGGTACAAATATAATTAAAGCTTCAATTGTGTTGTGACTTCAATACTCCGGGAGAAGGATTCAATCACTTAGAGGAGGAAAGAATTTCAGCGTGAAGATCAAACGGGATGTTTGGATCAAGATCGAATGGGAGTTCGTGTTGCTAAAAAGTGTTGCAGAGTAAAAGAAAACTACTGAAGAGTGGTGGGACGCCATCTCACATTACATGCTACAGAAGGATCAGGGAGTGATCTATTTCTTTGATGTTTGATAAAATCTATGCGTAGATTTATCCTGTAGTTTAGATTGATCTGTGTAAACTCTTTCCTTATATAGTGATTTGTTTTTGTTCGCAGGATGCGAACTGTGGGTTTTCCCTGTTAGGGTTTTTTCCCACGTTAAGCTCAAATTATTGTTTTCTTGTCTATTTACTATTCCGCACAATTTATTCTGATTGTTTACGTTTTACTATCCAGACGAATCTGCCTGAGCAAGATTCATCTCGTACTGCGCTAAACAAACTTAACGAATTACTGTTAACTGGTTACTGTCCAAACACATATGTGACAGTCCATTATTAAAAGTTAGACGACCCCTAATTTTCAATTGGTATCAGAGAGGGTTCACTTCTTGAAAGTGAGATCCGATTGTCTAAATGGAAAATTCTGCATCTCTTAGGCCACCTCTTTTAACTGGTAGTAACTATGCATATTGAAAAATCCATATGAAAATTTTTATTCAATCTATTGATGAACGTTGTTGGACTTCTGTTCTTGAAGGTTACACAGCACCCACTGTCACTACTGGAGGTGTTGTTACAACTATAGCTAGAAGTGCTTATACTGCAGATGAATTAGCTAATGCAAATTGGAATTCTAAGGCACTTAACGCTATTGTTTATTTGGTTGATCCAAGTCAATTCAGACTCATCTCCTCTTTAAGTACCGCCAAGGAAGCATGGGATGCTTTGAGAATTGCAAACGAAGGAACCAATGCTGTCAAAACCTCCAAGCTGCAGATGATCACTTTGGAATTTGAACAACTGTCTATGGATGAGAAAGAAGACTTCAAAAGCTTCTATACCAGATTAAGTGATCTCACCAACTCAGCTGAAGCACTTGGGAAAACCTACACAAATGAGCAAATTGTACAAAAGATCCTTAGATCTTTACCAGACAGGTTCCGTGCAAAAGTGACAGCAATTGAAGAAAGCAAGGATATTTCAACCACGCGAGTTGAGGAACTTGTAGGGTCATTGATGACCTATGAGTTAAATTTGGCCCGAAGAAAGAAGGACAAATCACCAGGGATTTCCTTCAAGACAAACTGTGCGAATCCAGACAACTCTGGCGAGACAGACGAAGATGAAAATTTCGTACTTCTCACCAGAAAATTTAAAAGGTTCCTCAAGGGCAAACAAAAAGAAATATCCACAAATCTTCAAGGCCAGAATCAAAAACAATGGAAGAAAAATAATTTTTATCCAAAGAATAATGCCAACACGTCTGAAGGGAAGCCTAGGAGTCGAATCCAATGCAGAGAATGTGAAGGATATGGACACATTGCAGATGATTGTTCTAATACTCAAAAGAAGGCCAAGGGAAGGAAGGCCATGAATGTTACATGGAGTGATGGAGACTCAGATAAATCTGAATAAGAATCAGACAACGGCAATTCTTAAAAATAGGTAACTACCCTTACTGCTTTATAGCTGTCTGGTACTGAATCTGGTAACTCTTCTTATGCAGATAAATCTGGACCAAATACTGAAAACTTGAGGAAGGAACTTCAAGATGCAGAAGAGAAGATTCAACTGTTACAGGCCTTCGCTGAGTACAGCAGGGAACGACAACTGGACGACGTATCTGTAGTCTCAGATGATGAACAAAATGAGGTAAGTAGGTTATGTTCAGAACTTGCTAAAGCACAAGACAAAATCAAGAAGCTGGCACGTGGATCCGTCCAGCTTGATGAAATCCTGAACAGTGGCAGACCTGTCAGCCTAAAAACAGGTCTTGGATATGAAGGTAAAGGTAAAAATCATGACCATAAAATACACTTTGTAAGAGATTCTGGATACAGGTACATGGAACAGAATAGAAATCATAAAAATGCGGCTGGGACTCAAAACTTACATCCAGCCTGGAACTATACAAGAAGACAATTTCAGCCGAATTTGTACAAGCCAGATGAGTCTGTCCATCAGAACGGCAGGAAATTTCAACCTCGACAGAGTCGGTAAGATACATCTGTTTTCCAGGTATTCTATAATTTTTGTGCTAAATCTGGTCATGATGTATTTAGGTGTCATGAGTACTTGAAATTAATCAATTCACACAAAAGAAGACTTGTTTCTAGACAAGAGAAGAAAATTCGAACTAATGCTTATGTAGTTCAATTGTCTTTGAGTGCCTTGATTCCTATCACATGGTATTTTGATAGTGGATGTTCTAGACACATGACAGGTGATCTCTCTCTACTAACACATTTTGAAAAAGGCGAAACAGGTGCTGTTATATTTGGTGACGGCCAAAAGGGAAAGATAGATGGATCTGATGTCATCAACATCAAGGGACTGCCTACATTAACAAATGTCTTATATGTTATAGGACTTAAGGAAAATTTGTTCAGTGTAGGACCACTATGTGATGATAACTTGCTTGTCGTGTTTTCAAAAGAATATTGCAAGGTTTTAAATTGTGACAAGAAGTCTAACCCGTTAAAAAGTGTGTTGTTTAAGGGAGTTAGATCTAGAGACAAATGATATACACTTGAGAGTCTCGAAACTTGCAATTCTGTTAAGACCAAAAATGAGAAACTGTGGCATAACAGATTAGGGCATCTAAACTACCATAATCTCATGAAGCTAAATAGACTACAAGCTGTGAGAGGCTTACCCAGCATAAACAATATTCCAGATGAAATCTGTGGTGATTGTCAAAAGGGTAAGCAAATCAAAAGTCAACACAAATCAGGTACATCTGTTAATACCTCTCATATACTTGAACTAATTCACATGGATTTGATGGGTCCTATCCAAAAGGAAAGTATTGGTGGCAAGAGGTATATTTATGTGTGTGTTGATGATTTCTCCAGAAACACCTGGGTCATGTTTATTCGGGATAAATCTGATACCTTTGACAATTTTGTTAATCTTTTTCATAAATTGAGCAATGAAAAGGCCGACGAACAGGTAAGAGTCAAAAGGATTAGAAGTGATCATGGAAGAGAGTTTGAAAACTCCGAGTTTGCTGATTTTTGTATCCAATATGGGATCAAGCATGAGTACTCATCCCCAAAGACTCCTCAACAGAATGGCGTGGTGGAAAGGAAAAATAGAACTCTACAAGAGATGGCTCGTGTCATGCTAAATAGCAACAAATTGCCCTCGAAATTTTGGGCAGAAGCCATAAACACTGCTTGTTATATTATCAATAGAGTCATGCTTAGATCTGGAACAAACCAAACTGCATATGAAATTTGGAAGGGTAGAAAATCTAGGGTTGATTACTTTCATGCCTTTGGAAATAAATGCTACATTTTGAAAGATAGAGAACACCTAGAAAAATTCGACTCAAAATCGGATGATGGAATATTTTTGGGTTATGCTGAAAATAGTAGGGCCTATAGAGTTTACAATCTAAGAACCCAAACTGTTCTTGAGTCAATTAATGTGAAAGTGGATGATACTAATTGTGTAAATTCGGATTTGCAGGTAGCAGATGGTGATCAACTGGAAATTCCACCAAAAGAAGAAGCTGGAAGCGAAAAATCAGAAGAAGAACAGCACCAAGCTAAAAGTCTAAATAATACTGAAGAATCCGATCAGGATGAGTCTGGGCACCCAGTAATATCTACAGATTGAGATGAATCTGATGACCCAGATACACCTGATATTGCTGAATCAGAAGCATCGAGACTACCACCTGCTAGGATCCAAAAGGCACATCCACTTGACAACATTCTCACTAATATGTCTAAGAAAAATGTGACCAAAAGAAAATTTGCTGAGATGAGTAACATCTGTCATATGTCTCAAATTGAGCCAAAAAATGTCAAGGAAGCTTTGACAGATGAACACTGGGTACAAGCTATGCATGAGGAACTTAACCAATTTGAAAAAAACAATGTCTGGGAGCTGGTTCCACGTCCTAAAGAAGGTAATGTAATTGGAACCAAATGGATCTTCAAGAATAAGTCAAATGAATGAGGAAATGTGTTAAGAAATAAAGCCAGAATTGTTGATCAAGGCTATACCCAGATTGAAGGGATAGACTTTGACGAGACATTTACTCCGGTAGCCAGACTGGAATCCATCAGGCTGTTGCTAGTTGTGTCCTACTACATCAACTTCAGACTATTTTAGATGGATGTGAAAATTGCCTTTCTGAATGGTGTGCTTAATGAGGAAGCCTATGTGGAGCAGCCTCAAGGCTTCACGAATCCATCTCACCAGGATTATGTTTTTAGACTCAAAAAAGCATTATATGGGTTGAAACAAGCCCCCAGAGCTTGGAATGAAAGGTTCGCATCATTCTTGCTAAGCAACGGATACAAAAGGGGAGGAACTGATAAAACTCTTTTCATTTAGCATCTAAATCCTGGACTAACTGTAGCTCAAATATATGTTGATGACATAGTATTTGGGTCTACATCTAAGTCCAAAATTAATGAATTTATAAATACAATGAAAAGAGAATTTGAAATGAGTATGGTTGGTGAGCTAACCTTTTTCCTTGGTTTGCAGGTACAGCAGGATGAATCTGGCATATTCATATCTCAAGCAAAGTACGCTAAAAATCTGGTGAAGGAATTTGGACTTGAAGATGCAAAGACAATGAGAGCTCCCATGGCGACTACTCTGAAACTTTCAAAGGATGACAGTGGTAAGGATGTAGATCCATCCCTTTACAGAAGCATAATTGGAAGTCTTCTGTACCTTACTGCCAGTAGGCCAGATATATCCTTTAGTGTCGGAGTTTGTGTAAGATATCAAGCCAAACCTAAGGAATCTCATGTTGCTGCTGTGAAAAGAATCATCAAATATGTAAGTGGTACGTTGAATTACGGAATTTGGTTTACAAGAGATACCACTGCCACTCTTGCAGGTTTTTCAGATGCAGACTGGGCTGGGAATGTGGATGATCGAAAGAGTACATCAGGAAGATGTTTCTACATAGGGAACAATTTGGTGCCATGGCTAAGTAGAAAGCAAAATTCAGTGTTACTATCAACAGCCGAAACTGAATATATATCAGCTGGGAGTTGCTGTACACAACTCCTATGGATGGAACAAATGTTGGAGGACTATAGGATCTCTACAGAACAAGCACTATGTATTGTGACAACACCAGTGCCATCAATATCTCAAAGAATCCAGTCCAGCACTCTAGAACAAAACATATTGACATCGGACACCACTTCATCAGAGAATTGGTGGAACAATAGATTATCAATCTGGAGCACATACAGACTGATCTACAGCTGGAAGATTTGTTTACTAAGACCCTCGATACTATCAAATTTGAAATCCTTAGGAAACAAATTGGAGTATCACCTCCTTCTGAATAGGAACATGCATATTTCATAAAAAAAAATAAAAAAAAAAAACTCGAATTGTTTTTCTTTTTTGCATTTTGGTTAAATTATCCTATTCTTATATTAAGTAGATCATGTTTTTTCTTGCAAATATATTTGAGTGCTTGTGGCTGATAATTAGACAGATACGTCTGGTTGATAGCAGTCAACATGTCTCCGGATGAATCTAACTAGCACTCAAATTTGGACAATCCTAAGGATAAGTCACTGCTGTCTATGTCATATGGTTGTTACTGGATGAGATTTTATATTCTGTGTGTAGACCTATGATCTAAATCTTGCTTATTGCATTGCACACATTTTTCTTGTTATCCAAGGGCAGGGCTAGTGGAAAAGAAGGCTGCCTATCCGAGCCAAGTTCTTACCCTTTAGCCTCAAAATACAATGAATTGATATAAATATGGTAATATTGTAGAAGTAAGGGGAAAACATGGTAAGATAACTTCTGGGGATTGTGTGAATCTACCAATCCAAGCCAAGTTCATACCCTTCTTCTAACCTAAAGGGGAACATACTGTAAGATAACTTCTGAGGATTGTGTGAAGCTATTTCCACCTCCAAAAGACATTGCCACAATATAGAAAAAGTCGGCAAGCCGGATTTGAGAAAATGCACTTCTTATAGATTTTGATCGGTCTTATTGTGCATTACGGTGATAAATCGATAAGTCAGGGAAATCATATGATTTTTGGTAGTATGTGGATGACTAAGGATCGCTCGGATCACACGCGCACATTAATCAACTTATTTATGTACGTGGTGGATTGTATACTGCCAGATGTATCTCACCCAACAAATACCAACAAGTGCTCAGACGTGTCTCGGGTATTCAGATGCATTTAGATTTTTCTTATTCACCAATTTTTAGATTTTATTCTGAAAATCTTTATTTTTAAGGCAGTATATCGTGGGCTAATATGTGCAAATCTTGCAGAACAAGTCAATTGATTGTGGAGCCCAAGTTTGGTAATTTATTTGTTTCCTAATTCTTAACATATTTTGTTTCTATACTTATCTATTTTTTTTTAAGAAAAGAAGTTGACAAGAATCAGGATTCTCCAGTTACCATAATGAACTCTAATTCTTTTCCTATGAGAATTCCTCTTAAACCCCAAAAACCCTCACACTTCTTCCTTAAAAGCTAGTGTTCCAAAATCTGAAAGCCCCAAAATCCTCTCGTCAAAAACCCTACCTTCCATCTCCCAGTCTCTCTCAAATCAAAAGAAAGAAAAACTCATTCCAAGACATGGCTCGAAGCAAGCAAACCGGAAGGAGGAGAGTCACCAGAGGCAGCGGTGGCATTGACGAATCACCTCAACCAGACCTATCGGGGATGGGAACTCCAAGCGACGCCATTGTACCTGCACCGCCCGTCGGTACCAGCCCAACGCCGACATCTCTCTCTACCACCAGTACTACTCCTACACCTGCTCTTCTCATGGCCCAAATTGGCTGAAGAACGCCTATCATTCCACAAACCATGCAGGTAATATTGGGTCCAGCCATATCTCTCCCTTAGATATTCTGTAACGCCCCAAGTTCCGTGAAACCCGTAACGCTACTTCGTCTCTCTTTAAAATATATATTTAATAAATATTGCGGAAATAAATGAATTTTAAGAAAATCGAAACATCACATTCATTTGAAAATTTTCAATGGAACTCACATTTAAATAAATTCACTTGAGAAACATTCCATAAAATTCCAAAACTCAGATAAATAAACAAGTTCCAAAGATCTCAACTTTCAAAATAATTTAAAAATAAATATTTGCCATCATTGCCTATCATTCGCCACCGCTTCCGATCTCTGCAAATGTAGTTAAAAATGGAGTGAGCATTTCAAAAGAAATACTCAGTAGACTCGTGCACAATAATCATTTAACATTATAAATTAAAACACATAATTATGATATTCAAATCTCAGGTGTCAAACGATCACCAGTATTCTCATGAACATACAAGTTCAAGTCTCAGGTGTCTAATGATCACCAGTATTCTCATGAACAAGTAATTAAATACAAGTTCAAGTCTCATGCATTTAAGCAAGTAAATTCTCGTAACATAGTCTCATACTCAGAAAGCAAGTAATTCTCATGAACACAATCATACATGCTAAACTTATAATCCAAATAATTATTGATGCGCACTTTTAAAAAACGTAAATTTGTGAATAAGAGTCTACCTTAAACTTAACGATTGTGGTTGAGTGGGAATGACTTCAATCTTTCAAATCTCCTTACGCCTCGTCTAGCCAATAAGTTACATTAGTCTTTTGAAATTTATAGTTTAAAAATGATAATTTACAACTTGGGGACTGAAATTGATGATTTGAAAGATGAGGGACTAAAATGAATACTTTTGAAAGGTGAGGGACTAAAATGAATAATTTTGAAAGTTGAGGGACTAAAATGAATACTTTTGAAAGTTGAGGGACTAAAATGAATACTTTTGAAAGTTGAATGACTAAAATGAATACTTTGAAAGTTGAGTTGAGACTCAAAATAGCAATTAAACTATAGGGATTTAAATAAGTGACTTTTAAAAATGAAAGGACTGAAATGATTGACCTTGGGGCTGAAATCAAAGGAGTTAAATCTGTCGGACTGAAATAAATAACTTTTAAAATTTGGGGGACTAGGAGTAAATCTTAAAATCAAATTTTATAATATCAGATCTTCTCTCTCTCTCAACATTCTCTCCCTCTCACTCGATAGTTCACGCAGCAGCGAAGAGAGATGGTGCAGGCAACGGCAGGCGAAGCTCTGGTCAGTGCTATACTACCGGTGAAAACTCCGACGGTAAGTGGCGGTGGTAGAGATGTAGAGAAAACATCAGAAAAGGAAGATTTGGGTAGAATTTTAGGGGAGAACCGAGTCTTGGATTTGGGATTTCTGGTGACGAATCCGGTTCAAATGAGTCAAGGGTGAAGGTTAGTTTCTGGGCTCCGTCTATTCTTGGGTTTTGGGGGATCTTGGTAGAGATTGGGTGCGAAATTGAGAGTAACCCGAGGCTGGGTTCAGGTGTCTTAGGGAGGTTGCGATTCTGGCGATGAAGGTAAGTAATTGGGCTTCTTGATTTATTTCTGGGCTTGCTTTGTATTTTCTTGGAGATGGGCAGTGTGGATTGGTATGGTGGTGCAGTGACTGTGTGGTGGCGGGTTTGGCATTGGCGGTGGTGTGATGCTCAACGATGGTGGTGATTCTTGGGCTGGTGGACTGAAGGCAGTGCTGCATATTGAAGATGAAGGTGGAGGTTTGGATGTATGGTTAGTGGCAGTGGTGATGTGGTTGAACATAGAGGTGGTGGAGGTGATGATGATGATGATGATTCAAATGATGGTGAAATGGTGGATTGGAATTGTGGTTGCTTGGATATGGCAGTGGCTGATTTGGTGTTGCCATTGGTGATGCTGGTTGGCTATGGGGGTTGGTGGTGATATACGGGGTGCTGCATTGGTGGTTTGATTGGAGGAAATAAAGTGGCTGCTGAGAGGAGAGGTGGTTCAGTTTGGTCGAGCTTTGGCTTAATTTGTGAACTCAATTTGGTGATGGTGGTATTGATTAGGAATTATAGGAGAGAAAAGTGGGGGATTAGGTTGGAATGAAGTGGAAAGTGGAGTAATGAATCATTATGTTCTTGAGACATAATCATGATGAATTTGGTGGAAAAGAAAAGAAAGAAGGAGCAAAACGCGGGGGGGGGGGGGGGGGGAGGGGGGGAAATTAGGTAGAATTAGTTAGGATAATTAACTAAAAATTAGAGTAACTTCGATTAGGCAATGTATTTAAAACTGATATATTTTGGACAGAAAATAAATTTGAGAATAAATAAATTTTGAGATAAAAATTTAATTTCGTATTTGGACTTAAAATAATTTAATAAGGAAAATTGAGATATTTTTAAATAAATTTGGAATTGGACTCGGATTAAAATAAATTTAATTTCACTTGTAAATGGCTAGACGAATACATCTCGGCGTTAACTTAAAAATGGGTGAGATCGCAGCTGTACAGTTTTCATAATTTTAAAATAATTATTTAAACGCGTAAAAATTCTTGGTCGCTACATATTCGTAGTGAACTGCAGGGAGCACGAAGACTTGCTGCCATGAGAAGTGCAAGAGATGCAACAATAGGAGATGAAGAAGGTGGAGATGAATCGGGTGAAACATAATCTGGTGATGAAAAGGACAAACCAAAGGAGCAGAAAGAATCTGGGGAGATTGACATATCTGGGGAAGATAATGTAGCAGAAGAATCTGAGGATGATGCACCACCAGAAGAGCCAGAGGAATCTGAGGATAAAGATGAGTCTGAGCAGTTAGAAGAAGAGTCTGAGAAAGAAGCTGTTATTCCAGACAGAAAAGGAAAACAAAAGATAGTAGCCACTGTGAGTTCGAAGAAGAAAAAGGGTGACACGGCTGGGGGTCCAGTAAGATCCAGGTTTGATGTTTCTTTATTCGTCTGCACCCCCATGCAGACAGCAAGAGGTATGTTTACCCCCTTCAATTTCAAATATTGGTGGTCTGAAGCATACACTGATTTCCAAAAACATATTTCGGGTAAATGGTTGCATTATGAGTCTAGAGTAACTGTAGGTGAATTTGATGACTTTGAGATTGATGATATAGTGTCACACTTAGGATTGAAAAAATTGACTGATTGTAAGGGGGAGATTAATGAGACTCTGGTCAAGGAATTTTATGCCAACATACCCATTGACTATAACTCCAAAAAAATGCCTTTTTACCACTTCACTTTTTGTTAGAGGACAATTAATTAAGATTTCAGCAAAAGAACTTAGAAAGTGGTTAGGAATTAATGACGATGTGGCTGATGAGGATGAATCTATGGAAGCCACTAATGATGAAATTGCTATGGAGTTTTCGGGGGGAAAGATCACATGGCCAGTGAAGGGGTTAAAACAATTGTCTAGGTCAGAAATGTCAAAGAAGTATCAAATACTTCACAAAATTGTAAAAGCAAATTTTGACCAACTCATCCATGACTCGAGTTTTAAGAGGGAATCTGCTAGAACTCTTTTTCTGCTGGGGACCGAACGAAATATTGACCTTGCTGCCCGAATCTGGAATTCTATCTTTGGAAGGGTCTCGGGAAGTCGTCCTAGACAAGGGAATACTTATATGTTGGTTTATCCTTGGATTATTTCACAATTTTTGAATGATTAGGGTATCCAAACACTGGAAGATGATCTGGTGATCACCCCCAAACTGTTAAACAGGGCCAGATGCAGAAAGACTCTGGAGATGTAGACAGGTCACAAGAAGCAGGTTATGGATGAGTCTAGTGCTGGAAATCAGGATTCAGCTGATAAAGATGCTAGGCTTGGTCAGCTGGAAGCAGGGAATGCTAGGATGAAAGTAGACATATCTGAACTCAGTGTCCGTGTTAAACATCTTGAAGACACGCTTGATCAGTTACTTGGTGGGTCTTCGACAAATGTGGCTCCTGTGGAAGCCAAAGAAAAGAGGAAGTTGCAGCCAAGAAGCTCCCTAACTCTAAGAAGCAAAGGAAGACTCCAGACTGATCTTAACCCTACCAGTCTCATCTACTTATTTTCAGTAATTTGAAAATCATGTTTTGACTTAACACTTTTGTTCTCCTGTTCGACTTTAGATTGTGAACTTTTTAATGCAGGTTTTGTCCTCTTTCACCGAAAAGGGGGAGTAGCATTTGGATATCATCTTTTTTTATGCTCTCTATGTGTTGATTTCTTTACATGCATTTATTGATTGTGTTTATCTTGATGCATATCTTGAGGGAAAGATTTTTGATAGGGGGAGCTAATTGATTTCTTGTGATCTAAAATAATGATTGGTTTCGGAAAAATAGAAAAAGTCAAAGGTGGAGATTGTTAATTTTATATTATTGGCATTTCTTATTTTTCACGAATGTGTAATTTAATGAAACTTAATTTAATTACTAAATACGTGTATTTAGTAATTTATTAAGTTTAATTAAATTATGCAAATATTTATTTTCGTGAAAAACATTTTTGGAAAGATAATGATCAAGAAAATAGTGATATTGATTTGATCATAATCTCGAAAATATTGATCATAATCTCGAAATATTGATGTGATTATCTTGTGATATATTTTGTGTTTATTCTTGATACTCAAGCTTATTCAAAATATGGTAAGTATCTTCTAGATATGGTCAATAATATTTTTAATCTTATCTTTGCATATGGTAAGTTTATAAGGTCGAAAATCTTGATTGTGAAGAATATTCATAGGGGCTAAAAATATGGTGATAAATATCAAGGTTTATCACTTGATTGATAAATGGTAAGATCTTCTATGATTTATCATTATCATTATTCATGGTAAGATTTATTTACGGATAATTATCTTACCTTTTACTAATTATCTCTACCATGTTTTGCAGGTAATAGAGATCTTATGCAATAAGGAAAACTTGGGAATCAAGAAAACCTAATTGCACTATAAAGAGAAGAAAAACGGGACGTTTTTTGGTGTGACATGTAGAATCAAAAATCCGTGTGGTGCTTACAAAAATACACGTCCACTTTCGAATTCTTGAAGCTTAATTTTTGTATGGTGCAAATATAATTAAAGCTTCAATTGTGTTGTGACTTCAATACTCCAGGAGGAGGATTCAATCACTTATAGGAGGAAAGAATTTCAGCGTGAAGATCAAATGGGAGGTTTGGATCAAGGTCGAACGGGAGTTCGTGTTGCTGAAAAGTGTTGCAGAGTCAAAGAAAACTACTGAAGAGTGGTGGGATGCCAGTTCACATTACATGCCACAGAAGGATCAGGGAGTGATCTATTTCTTGGATGTTTGATAAAGTCTATGCATAGATTTATCCTATAGTTTAGATTGATCTGTGTAAACTCTTTCCTTATACAGTGATTTTTTTTGTTCGCAGGATGCGAACCGTGGGTTTTCCCTATTAGGGTTTTTTTCCACGTTAAGCTCAAATTATTGTTTTTTTTTAATAGTTTACGTGTAAATTTATGTGATCATTTATTTTACTGCCTAAGCATGCTATTTTCTATTTTATTGTGTTAAATTGAAAGTTGGGGGGAAGTTTAGTGGCAATTGAAAAATAAATTAGAACTTATGGACTTAATTATGCACTTGGAGAGAAAAGGAGGGGATTTGAGGGACCAATTTGCAAATTTCAAAATATTAAATTTAAACCTAACCCCAAACCCTCATTTTTCTCACTCGCGATCTCTCACTCTCACACTCAGCTCTCTCGTCTCTCCCTCAATTCTCTGACTCCTCTCTTTCTCGGCCACCGTCACCCTCTTGGAGCTTGCCACGGGCAGCGTCTCCTGCACCACTGCCCAGGTGAGACACACGTTGCCCCTTTCTTTTCCGCAGCAACACACGCACACACAGTCATCGCGCACACGGCAGCGCACAAGCTCGTGATTTTACACACGAGCACTATGTATTGATATGTGTATATATGTTGAGTGTATTTATTATGAAGATTTCAGATTTTTCAGATTTGGATTTTAGGTAAATTTCAAAATTTTAAACTGCTAAAATTCAGATTGGGGGTAACGTTTATATGTGTGTGTATATATTTATACATACATATTTATATATTTCATATTTGAAGTTTTAAGAATTTATGATTTCAATTGTGTTAGCTTACTGTTTGAACTTAATTGTTAATCTGTAAAGGTGAAATTTGAGATATGGGTAATGTATATTTATGTATGCGTTGTGTGTATTTTAGAGTTCAGAATTTTAATTTAGTAATATAAATTCCAGAAATTTTAAATCTAGGAAATTAGTGCTATATATATATATGGCAGATTTTGAATCTTGGGAAATTAGTTTGAAGCTTTAGTCTTAGATGATTAATTATAGATTAAGTTAGTTTAGTGGACAAGCGTTTTGAGAAGCTTCAGATTTTTTTTAAAAGATGGAGTTGTTTAATGGATTCTTTGTTGGTTTAATGTTGTTTTAAATTGACATTTTCAAATCTAGGATTTCATGTAATGAGGTGGTTTTAATTTAATTTTAATGTATATTTTTAATCAGAGTTTCTATTTTCAGACTCTCGAAATTTATGAAAACTGTAGTTAGTTAACTGTTCGGGTAAAGTTTGAATAAATGGTTATTTTCAAATTTATGAATAGTTAGAATGCAAATAGGATTTGTCTTCGTGAAATTTAATTTTTGATGAAAATTCTATAGCTTTGACCTTTGTGGAAATTGATAAGTTAGATTTCAATTATTGCTATTGAAGTTAATCTCTTATTCTTAATGTAGTATGGTTTGTATTTGACATGGCTTAAGATTCCATTTGATTTGAATTGTAAATCACCTGAGAGGCTCAACCTCATTTAGGAGTTTCCAATGTGATTTTGAACTAAAATTATATTTCACTTAATGAATGGTACAACTAGGATTTTGGCACATTGACGTCACGGGCAGCCGATGCTCCTCCACTTGCAAATCCAGATAACGGTAAATACTAAGGACGTCATGTAAGTAAACTTTCCCTTTTCTCAATATAGTTGAATGTTCAATGTGGAATTATGTGCTTAATTGACATTCGTGTTAATTATGGAATTCTAATGCTTTTGGTTTACCATATGCAAGTACGAATATTTAAGGGAATGTTCAAGCATGCACGTTATCATGTCATTACATCATTAAGCATGCATTGGCATCGAAATGGGGAAGTCAAATGTTTTAATGAAAGAAATGTGTCAAGGTTCAAGTTTGTTCAAAAGTATGTATCCCAAGTTTTTAAGAAAGAATGGGTGTACTTCTAGTTCATGAAAGATGCGAGTGGGAAATGGGGCGCAGGGGACCGGCGTACCCGAATGTAATGAGCCGCATTGCTGTGGAATGAAGTGAATGAGCAACTTTGCGGTGGAATAAAGTGAATGAGCCGCTTTGCGGTGGAATGAATGTTAAGCTCTTGTGGTTTTACTTGTAAACTAGTGAATCACCCGTGCGATGCACGGGAAGAAACATCTGAATAAAGATAATTCAATGTGAAATTACATGAATCATTTAGATAAAATAAATAAATTTCACAAATAAGAAATACGATCATCATTTATTGATTTCATATGAATACAAATTTTGAAATACTTTTTTGTGGACAACATTGTTTGTTGATTTTGTTGGTCTTCCATTCTTATCATAAATCAACATCTTTCATTTAGAATGATTTTTCACTCTAGAAATCACAACATAAAATTATCCATGTGTAAACACCAGCCGTTTAAGAAGAGTCCCACATGCAAGAGTGATTATCCCTGAATCTTATTGATAGTCATGGTATAGGACACAATTAATGAAAATTGTGTTCTTTGAAATCTAATAGGTCTCCTAGAATCAGAAGGGTTCATCAACATCCTTGGAAAGAACTTGTGTCTTGCATTGCTGCCAGAAAGAATTTGACCTTCTAGAACATGGTGGCCAAGTTTTGTAACTATTAACCTTGTTCCATTACACAATATATGTGTATGATCAATATTTCTCAGAAAGAGTAATGGATACTGTAAAGGCAAACAAAGATGATGCACTTCGCTTATCCATTGCAACAGTCCATCATGTGGCGCAATAATGATATCGATGTGTACAGGTTGTGTATTAAAATCCACCGACAATCAATCTGGCAATTTCATCGACAACAGGAAAATCATATCTCCTATCATCAGTCACCCACCGACCTATAAGTATAAGTCTTACATTTGAAGTGTTTTTCTCAATCATCTTTTCTCTAACCGGATTAAACTGCCTTATCAATTTGTTGTATTTGTCTAGCATATCCTTCAAACCAGATACAATCATGCAACATTGAATCCCGTGATTCACTCCTACCGGGGTACATTAAAAGATATAAATTAAATTTTAGACTATTACAACAAAATTATCTGTAAAAAATATAAATATATAAGCAATAAATACATAATATGTACCTCTCGACCCTTTTTTCTGCTTTCAATCTCATTCGTATTGTCAACAATGTATAGCTGAGTAAATTGCGGAGCCGAACCATCATCAGCCAACAGACTCCCAATCTTATGGCAATTTTGACCGTGTAATTTGAAGATGGGAGGCCCTCTACCACCATTCAGCCAATTATTTATTCCCCCCATAGAAGTGAACGAAAACATCATATTATATGTCCGAATGTTATCAACGAAATTCTTAATCAAGTCGTCCCGACCATATAACAAATCTTTCAAAATAAGAGGATAATATTTCATAAGAGGAATCTTTACTTTCTCTTGCATACAACAAAGTAGGGGTAAGCAAATAAACTGTGAAACCGAACCGAACCGCAACAAATGGTTTGGTTCGGTTTCAAATGTGAAATGATTTGTTTAGGTTTCAATTCTCAAAACTGCGATTTCAAACAGCCACCTCGCAAAGTTTTTAAAAATTAAAAATAAATATAAAGGCAATCGTTAAGTTTTAAAGAATGCAACACGCTTTTTATTGTCAACAAATCAAAATTAAGGAGTCAAAGATTAATTTGTTCAAAATCACAACCATTTAGAAATAATTCTTGCTCCTATATTTTATAATCATCATTCAAGACATTTTCTTAAATAAAATTTTTAATGTAAGAACTAACTACAGCTTATTTAAAAAAAAATTAAATGTTTGCTTCTATATATTTAGTTTGTTTATCAATATGAATTGATTCATAATAAAGCACTCATTAGAAGCTGACTGCTATTATTGAGCTAGTTTCAACCAAAATTTTAGAAGAATATGTGTCTTTAAGCTCGTTTTGGAATATAATAATTCATTCGTTGGCAATCTGCAATTTCAGACTGCACCACACCGTAAAAAATGGTTTGCTTTGGTTTTGTTTAGAAAATGAAATGTTTTCGTTTGGTTTGAAAAAAATTCCAATTTGTTTTAAATAGTTTCATTTGAAATATTACTATAAACCGCCTAAACAAAACCAAACCAGGTTCACCCCTACAACAAAGTGAGAACTTCGGATTACGGCATGTTTATAATGCTTATCCACTATCTTCTCGAACCAAAATTTGTCTTTCAAA
Organism: Ligustrum vulgare; assembly: GCA_963555705.1. Classification (NCBI taxonomy): domain Eukaryota; kingdom Viridiplantae; phylum Streptophyta; class Magnoliopsida; order Lamiales; family Oleaceae; genus Ligustrum; species Ligustrum vulgare. The sequence goes on from OY743184.1 coordinate 28,493,178, forward strand.
ATGAATACTTAAATGTAGGATTTCCAATATCCATATACTCTGAACAATCAAATAATAGATGAAAAAGTTAATAATATAGACCATGTGTGTAAAAGATAAGATTCACTGTTTTAACCATTGACAGTGAAAAATAACACATATAAAAAACGAATTCAATAATCATAAAAAAAATAAATAAATAAAAACTAAAATTGTGAGATTGACAAAAAAAGTGATATAAGGCTTTCTTGAATAAAAAATTAAATAATAATTAAATGTAAATTTCTATAAAAAAATACACAATAATAATTAAGGCAAATAAAATATTACAATCATTATAAAAAATTATTTATGTATTAAACGTAACTTTCTATAAAAATACACATTAATTTAATAAAACGCAATATAAAGGAACTCAGATTTTAGATGTACTAAATAACTTAAAAATAAGATTATTTATAAAAAAAGGTATTATATGATAAAGTTTATTTAGTATTAGACGTGTAACACAATTTCGATAAAATTCTGAATTGAAAATTTTACATTGAATATGTATGACTTAACACAAATACATATTTGTAAGATTCAAAATATTAAAAGATCAAAATAATTTTATGAAAAGAAATGTTTAAATATAAATAACCAAATATAAATAAGTAAAAAAAATCTCCATAAAAATTATCTATAATTAAACCCTATTTCATCATTGGTTGGAAGTGGCAGCAGTGTGAACACAATAAAAACTGAGTTTTCCCGCCAAAACTCAGCTGCTTTTATATATTATATAGATGTGATCTGGTTCCAAATAAGAATTGCCCACTATTATCTGATTGACTAGAAGTTACATCAAGTGAGCTCACGATGGAAATGAAGTGAAAGTTTTGAAATGTTAAGTGAAAGTTCGAAAAGTTTGAAAGTTCTGGAAAGTAAAGTAAATGGGAATACATATATTGAATTTTTAAAGCATTTCATGTCATAAGCATGCTGTTCACTAATATCTCGCGATGCGAGATATCCCCGCAAGTGTACGGGTCGTGAGAAGTAATAAAGTGGACCTAAGAGTCCGGATTATCGTCCCACGAGGACTGCTATTAAGTACCGAAATGTGTTAGTTCTAAACCTTATTTGGATGAACAAAATAATTTGATGTTTGAAATCTAAAACAAAAAAAAAATCAATTAAAGAATTAAATTACTAAATTTTTTTTGTTTTTAAAAACGATTGTAAAATAGTTGGGATTTACGATTTCACCTAACCAATTAAATTAACTCCAATTCCATGTTTTATTTCCTAATTATGTACTCGGTCGAATTCACTAATTTATATTGAAATTCCTCTCTCGAGTTTAAATCAATTCTACCTACATAAGTTAACCATGTATCTCTACAGCGGGTCTGAATATTCCTTATCTAGATGCAATAAATACAAGAATTCACACACGACCGCAATAATAACAAGAGTATATCTCTATCTCTCGTTCAATTATCGGATTTATTACCACGTTCTAAATTATTAACTCACCTCTCGGATTATGGAAATAATTCAATATATCATGAACTGGTGATCAAGCAATTCAAGCATTAAGAACAATAATAAATCAATACATGCAACGAATTACTAAAACACGAAATTTGGAATTAAAATAATATGATTAGGCTACATCGTTCATCCCAACATGGCAATTAGTTACACATCATGAATAGAGAACAATAACAGTAAAAATAAACGTTCATTGAAAAACAATATAAAGAATGGAAAGATTGCACCAATTATCAATTCTTCAATTGTGTTCAATTCACGCCCCTTTGTGATGTTGGAATCTCCAAGGATTTGATGTTGAATTCTCAGTTGTGGCTCGTTCTTTGGAGAGGCAAAGGTCTGATTTTCGTGCCTTATGTGTTGTATATATAGGTTTTGGAGAAAACCTAGGTCAAAACAAGAAAAGTCTGATAAAAATCGCGAGAAAAAGCCCACAGTCGGCCCAGCCGAAAAGCCACGCGATCGCGTGGTTCACACCCTAGCGATCGCGTGCTTGACCCGAAAACTCTCGGGTTAATTTTTTACATCGTCTCGCGATCGCTTGGTGTGGAACCAGCGATCGCGACTTCCTTCTTTTCTCGGCTGTGTAAGTTGGTCCCTGACTTTTAATTGCATCTTCAGTCCTCAACTTCCAATTGTTGCAATTTAGTCCCCAAACTTTATCTTCTTCTCGATTTTCCTTTTTAAGCTCTTAATTTATTCAATTAGGTTCTCCAACCTCTAATTTAGTCACTTTGGCACCAAGCATGTTTCCCGATTGTTGTCACAAACTCCTCACTTGTCCAATTTAGCTCCAATTAACATCCAATCGTGTCATTTTTCCATTAATTGCTTCATTCTCCTTCAATTGGGACATTTTCTGAAAAGTAAACAAATAAACATAAATTAAATAGCAAATATTCCCAAACGACAATAATTAATTCTAATTTAGACATACGAATAGGTGTATAAAATACATTTATCACATGCATTACATGCATAAAGTTTACTTACTGAGCTTTAACTCACCCCAATCCTTCCCCAACATTTCAGGTGATGAAAGTTAGGTGATCCGAGGAAAGCACTTGGTGGCTGACTCAGACAGTAACTGCTGTCACCCTTATTTAATAAAGTTAAATTTAGTTAAGATATCATTTAAATTATTTCTTATTCATTTTATTGATCACGGTTTGGTTGAAGTTAGCTTTGAATGAATTATGACGTCGCATTAACGATTAAACTACATCTTATTTCATTCGTTAATGCCTATTGTTTTGGGATTTTATGTTGAGGAGTTTGGGATTGAATGAATTTGTTTTGGTGATGATGAATGTGATGGAGATGTGGTTTGATTGTGTTTAAATTATTCTTTTGGTTATGTTGTCCTTCTACAGGTTGGTTAAATCCAATGTATAGAGGAGACTCTGCCGAAATTCTGTTAAAATTTTATAATAGAAAAATGAAAATTTTAATGTTTTTAAATGATTTATTTCCGCATATAATGTGAATGGAAGTTAACACGCCTAGGTTTTAGATTTTAAACTTGGGGTGTTACATGTAGTAATTCTATGATGGGTGACCCCTGAGAATTTTTCTCGGGGTGCTTGCGAGTGAAGACAAAGCATGCTGAAAAGACCCAATGTTGGTACAGTGGAACAGTAAGTCATCGATCTAAGATCGTGACGGTCTGTTAAGTGGGACCCGAGTCATTACAAGATAGACCTTCTGCACAAAGTAGAAATAGATAAGGAGATAATGGGCATCTCTGCCTCAGGGCCCTACCTGGGTGAATAAAACCGCACACCTGTCCATTAATGATAAAGGAGAAAGTGGCTGAAGTAACACATCGCATGATTAAATCTGCCCATCTAGAACTGAAACCCATGCTCAACATAATTGCCAAGAGGAAACCCCATTCAATGCTGTCATGGGCTTTTGACATATCTAGCTTCATTACCATTAGTCTATTACTTCCATGGGTTTTATGGAAAATAGAATGCATAGTCTCAAAGCCCACGATAATGTTGTTTGTGATAAGTTGGCATGGGATGAAGGTACTCTGATTCTCAAAAATCACGTTTCCTATAATGAGTGTTAGTCTGTTTGCAATGGTTTTGGTGATCATCTTGTAAATCACATTACAGAGGCTAATAGCGCTACTCCTATATAACAGTTAGCATTTGAACCTTTGGAATGAGTACAACATGTGTATTGTTCAATTCAGTTATTTATTCTCCCCCATTCAGCAACGCTAAATATACATCCACTGTATCCTTTCCCACTACCTCCCAAGTCTCTGATAAAAGATTGCATGAAAGTCGTCCAATCCAGGCGCTTTATGTGGACCCATCGCAAATAATGTCTTCCTCACTTCAGTCTCCGTGAAAGACTGTTCCCAAGATATTATTCATGTGTTCTAAGGCCACTAGGTTAACACTGTAGATAACATTACCAATCTCCTCGGTTGATGGATGAGCAAAGTCAACAATTAATGTTAATTACACTTTTCATGAGATTTATACCTCTTCAACCACGTATCTAATCACCTATGGAGAGTGTGTCAAAAAAAGAGATGAAGAAATTAAATTTGTATTGAGATAATTGATTCTGAATAAAAAAATTGAATAATTAAAAGAAGGAATAAAATTATTTCAGGATTTGCTGTTAGAAATAATATTTCATTCTATTGTAGTGCCGTTAGTGATGTAAATAAAATACTCTAGGAAGTTCATTCGGCGATTAAGGATTTCTTTTTTCTTTGCTACCTTAAAAGTTCCAATTCAAATTTCCCTAAATATTTCAATTCACTTCAATTTCTATTTCCGATGCCATTATCATCCTGGAGCCACCTTCAATATATCTGTTGTGCATAGATATGAAATAGTGTTCATTTAATTGTTTGGTGGGTTTTGAATTTAGGAATAAGCATTAGATATCTGTTTTTCGGGTATGAATTTGTTCACCTTCACAAAAGAAAGTTATGATGATCTTTTTTTTTTTTTTTTTTTATGAGGGTAAAATATATGTTAATAAAATTGATAAGTATGACAAAAAAAATTGTCTGTATTATTCTATTCATTGAGAGCTTCGACATGACTATAATCTTGATTTTTGTTATTTCAAAAGTTACTTATTTTTATAGATAATCAAGCATTTTATCACTAAAAATAAGTAATTTTTAAAATAGTAAAAGTTATATAGCAAGATTATACTAATATCGAAACTCTCAATGTATAAAATAAACTGAAAAATATTTAATTTCCCCAAATTTAAATACATGCATTTCACTCACAAAAAGTGGATTACCATAACTGAGAGGGTGAAAAAAAATATTCACTACATGAAATTTCAGATATGAAAACAATTTACTCGTCTGTTAAATTATTTTTGACTTTGTAGCTTCCTTCATGTGGTATTTAAATTTTGACTGTCTAACTAATTTTCTCCTATCTAACAATAACCATGCGTGCGAGTAAATTATAGATAGGGAGAGGTGCAGAAGTAGTATCCACTAGATTTACACCTACACGGTACTACTGTTGAAAATACGGTGTAGGAGAATGAAGAAAATGATACAAAACAAAAAATTGATGAAAGAAATATAAGGCTCAAACAAGTAAAACACGTTGTCCTCAAACTATATTTGCACCCACCGGGATTCAAGTTTGTTTTTGGATTTATTGCAAATAGGTTTGAAGGATTAATCAAGCCTTTCCTTCAAGTTCAAATAAAGCAAAATAAGAACTTGAAACAAAAACAAGAACACTAAAATTGGAATGATGGAAATGGAATAATTTGGATATCAATCTTGATTTAAAATTGTTAAAAGTGATTTGGTATGAAGAAGAATCACTTATTTATAGATATCCAAGTACCAATTACGAATTGGTGTCAACTTTTCTTGAAAAAGTGAAAAGTTTCTTCAAAAGGTGCCAACTTCAACCAACTTAACGGTCGGATTTTAACACCGTGCGACCGCATGGTTGAACCATCATGTGGTCGCACGGTTCTACCTAAAAATTGCACGTCAAAAACGACGTGTGGTCGCACGGTTTTTGTACCATGCAGCCGCGCGGTTATAAATGATACCACCTTTGATTTTTCATTTCCGTTTCTTTTCAAAATCATTCCTTTATTTATCATTAATCATTTTGAACACACACACACACACACATATATTTATATATATCCAACAATCCCCCACTGTTCAAAATGCATTTTTGATAAATTTTCAATACTTATGCATAAGGAATAGATATCTTTCGATTTGAATATATCCATTGTGTAATCAATCACAAGGTATCATTGAAATCCTAGGTGGCATAAAAGCTTTGTGTAATACCGCTTTTCATTTTTACGTGCATTCTTAAATTTCACGTAATAATTATTTTAATGTTATTATAAATTATACTTTTATGATCATTAACGTCTATAATTGGAATTATTTTGCAGTGGAAGGACTTGGACGCCGTCTCGATCAATGTACCAATTCGAAAGTTTATAAATTAGTTATTTTAATTATTTTACGTGCAATTCTATGTCTAATTGTTTATTTTAATTGTTACTTGCCATTTCTATGGTAGTTGAGTAGCAAGTTGCCTAAATTGCATTAAATTGAAGTTAGGAAAAGTTTGGTGACACTTTGGAATTTCATTTGAAAGTTATGAGCCTAAATTACTAATTTATGAGAGTTGAGGGACTAAATTGCAATTTACCAAAAGTTAAACACTAAACCTAACCTAATGACCTCACACTCTCATAACTCTCTCTCTCACGCCGCGTCTCTCTCTCTCTCTCTCGCGATTTCTCACTCTCTGTCTCGGACTCTCCGCCTCTGTCTTGTCTCTCGGCTTCGCCCTCCCTTCGACCGCCGACCGCCACTCTCACCGGCGGTAAGTCCCCTCCCCTCTTCCCCCTTCCTCTTCGCGATACACACACACACGAACCGGACTCGGTTCCACGCAATTTCACACACACACACGCCCATAATTCGATACACACATGTATATATATATAAATTCTATGTAAATAACGTATGTATGCACTATATATGTATAAATTCAGGTTTATGGGGAAATTTCAGATTCTTGAGTTTTGTTTAAATTTCGAATTTTTAATTGTTAACTTCAGATTTGGTAATGGAAAATTTATATAGGTAAATTTCAGATTATATATATATATATGGATGTATCGATTCAAGTTTTTAGTTAAAATCCAGACTTTTGATTTTGCTAGATTTTTAAATCATAGATTGTCAAATTGATAATTTTGCTTGGAACCTTGATGAATTATTTAAATTTTAATTGTAAATGTATAATGTTAAAGTTGTGAAATTGGAGTTTAGTTAACTGTTTTTGGTAAAGGATTATGAAATTGGTATTTTGTAAGTTTAAGAACTTATTTGGAACTTTAAGATGGAATTTCAGATTTTGGAAACTATTAAAAAGGGTTGTTTTGATTAATTTTAGTTAAATTGAGACCTTGATTATGATATTACGTTCTTATGCATGTTAGGGATTTAGAATGTAATGTTTTGGGAAATTGAAAGTATGAAAGGAAATTCTTTAGTTTTATGTGCTCTAGTCTCGATATAAGATCACATGTGAGTTAAATTGAAGTTTTAATTTCAGTTAATGTTTGATTGAGTATTAAAATGAATAACGAATTTAATTGTCAACTAAAAGTCATATTTATTGACGATTGTGAATAATTAGGGATTTTGGTACATTGACGTTACGGGTATCCGAGACTCTCCACTTGCAAGTTCAGAACGGTAAATACTAAGGATTTCAGGTAAGTAACTTCCCCCTATTTTCATAGAAGTTGAATGTAAATGTGAAAGTTATGTGTAAATGACTGTCGTGCAACTTACTTGCTTTGATGAATTGCATTTACATTATGAAAGCATATGTTATTGAGAAGAATGTTTAAGCATGCACATTATCATGTCATTGCATCATCAAGCATGCATTGACATCGAAATTTGGAAGTCAAATGTTTTAAATGAAAGAAATGTGTCAAAGTGCAAGTTTGTTCAAAAGTTATGTATCCCAAGTTTTTAAAGAATGAATGGGTGTGGTTCTAGTTCATGAAAGATGCGAGTGGGAAATGGGGCGCGGGGGACCGGCGTACCCGAATGTAATGAACCGCTCTGCGGTGGGAAAGTGAATGTTACACCGCTTTGCGGTGGAAATGCGCATGTTAATCTGGTTCCAAATAAGTAATTGCCCACTGTATTCTGATTGACTAGAAGTTACACCAAGTGAGCTCACGATGAAAATGAAGTGAAAGTTTGAAATGTTAAGTGAAAGTCTGAAATGTTGTATGTTCTGGAAAGTAAAGAAAAAGGGGATACATACATGGAATTTTCTTAAAAAGCATTCATGTCATAAGCATGCATTCATGCATACAGTTTACTTACTGAGCTTTAGCTCACCCCAATCCCTCCCCAACATTTCAGTGATGAAAGTTAGGTGATCCGAGGAGAACATTTGGCGGCTGACTCAGACAGTACCCGCTGTCGACATTATTAAATAAAGTTAAATTTATTAAAGTTATCATTTGAATTTATTCCTTAATTCATTATTTTGATAATTGTTTGGTTGAGATTAGTTTAAATTAGTTATGGAATTTCTAATATTGGTTATATTATCACTTATTGTATTTAATTGAAGCTTATTGATGAAAAATGTTGTGTTGAGGAGTTTGGGGATTGAATTTGAAATAGTGTGGTGATGTGGGAGTTTGAAGTAGAATTGGGTTTGTATGTTGAGTATTGGAATTTTATTTGAGTTGAGTTTTATGTTGTAAAATGGTTTTTTTTTATGTCCCTCTACAGGTTGGTTAAGTCCAATTTATAGAGGAGACTCTGCCGAAATTTTGTAAAAATTTTATAATAGATAAATGAATATTTTGATGTGTAAATGATTTAATTCCCCAAAAGATAAAAAGAAAAAGGGAAGTTAACACCTAGGTTTAAGATTCTTGAACTTGGTGTGTTACACTTTGAACATATTATTCCTTTGTAATGAAACCGGTGAGATTACACACACAAGTATCATTGTGTTCTTATATTTTTTATAACACGCTTAACACTTTTATGGCCTTGTGCTCATCCTATTCATGAATTTTTAAGAGAGAAACTTCGAACTCTCTATCGAGACGGCACCATCTCTAAATTCATATAGGTAAAGTTCTTCCAGTATCTTTTTCATATTTACAGATACTTGATCCTATTGATCCGAACTTTATTAAAAGTTTTAAAAACTTATCCTTCATTTTTCTATGACAACCAACACTCATTTTGTAAGTGTTGAATACTATCCACTTATCAAATGACTTGTTTTTACCCTTTGAACCTAAAATGTACTTTTTAGTAAGTTTAGGTAGGGTTGCCATCATTGATGGATCTTTAATTAAGAAGTTTTAACCCCATCCTACTTGATGTGGTCCTCACTAATTCCTTAGTGAGTGGTTTTGTTAGTGGATCCGCTAAATTATCACTTGATTTTACATAAGTGATTGAAATTGTTCCATCTTTGATCAATTTCCTTACATAGTCATGTCTTAGACTAATATGTCTAGACTTTCCTTCATTGTAAGCTCTTGCTAAAGTGGCTTGACTATCACATATTATAGGAATAGAATTTAAATTCTTATCTCCTATTGGAATTCATACAAGAGATCTCTTAGCCACTCAGCTTCTTTTCTGACTTCTGCCAATGCTACAAATTCGGATTCCATTGTTGAGTGTGTTATACATGTTTGTTTCTTGGATCTCCATGAAACTGCTGCTCCTCCAAGAGTAAACACCCAACCTGAGGTGGATTTATTCTCACCTGAACTAGATATCCAACTTGCATCGGTAAATCCTTCTAAGATTGCCGGAAACCGAGAATATTGGAGACCTATATCTTTGGTTTTCTTTAAATAACCAAGAACTCGTCCAATTTCCTTCCAATGTTCCTTACTTGGGTTTCTAGTAAATCTACTAAGTTTACTAACCGCAAATGCTATATCCGGTCTAGTGCATTGGACCGCATACATTAGAGATCTGATAGCACTTGCATATTCAAGTTGTGCTATTACTCTTCCATCATTTTTTACAAGTTTAATACTTGCATCAAATGGGGTGTTTGTTTCTTTAATGTTCAAATGTTTGAACTTATCAATCACATTCTCAATATAATGTGTTTGATTAAGCATAAAACCCTGATTTCTTCTTGTGACCTTGATACCTAATATGGTATCCACTTGCCCAAGATCTTTCATTTTAAATGTGGAAGATAGAAACCTTTTTGTTTCATTTATGCCTTCCATGTGATTACTTATGATCAACATATCATCCACATAAAGGCATATAATCACAACATGTCTTTCATGTTCCTTCAAATATAAGCACTTATCAACACTATCGTGTTTGAATCCAAATGACATAATTTTCAAATCGAACTTCTCATGCCATTTTTTCGGTGCTTGCTTTAAAACATATAATGATTTAACTAATTTGCATACTTTCTTTTCATTTCCGGGGAGAACAAAAACCCTCATGTTGTTCCATATAAACCTCCTCATCAAGGTCCCCATTCAAGAAAGCTGTTTTAACATCCATTTGATGTATATGCAAATCATAAATGGAAGCTAAGGCAAACATTATTCTTATAGATGTAATGCGTGCCACGGGTGCATATGTGTCAAAATAATCTATTCCTTCCTTTTGTCGATATCCTTTGGCTACTAGTCGGGCTTTAAAGGTATTGAGAGTACCATCCGCGTTGTACTTCTTTCTAAATACCCATTTACATCCTATAGGTTTAGAGTCATTTGGCAAATCAACAAGTTCCCAAGTATTGTTAGACATTATTGAATTCATTTAATCTTTTATAGCATCTTTCCAAAAAATACTATCTCTTGATGACATAGCCTCTTTATAAGTTTTAGGATCCGTTTCGGTTTGTAGAACATATGGTGTTGTTCTAATGACACTCTTTATATTTCCTTCAACAAGATAAAGAGAAATAAGTTGAGAGTCTATTTAATCTGGTCCTAATACTTTTTCTTTTCGAGTTCTTTTGCTTCTACGAAGTTCATTGGGATCATTAACACCTTTAGAGGATGTTTCTCCAAATGATCTTGTAGAGTTTGGAATCTCTTTATTTGATTCCTTAATATTTTTATCCGAAGATAAAGAACCCTCAAAGAACTCTACTTCCCGTGATTCAATTATAACATTGACCTCCAAATTCAATAATCGATATGCTTTACTGTTTGAGGCATATCCAACAAATACACATTTGATCCCTCTTGGACCAAGTTTTGTTCATTTAGGATCGGCGTTTTTGCAATAAGCAAGACACCCCCACACTTTGAAGTAACCAATATTTGGTTTTCTTCCATTCCATAATTCATATGGAGATACTTTTGTAAATTTTGAAGGAACTCTATTTAATATATGACATGCATTGAGTAATGCTTCACCCCAAAGATTAAATGGAAATTTAGAATATAACAACATTGCATTAATCATTTCAACAAGTGTCCTATTTTTTCTTTCCGCCAAACCATTTTGTTCGGGTGTTCTAGGTGCACTACATTGATGAATTATGTCATGTTGTTCACAAAATAAGTTAAAATCACTAGAGAAGTATTCACCTCCTCTATCACTCCTAAGAATTTTTATTTTCTTATTCAAGTGATTTTCAACTTCATTTTTATATGCTTTGAAAGTTTCAAAAGCCTCATCCATATGTTTTAATAAATAAACATAAGTAAATCTAGAACAATCATCAATAAATGTTATGAAATATCTATTTCCACCCCTTGTTAACATACCATTTAATTCACATATGTCGGTATGCACAAGATCTAATAATTGATTTGTTCTAGTTATACTATGAAAATGTTTATTAATCATCTTAGATTCTACACAAGTCTTGCATTTATAAACTTTGTTTTCATCATAAGATATTAAGTCACACATTTTCCTTCTTTTCATAGTATTATTGCCTATATGCCCTAATCTACCATGCCACAAAGTAAAGGAGTCAAGCATATAAGCAGAATTCACTTTATTCATATTTTTATTGTCAACGGTACATAGTTTGACCATTCCATCACTAGAATAGCCCTTTCCAACAAAGATCCCATTACGGGATAATACAAGTTTACCGGATTCATAAACACTTTTGATTCCAGGTTTTCCCAAAAGATCACCACTAACTAGGTTCCTATTCATGTCCGGAACATGGAATACATTAGTGAGAGTAACGATTTTTCCAGATGTGAAGATGATGTCTACACTTCCTTTTCCAACCACTTTGGAGCGGCCTTCATTACCCATTTGTATTTCATGTCCATCTTCCAAGTCATGATAAGTTTTAAATAAAGACTTATCATAACACACATGTATGGTGGCACAAGTATCATACCACCATCCTTGAACCTTTCCTTTTATAGTGTTGACTTCACATATTGTAGCCACGATGTTGTCATCTTCAATGGAGTTTATTTTATGTTCACCATTGGATTTCTTCTTATGCCTGCACACCTTGGCCCAATGACCGGGTTTTCCACAAACATAGCATGGCCCATTTGGTTTTGGTTTAAACTTCCCTTTGTCCTTTTTGGTACCAAGGGGATTAAACTTTTCTTTGTTGGAGTGTTCGGCTTTTTCAATAGCATTTGCTTTTGATTTGGCTTCATAAGAATTCTCATTCTTGTCCCTCATTCTTGATTCTTCTTCAATTCGTAGATGCTTTTGTAATCGTTCCAAAGTAAAGTCTTCGGAGTTATGAAGAATCTTCTTCTGGTATCCTTTCCAAGCACTTGGAAGTTTGGCAATAATTGCCCCCACTTGAAAGGATTCCGGGAGTTGTATTTTGACCGCTTTCAATTTGTTGACAAGTACTTGTAATTCATGTACTTGAGGGAGAATAGGAATATTGACCAAAAATTTAAAATCAAAATATTTTGTGATTAAAAATTTCTTGGTACCTTCTTCTTCCGCCTTGTATTTGTTTTCCAATTCGTTCCAAATATCTCTTGCCGAAGAAATATTGATGTAGAGATCATATAACCGGTCCGACAAAGCATTCAAAATATGGCCACGACATATTAGTTCATCCTCTTGTCTTTTCTTCCTCTCGGCCCTTATTGCCTCCGTGTCCGTCTCCGCTGGTTCCGCTAAAGGTTCCAAATCCGGTTCCAAAATGTAGAAGATCTTCAATGCGGTGAGTAGGAATTTTAACTTGTCTTGCCAACGCGTGAAGTTTGTTCCATCAAATCTATCGAGCCTCACAAGATCTTAGTTCATCAATTTGATAGTTGCAAGAGTTGTTTCATTCTCCATGGTAAATATAGTTTGAGAATGTTGGAAATACGGTGTAGGAGAATGAAGAAAATGATAAAAAACAAAAAATTGATGAAAGAAATATAAGGCTCAAACACGTAAAACATGTTGTCCTCAAACTATATTTGCACCCCCCGGGACTCAAGTTTGTTTTTGGATTTATTGCAAATAGGTTTGAAGGATTAATCAAGCCTTTCCTTCAAGTCCAAATAAAGCAAAATAAGAACTTGAAACAAAAACAAGAACACTAAAATTGGAATGATGGAAATGGAATAATTTGGATATCAATCTTGATTCAAAATTGTTAAAAGTGATTTTGTATGAAGAAGAATCACTTATTTATAGATATCCAAGCACCAATTACGAATTGGTGTCAACTTTTCATGAAAAAGTGAAAAGTTTCTTCAAAATGTGCCAACTTCAACCAACTTAACGGTCGGATTTTAACACCGTATGACCGCATGGTTGAACCATCGTGCAGTCGCACGGTGATACCAAAAAATTGCACGTCAAAAACGACGTGTGGTCGCACGGTTTTTGTATCGTGCGGCCGCGCGGTTGTAAATGATACCACCTTTGATTTTTCATTTCCGTTTCTTTTCAAAATCATTCCTTTATTTATCATTAATCATTTTGAACACACACACACACACACACACACACATATATATATATATATATATATATATATATATATATATATATATATATATATATATATCCAACAACTACAATAGTGTTCTAAAAATAAATTAGTCTATCTGTACCCCACACTTGACTCCAAGTGTAACAATACACTCACATGGGGTGTGAGATCCAATCATCATTGATGTGCGGACCCACAACTAATGTGAGTGTTGTCATACTGGAGTCAAGTGTGGGGTGCTTATAGCGTTGTTGTCTAACAATTAAAATTGATTTATTTTCCCCCGCCATATTCTTTTTATTTATTTATGAGGGAATATGTATTCGCTATCCACTTGGTAAACCCTCGGGCTAACGCAATAGCTTGCAAACCATGCCAGTCAGGTAAATTGCACTAGGCAAGCTCTGTGTGACATGCTTAATCGAGAAAGTGTTGGTAGGGAAATCGAACTCGTGACCAAAGCCCTTCGCGTTCACCTACTCTACCAAATCGACCACCCCATGAGGGTTTTAATTTTTCGCAATATTCTCAGTATACTTGCTTCATTGCCTATTATTGCTCTCTCGCATGTCATAAGGTAATATATGTTTTTGACAATCCATAGTCCATGATGTTTAAAACTATCAAAGGATTGTTAAATGAATGTCATAGTTCCCAAGCTCTTATTAATCAGATGCATGACCAGTTTTTGGCCTTTCCCCATTTGGAATGCCAGGATACATTGAGGTGTTAAAATTCACAGTTGACCATGGAACTTTGTGACGTGTGAGTGTTTTGAAACGCAAGTATATGAGTTGCACAAGTAATAAAGTGGATTTAGTATCCGGGTATCGATCCCATGATGATTGAGTAAACTTACGTTCTAGACTAATTACCTTAACCGAAACTAGAGATTTGATATGAATTTAGGATTTTAATTAAAACAAACTATCAAACTAAAATAAATGAAATAAGTAAAATGAAGAATTTAAATTATGATTTTCTTAAGTGATGTTTAAAGATGTCGGGACATTTGATTTCACATAAGTCAATACTATTAATTCCAATCATCAAGTTTTACTCCTATCTATGTGCTCGACCTAATTCACTTATACATGTGACATTCCTCTCTCAAGATTAAAGCAACTCTATCTAATTAGTCGACCGTATTTCTAGACAACAGGTCGTAATGACTAGGGGCATGGAACGCACGAATTTATTTAGCGGTCAAAATACCAATAAACGTATATCTCTATCGTTTATACAAATACCGAATTTTATCCCTAGATCTAAGTATTAGCTCATTTCTCGAATTATGAAAACACCAATGATATCATGAACAAGTGATCAATTCATTCACACATTAAACATGAAGATAAAATCAACACATGCAATTATATGTAAAACTCAATTCATGAAATTTATAGCCTAAAACCTATGCTACTTTGTATATCCCAACTAATTGTTTAGCTACTCATCACAAAATAATTGAAAGCACAATAATTAAATATAAACATATTGAGCATATCTGATTTAGAAAGATAAAAGAAGCTTTTGCACCAAGAAGTTCTTCCATGTTGATAATCTTCAAACGTCTCCCTTTGCCTTGATCGTTGCCTTCCAAGAATTGAATGTATGATCCCCCAAGAATTGTCTGTGGAATAGGCTGTGCAAAGGTCTCTCAAGTCATGCATGAGAAGTGGTATTTATAGGTTTCTAAAGAAACCTAGGCTTTTGGTACAAGAAATCGCGCATGGGCCTGCTTTCGCGTTGGGCCGGATAACTGCATGGTCGTGCAAAAGGAAGTTCAGTAGCTGCGCAGGTTAGCCAAATATGGTTTTGTTAATTCTGGCTTCGATGCTCGGCCACCCAGTGTAAAGTCCGTGGCCGCGCATGGTGAACCTCCTAGCGGGTTTTCATCTTTCCAAAGTGTCTAAGTAAGTCCCTAATCTTTAATTTTCCACATGTCCTTCAACTTTCAATTGTTTCAATTCAGTCCCCATATTTTCAAATCTCTTCAAAATTTTCTTCCAACTTCTCTTCATCTTCAATTGAGCCACCCAACTCTGATTTCTGACACTTTGCACCTCAAGCACATCTCGATTGACCTGATCATCTTCCTTTTGTCCATTTTAGCTCCATTTATCACCCAAATTGTCTTTATTTCCTTCAATTGCACAATTCACATGATTTTGGGATATTTCTTGGAATATAAACAAATATAAACAATTATGTAGACTTTATTCTAAAACAAGAATAAATAATACTAATTTAGATGCTTAAATAAGTGATGTGATCCTAATGAGGGAATCTCGCTGAATAATTGATTGAATGCCTGGAAAGTTCCGAATTCAAGTTTGAACGGACGGTGACATGGAGACCTGAGCCTCACCACTCAAGAATGGACCCGTTAAGATACGGAGACAAGAACCAACATGGGAAAATGCCACAAATGTTGTCCGCACCTTTGATAAATTCGAGTTTGGTGAAAGCCACAAAGATTCGAATAAACTTTAATAAGTTCGAAAGTGTTCAATCAGACCAATATTTGAGGGAAAATCACTCAATAGAATTTTTTTTATTCATCCAAAAACTTACTGTTACAATGAATCAAAAGGTAATAAATAAGCAAACAAACCCTAGCCGCTAATTGGGCTCAAAATAGAGTCCTAATTGACCTAAAATAGATAAAACTAAAAAAGGAAATAAAATTCGTGCAATTCTCGATAAACCCAGCCTACGGCCGTGACTACATCACTTACGGCCGTAATTATGCTTCTGCTTAAGGGTTACTGCAACGCCCTGAATTCTAATAACTCGAGAAGCCACTTCTCCTTTAAATCTAATTTTATTGTTGAAAATAATTGAATTCTACGCATCATATTTGTTTGAAAATTTGCAACAGTAAATAAATTAAATTTGATAAATTCATAAAAAAAAACATTTAAATCTTAGTTTTCAAAGAAAGTGACAACAAAATAATTAAATTGACTATGTTCATAAACTTTAAATCTAAATTTTTTCAAGGAAAGTAACGGTAAATAATTTAATTGACAATATTCATAAATCGTGACTTTCAAAGAAATAATATAATATCATTATTAATCTGCCACTACTTCCCTTTCATTCGTCACCATCTCCAAAATCTGCAAAAGCTGTTAAAAATGTAATGAGCATTTGGAAAGAAATACTAAATAGACTCATCGTCAATAATTAATTTACAGAATAATTGAACACATAATTATGCAACTAATACAGTGATCATATCATTATAATCATAGGCTCTTTAAAAATCATATGGTGTGGGTAGTCTCATCCCATGCATTTAAGTTATTTAAACCACGTAAAGTACACATAATACATGCAATTATAATTTAAACTAATTAGTGCGGGGGAGTCTACCTTATTTCTCGAGTTTGTTGAGCGGGAAAACGTCAAATCTTCTAAACGTCCAAACGCCTCGTTTAGCCAATAAATAAAATAATTCTTAAACTAGTATTTTGGAATTCAAAGATTTTAAAACAAAATAGTTTTTTTTTAAAGAAAAGATTAGGGGGTAAATTGAAAATCAAACATAGTTGGGATTTTAAATGATTTGGACCAAAATAAATGATTTCGAAAACTATTGGACTGACTATTATATTTTAAATATCTTGGGGACTAACTAATTCATTTTCAAAAGTGCAGGGCTGAATCAAAACATTTTAAAACTAAAAGATCAAAATAATACTTTTAAAACTAAATGGGTGGACATAAAATATTTTAAAACTTGGGACTGAATTAAAAGACTTTTAAAAAAAGTGGGGCTTAAATAAGTGACCTTAAAACTAACAGGGCTGAAATAATTACTCTTCAAAAGTTGGGGGCTTAAACATTAATTTTTCAAAGAATCAAAATGTATAAACCAAATCTCTCTCTCTCTATTTTCAGCAACAGAGAGAAAGAGAGGGATGGGCGACGGGAGGGCTCCGGCCTCCTCTCAGTCGCGACATCCGGCCAATAGCCGGCGATGGATCCGTCGGCCCGTGGCGGCGTCGAGTGCTGTAAGGGTGGAAGTGGCCCTGGGCAAATTTTTGGTGAGGAACCGAAGTCTTGAGGTTGCTACTTGGGCAGTGACTCCGGCTAATATCCGGTCTAAGCGACGGTCAAAGGTAAGTAGGTATCTTGGTTTTGGGTTTTTGATTTTGGGTGTAAATTTTTAGTTGGGTAGTAGCGATTGATTGGTGTTGCTTTGCTTGGTTATTGGTGGTTGTTCGGTGGAAGGATGGTCAGTGATTCGAAGTTTGCCATTGTGATGAAAATTGTGGTTTACAATGGCTATAGTAAACTGTGGTGGTTGGTGATGATTTCTGGGGGTGATGGTGCAGAAGGTTGGAATGGGGTTGGCTCGTGATGTTGGTCTCGTTTTTGTTCAATGGCAGATTGATGATGGTTCGTTGGTTGAGTTCGACTATTGGGTTGCAGGCAGGGGCGGAGCCACCTATAGGCGAGGTGGCGCGGCCGTGCTACCTCGCCGCCGGTGGTCCGCCACTGGCGCGCGCTGCGCAGGCGGCGCCTGCTGAAAATTTTTTATTTTTTATTTTGGCCCAAATTAGTACCCAACTCTCAAGCCCAAGCCCAAACCACAAATAAAACATACAAATTGATCTTCATTTGGTCCAATAAGCAAAATCAGCAAAAAATCCCTAACCCTTACAAGCTAAGCTTACCTCTGTCTCAGCTCACTCCTCTCCGATTCTCTTCTCTCTGTAACTCTGTTAGGCTAGGCTGCTAGCAGCCGCGCAGGCGTTGCTCGCGGCTCCGGCGGGCGGCGACCACCACTTTTGAAGCGGCTCCAGCGCTCCCAGGTCCCAGCCAACGTCGACGGTCGGTCCATCCAGCTCCAGCCTCCGCCCTCCAGTCCAGCCGTCCAGCGTCCAGCGCTCTCAACTCTGCCTCTGCGACTCAGCGACTGCGCCTCTGCCTCTCCAGCTCTCTGACTCCGACTCGGTAAGGGTAAGTATAAAGTAATTGTTGTAATTTGTAAAATGTAATTATGTAAATGTAAATATGTAATGTTTACTTTTTATATTTTAATGGTTTGTTGTCAATTTATAATTAGTTAAAGACTTAAAGTTATGAATATATTATTTTTTTTATTGTATAATTTTCAGATTTTATAAAGTAATTAGGTTAATGTCCAAGACTCCAAGTTTTAAACATTTTAATAAATATTATTGATGTTTGATTTATTAATTTTTTTGGTTAAGTTAGATGTCATTTCCCAATTTTTTTATCAATTTGTGATTTTTCACTAAGGCTAAACTTTAATTCGTCATAATTGATTTGAGAATTATACATAAATGTTACATTTAAGTTTTTGCAAAGTGGATTAGATTTGTAAATTGTGACTATTATGATGAAAATATGATTTGATTTGTGAATTGTTATTATTGATTCATAGGTTGTGAATTGAGATTTGGTGAATATTTGATTTGATTTGTGATCATTGATTTACAGATTATGGTTAGTTTTTTTCAACTGAAACGAAAATCTGAACTTAGTGGTTCTAGAGTGATTTGTGCAACAAAATGGGAGGTAAATGGTTGAATGACAATTTGGTTGTGTACACGGAGCGAGACATTTTTAAAAATATTGAGAATGAGGCAATATTGCAGCGTTTCCAAAATATCAGACCCCGAAGAATGCAGTTGTCCGAGCCAACGAATACCAACTGATGTCATTATTATGTATTTTGCATCTATTTGGTTTGTATTGGACTATCTGTTCATATATTTAATTACGACTTTTTATTCTTATATCTATTTATTCATTTTTGAATATTATTTCATTAAATAATATTCACAATCTCGCTACTGTCATCGTTCACGTTAGTAGGTCAACGGTCAACGGCCAACGGTCAACGCTCTACCTGGACTTCTCGGCTGGCTCCGCCACTGGTTGCAGGTTGTGGTATGGTGGATTGTGTGGATTGTGTGGTTGCAGTTTGTGTGTGGTTTGAATGTCGATGAAGAAGGTTCAGTTCTTGGCCGGATGAGGTGCAGATTAGTTTCAGATTGATTGCGGATTGGTGATGGTCCAGGTTGACGGTGATGATGGTTTTTGGGTAAGGGCAGTGGCGGTGATGCATTGATGACGGTGGTGAAGGATTTGGTTTGTGTGTGATGTTGGATTGAAGGCAGAAGATGGGCTCGATTTTGCTGTTGTGCAGGTTCGGTCGGCAGTAGAGGTGGCTGCTGCTGGTGGTGATTCCGGCGGTGAAGGGTTTGGAGGCAGAAAATATACAAATTGAACTTTGAAAAGTATTGTGATTTTGGACTAATGGAATATGTGTATATATAGATTTGGTATGGAAAGTGTAATAATTGGAATAGAATTGCGAAACGTTGGATATGGAAACGTTTGATTTAGAATAAAATTTGTAAAGACTTGGGATACAAGAACATCATAGCGAATAAAAGACCTTAATTATTATTTAAAATAAACTTGGATGAAAAATAATTTGGATAATAAAATTGATCTTTGAGATTTTAGACTTAAAATAACTCGAATTTAAAATAAATAATAATTTTGGACTTAAGATAATTAAAATTTGGACTTTAAAAATAAATTGTGATATTGGAATACTTTTGATAAAAATTGAAATTTGACTAAGATTTTAAATAAATTTTATTTCATTTAATTGGCTAGATGAACGGGAGTTTAAAAAAAAAAAAATAAATAAATGGGCATAGTCGAAGAGACATGTTTTTTTAAAATAAAAATATTTATTTGAATAAATCACGAAAATTCTCGGTCGCTACAGTTACGGAAGTGACTATATGACTTACAGTCGTAACTTTGAAAACCTGGAATTCTTCGTTCTGATCCAAAAGTGAGAGACTCATTGGTTACAGCCGTAATTGTACCTTTGCATAATTTTTTTTTTTTTTTTTTGATCTTCTTGGTTTCCAACTTGATTCTTGGCTTGCTCACTAGGTTTATCCTCAAACCTTCTTCATTCAAGCAAGGTTTGATCTTTGAAGCTTTTCGAACATGCTTGAAGCTTTGTTTGACTTGATTTGTAGTTCTTTCCGTCAAACTTACCATGATTCGTATCATTCCCTCCTTCAGGGTGATTCGTCCTGAATCATAATTTTGTTCCTGTTGTGCAACTGCTCCACTTAGATCAAATGAAAATTTTTCCCTCCATTGCATATGATCAACCAATAATACGCTGCCATTTAGGATACTTGGATGGATTGAAGCAGAAACTCCTGTGAGCATTGGTAGTGTTGCCCAAATTCCCAAGTACAATTAACCTGCAAGAAAGAACTAAATAAAATAGGGTGGAGAATGTTAGTTTCTCCATGTACAAGGTATGGATCCTTGTACTCGTGATATAGCACTTCCACATCTTCTTTTCATGCCACAACGCTCTTCTAACCAACTCAAACATTCATTTTACTTTCTTGCTCATTCCCCTCTTTTTCTTTCTTCTCAGACTCAACTACCTCCTCCAATTTCACAATTTCTTGTTTAACCACCACTTCTAAATTTCTGGGCTCAACCAACTTTCCTAACTTTTCATGCCCAACCTTCAATTCATGTATCTCATCATCAATAATTTTAACTTCATGTTCATCCACTTCTTCACCACCCAATCCCTCATCTTTTACCTCAAATTGATGGGTTTGTTCAATTATTTCAATTTTTAACTCCCCCTCCTTCTTCTTAATATTCATATCCCTAGACTCCAATTTTAAATCCCCTACAAACTCACTTTCACCCTGTTGTAATTTAGCCTCAGCCTCCCCTTCACTCTTCCTCTTTTTTAACTTCGCTTCTTTTCTAGCATTCCGTTCATACATCATCCTTTCCTCATAAATTTCAGTTTGAATCTTCAAAAGTGCCCTCGCATTAATCTCTTCTTCCCTCTTAACCCCAATTCCAACCCAATGTTTATGATTATGCCTATATTCCCTTTCACGCATATCAACCTATTCTCTTCTCCTCCCTAGACTAGCTACAGACAAGTTTCCACTTCCATCTCCACAATCTATTTCCTCAACATTATCATCCCCAACTCCGCACCTAGGGTTAAAGTCATACCTTCGAGGTCCTCTAACATTAGGGAGCGTATGTGATTTTTCCTTACGCAGTTGAGCAGTTTCTGCACTATGCATATCCATTGAGTTCTTAATCTTCCCCAACTTTGCATCCAATTTCTCAAACCATTTCTCAAATCGTTTCTCCAACATTGCCAACAGATGAAATTATTGGTTATCTTTCCCAGACTATGATTTTTCTCGAAGTTTAGACATTTGAAAGGGAATTGAATAATTTGACACAAGGACTAGAATGAATTTTAATTTTGACTTGGAAGGCAATGAATTTCAAGAATTTAAGGAAATTCAAAAAAGTGGTTTTTGAATTTTGGATTTTTTTTTTGAATTTTCGTAATAAATAAATAAAATATATATATATATATATATATATATATATATATATATATATATATATATATATATTTAAAAAAAAATATGAAAATTCAACTAAAAATACGAGGAAAACAAACGAGACTTAATTTGGAAGAAAAATAGACGTAAAAACAATTTTGGAATTTTTTTAGATATTTTTCGGGATCAAATACTCAAGAAACTCAAGAATATTAAAAGAATCAACAACAAGATATGGATAATTCTTATGGAAAACTTGGTGATAAACATAAGAATAAAACTAGGATAGAATAAAATCTGAATTCAGAGTCCAGCTCTGATACCAAATGATGTGATCCCGATAAAGGAACCTCACGGAATAATTGATCGAATGCCTGGAAAGTTCCGAATTCAGGTTGGAAAGGACGGTGACATGGAGACCTGAGCCTCACAACTCAAGAACCCAAGGTATATTAAACCTTGGACCTGTTAAGATGCGGAGACAAGAACCAACATGGGGAATGCCACAAAGGTTGTCCATGCCTTTGATAAGTTCGAGTTTGGTGAACGCCACAAAGATTCGAATAATATTTGATAAGTTCAAAAGTGTACAATCAGAACAATATTTGAGGAGAAACCACTCAAAATAGTTTTTGTATTCATCCAAAAACTTACTGTTACAATGAATCAAAAGGTAATAAATAAGCAAACAAACCCTAGCCGCTAATTGGGCTCAAAATAGAGTCCTAATTGACCTAAAATAGCTAAAACTGAAAAAAGGAAATAAAATCTACTCAATTCACGATAAATCCAACTTACGACCGTGACTACAACACTTACGGCCGTAATTATACTTCTCCTTACGGTTGTGACCATATGACTTACGACCGTAACTTTGAAAACTTGGAATTCTTCATTCTGATCCGAGAGTGACTTACTGCCGTGAGACTATTTGGTTACGGATGTAACTGTACCTCTGCATAATTTTTTTTGATCTTCTTGGTTTCCAACTCGATTCTTGGCATGTCTCTTGGCTTGCTCGCTGGGTTTAGCCTCGAACCTTCTTCATTCAAGCAATGTTTGATCTTCGAAGCTTTTCGAACATTTTTGAAGCTTTGTTTGACTTGATTTGTAGCTCTTTTTGTCTAGCCTTCCATGATTCGTATCAATAAGTGTATAAAATATACTTATCAATGAGCGTATGATTTGTTAACAAATAATTAGGAATCAAGAAAAAGGAGATTCAAGAAGAGGAGAAATTCATCCACTAGTACAATAACAGTCAAAGGCGTCAGTCTCCAGCAGTGGCTTGCAGGTGCGATCTCCAGCAGTGGCTTCGATCTCCAGCGCTAGCAACACCTTTGCCCTCTGAATTGCATTTTATAGTACTTTGTATCCAAACCCCTAGTCGCTACTCAACAGATATTGTACGTTCGTATCTTCTCCATTTTTTGTAATTTCTTGGCTATTGTTACATTAAATGATTAAATCTAATGTTATTTTCTTAGGTGCTGGTTCATTTTATGTTTAAAAGTGGAGATGTGGATGATTGGATTATATTTCACAATAAAGAAATGAAGAATTTGAACTCCAAATTAGCTTTTCAATTATTCATATTTTTGCATCTTTGAACATTGTATAGTTTGTTTTGAGGATGATCTTAATGATTCTTCACAACTTTGTTTACTTTCAAGTATTTTTTACTTTATGTTCTTATTCAAGAGAAGCTTCAACTTGTGAGTTTCTAGAGAGGGATAGAAATGAAGAAGTAATCATTTCTTATCATTGACATATAAAAATGATGCCCAATGTAGGAGTCCAAGGAATAGGTTCAAAAGGGCCCGCGTAGAGGCCCAAACCAGAAGTATTGACTGAAAGTCTAGCGTCGCTCAAACCTTGAAGACCCAAGCAATGCCTAAAATCTTGGTGAATGGAGCAGCCCATTATAACTTGAAGTGACAGTTATTAGATATTTAATTAGCATTTTTATCACATATCCCATGATCCAAAATATCGGTTATAAGTAGTTGGATAATGGAGATAATGGCAGCAGTTATATTAGTTGTATTTTGATAAATCGTCCATCATGGGGAAAGTGAGAACAAAGGAAATCATCGCTAAGGTATATAATAAAAGAGAAAAGAGAATGTACAGATAGAAGACCGAAAAATCACTCTCCAAATAAAAAAATCATACAATTTCATTCCTTTTGATTTCCTGTAAGATTTGTTTACTTTTCATTTCCATGTGCTTGTTCCCTTTGGAATCATTTCGTTTTAAATTGTATTCTTCCTAAATAAAACACTCCTTGTTGGGACTTTGTCACAAAAGGTAAAAATTCCTTACACATTGACTAAATCCTTTTAATTGTAATAAAAGTTTAATTCTGCGTGAAACACTTATGAATTTACAAACCACCTTTTGGAACGATTGTGGGGCATAACTCATCAGTCCTAAATTCAAGTTAGGGAGTAGAACCACCTTTTGGACCATCTACTTCAAATTCGAGGGTGATGGAATGACAAACTTAAGTAATGGAAATTTAAACTTGGGGGGTAGGCTGAATGCAACAAATAATATCCAAAATATCCAACTGAATAGCACACGTATTAATGATGGGGAAATACTCACATTAATGGCAACAATGGTTTAAATAATGGCTCTTTTCCCACAAATCAAGGGCAAAATATTAGGACTCAAGTGATACCACCAATAAACCAACCTATAGGCGTCCTATATGATCATAATGTGTTGTTGAGGAACCAAATCACAAAGATAATACATGGTCAGATGGCTTTTGGGGTGCATCCTATTATTAGGCCGTTATATAGAAAACCATACTCGGATTGGATAGATCAAGCATACCTATGGCCTAGGGGATATAAAGTACGAGTGTTTTCTTTGTTTACTGGTTTAGGGCAAGTTTCTACCCTAGAACATGTAAGGAGATTTACATTGCAATGTGGTGAAGTAACTGATTACCACAAGATGAGATTGTTTCCAAGTTCACTAATGGGGGTATCATTTTCATGGTTCATTAAAATTAAATTTGAAGTTACTTTGGTTGATTTGGAAAATTTACATCAAATGCCAAATGAATGGGCGGATATTTTCCTTCAAAGGTTTAAAACATCCAGGAGAAAATATTTTGTACCTATACCTGAAAAAGAATTTGTTAAAATCGCTCAAAGTTGTTTAAACTTTGATTTTAAAAAAAGAAATTTCAGGATAGGGAATTTCCTAACCTTTTCAATTGATTGCTAACGTTATTAGATATGAATGATTATTGAGAGAAGAAGGACAAATGAAAAATTATAGCAAATGAACTTATTATAGAGACCCAAATTTTGATGTACATGCTGTTGATGAATATTATGAGCAAACTGAAGTATGTTTAGCCAAATTAGTTAAGGGAGATGCATATACCTATCCTCTATTGGCAAAATCACGAATGTCAGTCAATAACGAGCCTGTAAGAGATGAAAACAAAAAGGGTAGAATATTGTCGTTCAACATAACTAAATTTGATATTATATTTGATAAGCTATATAAAGACAAGCAAATAAAATTGAGCGACAAGCATAAACTGCCAAACCCTAAACAGATTAAGGGTAAAAAATATTGTAAATGGCACATTGTATGGTCTCATATGACTATTAATTGTTACAGGATTCCATTGAATCAAGAAGAATCACTTTCGAAACTAAGTAGAAGACGGTAGTGGATGAAAATCCTTCTCATAGTCACTTGGGATCAATATAATAAACCTAGGTGGATTACTAAAATTCAAATTCGTGGTAGATGATGCAGAGGAAGATCCTGAGCCACATCCTAGTGTCCTTGATCATCTAAAAGGAAAGAAAGTCAGAAGAGACAAAAGAATTTTGTTTGTTAAATGTAAAAGAAAAGTGGGTGAAAATGAGGAAAAAAACAGGAACATGAGGACAATTTTATCGTCCTAATAATGTTCCAAGTTTCAAACCTGTTGGAGGACGAAGCGTACCATTTTCTGGAAGGCCATCTTTTGATAGATAGCTCAAACCAATGTACAATGGTAGAACTATAATGCCCCGAGTTCTAAATACCCGGTTTGCCACGTCATCGTCTCGTCTAACTTTTAAAATAATGTTTTACCGGAAGAATAATGAAATTTTTTCATACTTGGAAACATTTAAATAAAAATCAAATGGTAAATAAAATTTAATAACTTGGAATTTCTTGAAATAACAATTTAAAAGAAATCTTTTAACAATGATATAAAATTTACTAGCATTCTAAAATTAAAATCGAATTTGGCTCGATTCTATATCTTTAGTTCGAAATACTGGACATGGCTAGACGAACACATTTCAGCTTTAATTTGAAATAGGTGAGGTTGCAGTGACACGTCTTTAATAATTTTAAAAAATATTTATTAGTTCGAAATTTCTTGGTCACTACAACCTTACTTCCTTAAAATAATTTCGTCCTAGAAATTAGACTTGCTTGATCTATGATATTTGGATACTTCGCTAGGATCTCTTCTTCCTTTCCCAAGTAACCTCATCACTACTGTGTCTACCACATTGGACTTTGACTAAAGAAATCTCTTTGTTTCTTAAGACATGGACTTTTATCTCTACTATGCACACTGGTGTCTCTTCGTAAGAAGAATCTTTCTAGACTGTAATAGACTGGTAATTCACCACATGACTAGGACCATGAACATACTTTCTTAATAGGGAATTATGGAAAACATTGTAAATAGCAGCTAGATCTGGTGGCAAAGCCAAACGATAAGTCACGTTCCCTACTTGCTTAATATCTCAAATGGTCTGATAAAACGTGGTCTTAACTTTCCTCTTTTTCCAAAACGGAAAGTGCCTTTCATTGGAACTACTTTCAA
The DNA here is from genome assembly GCA_963555705.1 of Ligustrum vulgare. Classification (NCBI taxonomy): domain Eukaryota; kingdom Viridiplantae; phylum Streptophyta; class Magnoliopsida; order Lamiales; family Oleaceae; genus Ligustrum; species Ligustrum vulgare. The sequence goes on from OY743184.1 coordinate 28,519,949, forward strand.
AAATACTTTCTCTCTAATCTGAAAATCTAAATCTTTTCTCCTCTGGTCTGCATAACTCTTCTGTCTATCCTGCGCATTCTGATCTTCTCAATAGCCTCTATTGTTCTTTCAATTAATTCTGGTCCCAACAATTTCTTCGCACCAACTTCATCCTAATAAAATGGTGATCGACATCCTCATCCATATAGTGCTTCATATGGTGCCATACTAATAGTAGCCTGGAAACTATTATTATAGGAAAACTCCACCAATGGTAGATGAGTCTCCCAACTACCACTCAAGTCCAATACACAAGCTCTAAGCGTATCTTCTAGTTTCTAAATAGTGCATTCAGACTACCCGTTTGTTTGGGGATGGTATGTAGTACTAAAATTTAATTTAGTGCTCATTGCAACATGTAAACTCTTCCAAAATCTCCAAGTAATCCTCGGATCTCTATGTGAGACAATGGAAGCTGGTACTCCATGAAGTCAAACAATCTCTCACAACTGGGCTCATTGATCCACATTGAGAGTCATTCTTACTGGTAGGAAATGAGTTGACTTTGTAAGTCAGTCTACAATGAACCAAATAATGTCATGCCTTTTCACTGATTTTGGTAACCTTGTTACAAAATCCATGGAAATTTTTTTCATTTCCATTTTTGTATATCCAAAGGATTCAACAATCCTGATGGTCTCTGTGATGTATTCTTTTATGGATGGATATTCAGGATACAATCAAATTTATATACCTGAAGAAGATATAAATAAAACTACCTTTAGGTGCCCTAGATCTTTAGGGTGTTTTGAGTGGATAGTTTTGCCTTTCGGCTTGAAAAATGCGGAGGCCACTTATCAAAGGGCAATGAACTTGATTTTTCATGATATGATAGGTGAATTGTTGAAGTATATGTGGATGATATTGTGATAAAATCACTTAAAGGAAACCATTTCAACAATTAAAATGCTCATTTGAGCGAACGAGGCAATACAAGTTAAAATTAAATCTTTTAAAGTGTGCGTTTGGTGTTAATGCAGGAAACTTTCTTGGTTTTTTAGTGCACACAGAGGAATTGAACTTGATAAAAATTAAGTAAAGGCCATTCTAAGGCCAAACCACCTAGCAACAAAAAAGAATTACAAAGGTTCTTTGGACAAGTGATTTTTTAAGACGTTTCATTTCTAACTGTGCAGGGCGAGGAAAAACATTTTCGCCTCTTCTAAAGCTGAAAAATCAGGATGAATTAGTCTGGAATGAAGAACATCATAAGACTTTCGATAGCTTGAAGACATATTTATCAAGTCCACCAGTGCTAGTTTCACCTATCAAAGGATGGTCAATGAAGGTGTATATATCAGCTAAACAAGAATCAATAGATGGAATGGTCACTCAAGAAGACCAAATTGGTGAAGAAAGAGCGATATATTATCTTAGCAGAAAATTGGGGAATTGCTAATGTAATTATTCTACTACTGAAAAATTATGTCTTGCTTTATATGTTAAATGTACTAAACTAAGGACTTATTTGCTACCTGTAACAGTCTATTCAGTTTCTAAAATAAATTTATTTAAGCATTTGTTTTCTCGCCCTATTTACATCAACGGATTGGTCTTTGGACTTTAGTGTTTTCAGAATTTGAAATACAATAAATACCTCAAAAGGCAATAAAAAATCAAGAATTAGCCAACTTTTTGGCCAATCATCCATGCCTTGATAAACCTAAGGAAATTGAGTTAGAAATTGATTGACTTGAAATAAAACCTTGAGTTCTATATTTTGATGGCTCATAGACTGCTGAAGGTGAAGGAGTAGGGATAGCACTAATAAATCCATTGGGAGTGTATTACAATTTTTCTTTTGCCTTGGATAAAATATGCACCAATAATCAGGCTGAGTACGAAGCATTTATTGTAGGTTTAGAATTATTAGTAGAGATGGGAATAAAGAATGTAATCATTAGTGGTGATTCCCAATTAGTAATTTATCAATTGCTAGCAACTTTGAATGCCAAAGTAATCCAGATGGGGTGATACTAAAATGTGTAAGCATACAAGAAGCTAAAACAATCGTGGTAGAAGTACATGAAAGAATATGTGGAGCCCATCGAGATGGTAAAAAAACTAGATGGTTAATTGTTAGGAGTGGATAGTTTTGGCCTAAGATGGGTGAATTGTGCATCTAATATGCCAAGAGTTATTTAGCATGTCAAAAACATGGTCCAATCCAAAGAGTGCCAATAAGAGAAATGGCACATATTGTTAAGCATTGGCCATTTAAAGGTTGGGTGATAGATATGATAGGAAAAATTTATACCACATCATCTAAGCAACACACATTTGTAATAGTGGCAACATATTTTTTCACCAAATGGGTGGAATCGATTCCTTTGAAAGATATTTCTCTGAAGAATATTATAGAATTCATTTGAGACCATATTATTTATAGTTTTGAGATAACACAAACGTTGATGATGGATTGAGGAACTTCTTTAAATGGAAATCAAGTGAAGGAATTCTTGAGTGAATTTGGACTTAAGTTGGTGAATTCAAATCTTATTACGGCCAAACTAATAGGCAAGCAGAATCCTCTAACAAGATTTTTAAAAACATCATAAGGAAAATGATAAACAAAAAAAGCTCAAAGTTGGCACGAGTATTTAAATAAATCTTTATGAGCTTATAGAAGGTCCCCATGTTTCCATTCCAACTCACTTATAGACAAGAGGCAATGTTAACTATGGATATTAATGTGCAATCAATTAGAGTAGGTCTGCAGAATAACTTAAGTGATGATGAACATGCTAAATCGTTGGCCCAAAATTTATTAGAATTGGACGAACTAAAGCTAGACGTCTTGGAAGATTGCAAGTTCAAAAATGAAAGATGGCTAAATACTATAATAAAAAAGTAACAGCAAGATCTTTAGCTTGAGCAATTTAGTTTGGAAGACAACACTCCCTTTGGATAGTAAAGATCAAAAATATGGAAAATGGTCTTAATTGGGAAGGACCATATAAAGTAAAAAATGTGTTGCCTAATGGAGCTTATCATTTAGAATGTTTAAATAGTACAAGACATATGAGGTTTATTAATGGTAAATATTTAAAGAAATACATTCCTTCGGTTTGGGATTATGAGGTTTATTATGCAAGTGAATGAAAGAACCCATTTCATTAACAAAATTGGCTACCATTACATCAAAAGAAATTGATTACAATTAAAAATTAGATGAATAAACAAAACAAATAAAGGATGAGATCATCCTATAAAATGTTGAGACGTTAGAGTCCTAATTACATTCTGCCCCAAATAGATAGTATCTGATCCCTTGGTTTTTCCCATTCATCTCGATGGTCAATGGAGGCGGTAAATAATTCATCCATGATTTCTTCATTAACTTCCAATCCTAAATAATGCTCAAGTAAAGATTTAGTTAGTTCAACCTCCTGGGAAGGATTACGTTTCTTGGCTGCCAATCTAGCCTTGCAATAATCCATTTTTGCTTGGAGCTCCCTTGTCTCATCTTATAAACTTATCATCAAGGAGTGTTCAACCATAACATCAGAAGAAATCTTATCCAAGGTCAGTTTAATATTGAAGTAAGTTTAAGTGCTTGAGCTATATTTACACTTAAACGCTCTAGTTTATCTCATTAGCTGGCCGCACTAACACTGGTTATATCCATGTCCATGAAGGAAGTGTATTCAAGCACTGATTGCTTGAGAATATTCATATTTTCCATGGAAGGTGTAGATGCAAAAGAAGAACGACTAGCCGAATAAGAGCGAGAGGCATTTCTTGCCTTCACTTGTTCCCAAAAGGTGAATAGATCCTGAATGGAGAGTAAAATAGCATCAACATCCTATAAATAAAACATACAATTACTTAGCATCTTCATTACATCAATGAAAGAGCAAAATGAAAACGAGAGATAAAACAAATATTCCCTACTAGTGGCTTTAGAAGAAGAAGAATGAGGAACGTGACTAGATGATTCAATCACCTATGAAGATTTCCTTTGTTTGGGCAAGCAGGCTCTTTCAAAATAGGAAAATCTACTGGAGTCTCTGCATAGAACAAATAAATATAGGTAAAGAGATCAAGAATATGGCAAGAGAAGATTCATAAATATATACATTACCTTCCGGTTCCATACACGGAGGATTGATGCTATGAAAAGTTAAAAACTCCTCAATTCACTAGGTGAATAAAGGTTCTTGACCTTTGGGTTCCTCTTCAGCTAAAATTCTCTCATTAGATGGTATGACAAGAGGAATGGATGAAGGAGAACTTGAGGAAAGTTGAGGAGCAAAAGCCTGTGAAGGAGGATTTTTTTGAAGGAGATACAAAGCTTTTCTGAAGAAATCCAAGTAAAACATTAATTCATCAGAATCTTTCATCAAAATCCTATCAGATAAGTATATAAAATATTATGTGCTCAAATACCTTTTTCTGATAAGGATCATCATCATCATCAACAACAACAACAACAACTTGTTCTGGTGGATCTGAAGCTAATAGATTTCGGCTAGAGACATCTTTTGTGGCTCCAATTTGAGCAGGTGGAGATTTGAATGGAGGAGAAGCAATTGCAAGATGCCTAACACTAGTGTGAGCAGGTGGGGACCTTGAAGAAGAAGGTGCAGAGTGTCTGGTGGATATAGGCATGACAAGGATAGGAGCAGAAATGGAAGTCTTAGAAGTTCCTAGCCTCTAAAGTAAGTGAAAAGCATGATTGACATTGGTAGCAAACAATATACGCTTTATAGAAGGCCAAAACTGCTCAAAAATGGGATGAACAACAGATGTAGGATTAAAAGGAGCCAAAGAAAAACCAGTCATCAAAGAAGCATTACGACTATTAATAGCTTGTACCTCTTTTTTGGTAATAATATTGAAGCGCTCTTTGAGACATTTTGAATAACAAGGAGGGATAAGCCAGGTTTGGCCAAAGCAGAGTTGTCGAGCGAAAAATTGGGGAGCATAAATCAAAGCCCCTGCCTTGGCATTTTTTCTAATCAGTAAATCATGGAAAATTCTCGCCCAACTAAATATTAAGCCCAAATGCATAGAACAACACTCGCATCATATAGAGTGGGAGGAGGTTGAACATATATCGGGATTTGATGTTCTAAAAAAGGAAAAAAAAAAGGTGGGCATTGACGATCAGCTAGTAACAATTAACTGAATGAGTAGAAGCTGAGGGGGCGCCAAATTGTGGAAAATATGCTCTCAACCACATTTGAGTGAGCCAGAGAGGCCCACTACAGGTGGGAGACACATTGGTCTTTAGTTGAAATTGAAGTAGGAGATGCCTCTATAAAGGGCAGCCAAATATAGAGAGAAAGGTTTAATGACCTACCATGTGCGAACTCATTCACAATAGGCAAGTAGGCCATGGAAGGTTTAAGGCTAGGCACACAAAGGACATATTTACATAACCAAACCTGGAGGAAAGCCACGCTCTATTAATGGATAGAGTTATCCCTAGAATTATTATAAAGTTCCTGCATCCCCGAATAAGAATCTATGAATTTCTTATCATAGTTAGGGGTTGTAGAAGGTAGCAACATAGTAGGAAAAATAGTACCGCCCAAAGGTGAAAGGTTAAATAGGGTTCCAACATACCTCAAGGTAATTGACATTGGGCCAAGTGGAAATAGAAATGTATTATATTCAGAAGACCAAAAGCTTAGAGTAGTCAGAAAAAGTATACGATCATAAATGGGAGGACGTGTAGCAATTTCTAGCAAGTTAGAAATTTTAGCACGATCAAAAATTGCCTTGGTCAGGCCATGCTTCATCATACGTTAATGCCAAAGATGGAAGGTAGTATCGGCCTTAGGCCACGTACAGATACCCTTATCACAAATTGGCTTTAAGGAAAAGGTTCCAAGAAAGGAGGTTCTTGGGTTCAAGGAAACAATTGAGCCAGAACTACATGACCAATTAAGTCTGCATCATTGAACGCTGGACCTAGATAAAATTCATGAAATTGAGGGTTGGCTGGTAAAAGACAAGCCGGATCTACTTAACGTTTAGACAAAAGAAGTTGAAGATCCTCAAAGCTAATGGAATTGTCTGAAGGGTTTTCTGAAGTGGCCATTCTTCACAAATTGTAAATTTTCATAGATTTCAAAAATATGAAAGTTTGAGTAAAGAAGAAAGAAGATGAACAATGCGTTTTGAGAAAGGAGACGTGGGAAATGTGATAGAAGGAGAACATGGCTTTTGATATGACGACATTTTTTTTTCTGGAAGAGCGAGAGTCACCGCCAAACAGAAAGAATTAATGGAATCTTTTACCTTTTTGGACTTCAAAAGTAGCAGAAAAATATAAAATAGTGAATATGGCGCAAGATTAATAATTGATATTAATTTGGCCATATTGGGGTAATTATTAACACATAAAAACGATGCCCAATGTATGAGTCTAAGGAATAAGTTCAAAATGGTCCACATAGAGGGTCATAGCAGAAGTATTGAGCAAAAGTCCAGCATCGCTCAAACCTTGAAGTCCCAATCAATGCCCAAAGTCTGGGAGAATGGAACAACCCATTAAAATTTAAAGTGACAGTTATTAGATATTTAATGAGCAGTTTTATCACATATCCCACGATAAAAAAATATCGGTTATAAGTAGTTGGATAATGGAGATAATGGCAGCAGTTATATTAGTGGTTTTTTGATAAATCATCCATCATGGGGAAAGTGCAGTTACTGGATGAAAGACAGTCAATGAGCGAGAAGAAAGGAAACCATCATTGAGGTATAAAACAGAAACGAGAATGTAGAGACAAAAGACCAAAAAATCACTCTCGGAATAGAGAATCATATAATTTTATTCCTTCTAATTTCTTATAAAATCTGTTTACTTTGCAATTCCGTGTGCTTTCATTACACACCATATGAATCCCTTTAATTGTTAGCGAAAGTTTAATTCTCTGCAAAACACTTATGAATTTACGAACTATAAGAACTCTTTCTTGTCAATGAGGTTGAATATGTGTAATGGAACTATCCTTGATGAGGACTTTATTAGTGGAATTCAACTATTCAGGCTATCAATTCGTTCCATGGAACTTCAATTGTCGATTTCATGGGATTGCTAATATCTTCTTTATATTTACCATAGATTCATTTGTCTAGCTAACCATATCGACTTTACTTGTCTTATTATTTAAATCTATTCGTTTACATGAGATATATATTTATCGGCTTTTCCTCTATTGGTGGTGATCCATATTTCAAAAACGCAAGCTAATTTGGCTTCTAATCAACTTAACTTCCTCCTCTTTCTGTATCTCAAATGGCTAGAAGGAGAATAGAATTTGAGAGACTGTGCAATTTTTTGTATCATTTGGATTGACATTTAAGTCTTTAGCATTATTCTCTCATTGCTTGGCTACAATGTCATTTTCAGTTTCCTTTTGCTTTTGTTCTAAATTTTAAATTATAAACTGACATTACCCCAAGTGTATTTTAGTAATATGCTGAACCCATAACTTGTTGTCTACGGTTTACTTTTTAAAGTAGTTTGATCATAACATCTCAATATTCAATTCATAATATATCTCTGCCCAACAAACACAATAGGCCACACCACATGAGGAAGGCAAGAAGACATTCTTAAGGAAACTCGAAAATCCACTGATTTCACAAAGAAATGACCGCACCAGAAGCATCCGAACCCACTAAACAGAGGCGCTATTTATACCCGCAAGCAGGGGACGGGACAGGGGCCAAAACCACAAAGGAGATGCAGCACCGAAGGAGCTGAGAGGTAACTTGACATAGGTAGTGGTTTTCACGAATAAGAAAGGGATCGAGATTTCTCATAAAGAGAGAGAGATAGGCGCTACTCACCGAGAGAGAGGCTTAGAGAGTGTGTGTCTTATCTTAATCGAGAGTGAGGGAGAGTAGAGTAGAGAAGATATAGGTAGGTTTAGGTTTAATTAGGGAATTAGGTTAGGGCCTAATTAAACCCAGGTCACCAATCGGATCCACCCATCGAGCAACAGGGTCTACGACCCAATTAAAACCTCAAGATATGGGTGATAAAGTCTCTAACTTATCTATCTCGTGGGTTACACCAATTTGGTTAATGGACAGTAATATTTTTTCAATCATGGACTAAAGGCTTGCGAAGCTTAATTTCCGACACGATGTTTCATCATCGCCCCTCAAGGTTTGTTTGGGACCAAATTTCCCAACACAATGCACACCTTACACAAAGTTACCTAGTTCGAGAAGGGAAAAGATAGCTTAGCTACTCATAAAAGAATAAGAGATGAAGTATGTGACCACAGTGCAGATAGTGGCGAGGTGGTGGTTCTGGTGGTAGTTGTTACTGGGGGATTCAGGTGGTGAGTGGAGCAGGAAAGAGATTAGGTCGGGAAGGGGGCGTTTTGGGAGTCCGCCAATTATTAAGTAATTGTAACTAAAATATTGACTAATTGTGACTAAAACAATTGTTACAAAAAAATTCCAATCACAAATGTGACCAATTATTTGATAATCGTGACCAAAATAGTGACTAATTGTGACCAAGAAAATGAGTAAGTTGTGACCAATAAATAATATGTGACTAAGTTTTTTTGTTTCTGACTATATTTGTAATTGTGACGAAAATTTATGTCGATTGACTTTATGTGACTTGTGATGAACACGGGATGTGACACGTTTAATTAAATTATGGTTACAAAATTAGATTTGCGACTAAATTTATAATTGTGACCTAACCGTAACTTTGCGTGACCGAACTATTACTTTGCGAGTGGGGTGCTGTGAATTTTGATTTTCCACTAAATTTGCAACTTTTACCTACAATTTGTGTCAATTGTAACTGTGTGACGATACTTTAATTTAAAAACTCAATGTAATTCAACTTGTGATTAGTATGGAATGTAAACAATAGTTAGGTAATCATGAAAAGAATATTGATTAACTGTGACCAAGAAAATGAGTAATTTATGACTAATAAATAAATAATATGTGACCAATTATGGAGGATTGTAACCAATTATTAGGTAATCGTGATGAAAATAGTGACTTTGTGCGACTGATGATGAGTATGGGATGCGACCAGCTTATTAGATAATTGTGACCAAAATATTGATTAATTGATATTTATGGGACTAGATGAGTACAAAATGTGACCGTTTGATTTACTTCAGCCGTGACTTTGTGTGATCCTTCTAATACGAGATGTGATCCATTTAATTAATTTATATGTTAAAAATTTTGTCTATCACAAATATGACCAATTATATGGGTGACTATGACTAACTATTATGTAATTGTAACCAAAATATTGATTAATTGTGACTTTGATTGACTTGTGACAAGTAGGGAATGTGACTGGTTTAATTAAATTATCAATCAAAAAATTTGATTTGTGAGTAAATTTGTAATTGTGACCTACAATTTTTGTCAACTATGATTTTGTGTAACCATTGGACTTGACCATTTTATTTACAAAGTTTTTCAGTCACAAATGTGACAAATTATTATGTAATTGTAATCAAAATATTGACTAACTATGACATAGGAAAAGAGTAAGTGTGATCAATATATAATATGCAACTAAAAATGTTTGATTGCGACTGTGTTTGTAATTCTATCAAAAATTTATGTCGATTATGACTTTGTATGACTTGTGACAATTACGGGATGTGACCTGTTTAGTTAAATTATTGGTCACAAAATTTAATCTATGACTAAATTTATTATTGTGACCGAAATGTGACTTTGTGTGACCGAACAGTGAATTTTCGGGTGGGATGAGGTGGTGTGGGGTTAATTTTGCAACTGAATTTGTAATTGTGATAGAACCGTGACTTTGCGGGTTGGGTTAGGTGGGGACTAAATTTAGAATTGTGATTGGACTATGACTTTTTGTTACATTGGGGGTGGGCTGTTGGGTGAAGTGGAATGAGGTGAATTTTGTGACTAATTTTGTAATTGTAATCGAATTGTGGGTTAATGCGTAGGGTCGGGTGGGGTGGATTTTCTATGAAATTTGTAATTGTGATCAAACTGTGACTGACTGTGACTTTACGGTGCAGGGCGAGGTGGGTCAGATTGGTGGGGTGGGGTAAATTTTGAAACTAAATTTATAGTTGTGATCAAACTGTAACATTGTGTGACCAACTGTGACTTTGTTTGTGGGGTGAGGTGGGGTGAATTTTCAGCTAAATTTATATTTGCGATCGAACTATAACTTTGTGTGACTAACTATTACTTTGTGGGGGGTGGGTGGAGCCAGGTCTAGTGGGGTGGATTGGAGTGGGGTGGGGGTTGGGATGGAACAGAACTTGGTGGGTGAGTGTTTGGAAGGGATGGCAAAATGGCTCGTTGGCTCGGCTTTAAAAAAGCTTGAGCTAAGCTCAGCTCGCGGCTCAAGATCCGAGCTTTTTTTTTGAGAGATCGACTTTGGATTGGCTCGACTCGAGTGAAAAAAAAAACAGCCAAAAAAGCTCGATTCGAGTTTGAGCATTGAAATTCGGCCATAAGCTTGGCTCAACTCGTTGTCTATATACTCAATAACAAATTTATGGATTATTGTTTTAAAAATAAAAAAATTTAAAAGCTCGAGCTTAAAGCTTGAGTTGAGCATTATTTTTGGGGACGACTTTTGGCTCGGTTCGAGACAAAAAAAACTCGACGCCTAAAAGCTCGAGCCTTCTTTGGCTCAGCTCGTTGACATTCCTAGTGTTCGGTGTTTGAGATTTTATATTTAAAATCATATTAATTTTAATTTAAAGTGTAAGACATACTTATTTTTATTTTATATTATATATAATATCTATTTATTATTATTAAACAACTGCTTTTTAAAAAAAATTCTTAAGTTTCTTAGATTTAAAAAATTATAGCTTTAGTTGTGTAGTCATGTAATTTCCTTATTTAATTGAAAATTGACAAGCCCAATACATTGAAATAAGGGGCGTTTACAAAAATACCCAACTTCTGGTATCATAATTGAAACTTACTTCATTTTAAAGTATCACTGAAAAATACTTAAATTTTTTTTTTTTACTGAAAAATACTATTTTCGTCAAGTATCATACTATGATACTTTAAAAGTATTTTATGATACTTCTAAAGTATCACAACATGATACTTGTGATACGTTCAAATTTTTGGTATCATAACATGAAACTTTATCAAAATTTTATGATACTTTGGGGAAAATTTTCGTATCACATCTTGAAACTTTATACTTTTTGTGACGACCAGAACCTTAGCTTCGAGTGTCACGTATTAAACATAATAACTTTTGCTTTTGTTACATGAAAAAAAAAATATTAAATAAAATGAAATATATACTGGAAACTTATTTTCAACTTGTAGTAAAATATCTCTATAAAATTTAATGGCCAGCAGAAGTACATGCTAACCTGAAATTTTTCTTTACGTAAACGAACTCGGTGCAGTCACGGCTAGTTGGGGCAGCCAGTTCAAACATTTTTATAAAATTCATCCCAACTCCGTTTTCTATAAAATTTGTGGCATTGGAAAAATATTTTCAAGTAGTTTCCTATATTAAAATATGGAAAATTATTAAGATCATGTGATATAGACGTTTTTTTAAAACAGTGAGGTCCTGCACAGAAACTTCAGATTGACCTTTCGACGCTTAAAATTTTATATCTCAGGTCACACAAATCCAAATGGAGTGATTCTTGAGCTCATATAAAGAAAACTCAAATAGAAACGTAGCAGTATTTTTGGAGTCTCAAATAGGTGTCTATAGAATTAGTAATAGTATTTTGAATTGACCCTAAAAACCTGTCCAGTTTCTGCCTCTTTTATCATTGCAGGAAAAGGTCTATAAAAATTTCTCTTAGCATAACATGAAAGATATGATCACAAAACTTACTTTCATTACCATATTACATCATGTCTTATACATGTTTATATTTAATACCACAAGAAAAACATATGGAAAACATTTTTTTGAAAAAAACATACGAAAAGGAAACTGATGCAAAATAAATATGTCCTCAGTCCATCATCGAGTAGGCGACTGACTTCCTCCGACTCAACGATCATGAATCTGAAAATTTAGTACAAAATACTATGAGTATGAAGAATACTCAATAAGATATCATGCTCAGATTTAACATGTTAATATTACACAAAAGAAAGCATTCAAACACATACTTGCACATTCCGGCTTGCCGGTGCCCTTCGGACTTGTCCTAAGGCATAAATAGATATCTAACTTTGTGGACTTGTCCACATCTTTCATATTATGGTTTTTCATGCATAGCTTAAGCATAAATACTACCATGAAATCCTACCACTTGAGCATAGAAAGTATCTTACCTTAAAGCTTGGAGAAATTTTGGTGGAATAGTATACTTGAAAGTGCTAGCCTTTGCTCTTCTTCTTCTATTCTTACTGTATCTTTTCTCTTTACTCTCTTCCACTAACTCTTGTTGTTGGTTTTTTTTCTTTGAAAGTAATATTTTGGTTGTCAAGACATATAAAAAAAACGTCCCTTAATAATTCAAGGAAAGAAGACCTATGAACTAAGTAAGGACAAGAGGTTGACTATTTCCTATTGGTGTATCCACATGGAAGATTTATCTCCAATAGCTCTTGCATGCTCTCCATGCATTTACCTCATATATTTAATTGCACACCTCTTGCTTGCAATGCTAGGAAAAATTTCTTCACTATTAAGATAACTTGCAACTAGTTGACACCTCATGCTTGCTTGTTACCTAACTATACACCTCATGTCATGCTTGCCTTTACATTGCAAGAAAATTACTTCACTCCTAAGATAACTCTCGGCCAAGATTATATGAAATACTTATCACTAGGAATTAGGTATAAAAGTTGATATTAATCGCCGAAAACTTAATTAACTAATCTTGGAAATTTTTTAATCAACCAACAATGCAAACTTGGCAATCATTAAGAATTTTGGCCATAGAAAATTTGAAAATTTAAATTATCATAAAAAAATTAAATGAATAAATTAAACGAGCATAAAAAAAATTTCGGAGTATTACATCCCTCCTCCCTTAAAAAAAATTTCGTCCTCGAAATTACCTCAAACTTGGTTGAAAAGTTCTGGATACATATTCTTGATGTCCTCTTCTCTTTCCCACGTTGATTCTTCGACATCATGGTTTCACCATTGAACTCTCACTAATGGAATTTCTTTTGTCCTCAGTTGCTGGATTCTGCGATCTAAGATTGCTATTGGTTTTTCTTCATAAGTCATGTTTTGTTGGATATCTAATGGTTGATAACTAACCACATGACTTGGGTCTAACACATATTGTCTAAGCATTGACACGTGGAATACATCATGAATTGCTGACAAATCTAATGGCAGAGCTATTCGATAAGCTGCATTTCCAACCTTTTGCAAAATTTCGAAAGGACCCACAAATCTTGGTCGAAGTTTTCCCTTCCCTTCATCGGTGCTACCTTTAGAAAAACCTTATCACCAACATTGAATGCTAAATCTTTTCTCCTTTTATCAGCATAACATTTTTTTCGATCTTGAGCTACCTTAATTCTAGCTCTTATCTTATCAACTGCTCGACTGGTTTCCTCAATTATTTCTGGTCCCAATACTCTTCGCTCACCTACTTCATCCCAATAAAGAGGAGATCTACATTTTCTACCATATAGAGCTTCATAAGGTGCCATCTTTATAGTAGCTTGATAGCTATTATTATAGGGCAAACTCTACCAATGGTACATAATTTTCCCAACTGCCTCCTAAATCAAGGACGTAGGCACGTAGCATATCCTCTAAAGTTTGTATAGTTCTCTCTGATTGTCCATCTGTTTGAGGATGAAATGTCGTACTAAAACTTAATTTGGTTCCCATAGCTCCTTGCAAACTTTTCCAAAATTTAGAAGTAAATCTTGGATCTCTATCAGATACGATCGAGGATGGGAAACCATGTAAGCGGATGACCTCTTTGATGTATAATCGTGCATATTGATCCATACTGAAATTCATCTTCACTGGTAGAAAATGAGCTGACTTTGTTAACCGATCGACTATAACCCACATAGCATTATTTCCCCTAGCTGATTTTGGAAAACCCATAACAAAATCCATAGTTATATGTTCCCATTTCCATTGTGGAATTTTTAATGGTTCCAACAATCCTGACGGCCTTTGATGTTCAGCTTTCACTTGTTGACAAGTCATGCACTTCTTAACAAAAAGACCTATCCACCGTTTCATATTTCTCCACCACAATATACTCCTTAGGTCTCGATACATCTTTGTACCTCCTGGATGAGCAGTATATGGAGTTAAGTGTGCTTCTTTAAGAATTTCTTTCCTCAATACCTCGTCTTTTGGAACACACAACCTTCCCTTAAAGAGTAAGGCTTTATCAGGGCTTAACTCAAAATCCTTTCGCTTACTAGTACCGACTTCTGATTTAATCTTTTGTAGGAAAGAATCACCATCCTGTGCTACTCTAATTCGATCTCTAAGTGTTGGTCGAATCATTAGAGCTGATATCCTGGTGATAGTTTGTGTTGGTGGAGTAATTACTTCTAGATGTAAGTTTTCGAAATCCTTTAACAACTGGTCTTGCATAGTAATTAACATTGTTAAATGTCCAATTGTCTTTCTGCTAAGAGCATCTGCTACTACATTAGCTTTACCAGGATGGTAAAGGATAGTGCAATCATAATCCTTTACAAGCTCTAGCCATCTCCTCTGCCTCATATTTAGTTCCTTTTGGGTGAAAAAGTACTTCAGACTCTTGTGATCAGTATATATATCACACCTACTTCCATATAAGTAATGACACCATATCTTAAGGGCATGAACTACTGCAGCTAATTCTAGATCATGTGTTGGGTAGTTCTGTTCATATTGTTTCAATTGTCTAGAAGCGTAAGCTATCACCTTTCCTTTCTGCATCAGGACACAACATATGCCTTGTTTTGAAGCGTCACTATATATGACGAATCCATCTGGTATTGTTAATACTGGAGCTGTTACTAATCTTCGTTTCAGCTCCTAGAAGCTCTGTTCACATTTCTCTGTCCATTGAAATTTTATCCCTTTACGAGTCAACTGGGTCAATGGTCCTGCTATTTTAGAAAATCCCTCGATAAACCTTCTGTAGTAACCAGCCAATCCCAAAAAGCTACGTATTTCTCCAACATTGGTTGGTCTTGTCCAATTATTCACTGCTTCAACTTTAGTTGGGTCTACTTCAATGCCTTGTGATGTGATTACATGCCCCAGAAAACCTATCTTATCCAACCAAAATTCACATTTCTTGAATTTGGCATAAAGCTTCTCTTTTCTTAGAGTTTCCAAGACAATCGTGAGATGTTTCTCATGTTCTTCATCCCTCTTCGAATAAATTAAGATGTCATCAATAAAAACTATGACAAATTGATCTAAGTATTCATGGAATACCCTGTTCATTAGATCCATAAATACTGCTGGGGCATTGGTTAATCCAAAAGGCATCACCAAAAATTCATAATGCCCATAACGCGTCCTAAAAGCTGTCTTAGGGATGTCATCTGACTTAATTCTCAATTGATGATATCCTGATCTCAGATCAATCTTCAAGAATAATTTAGCCCCTTGAGTTGGTTAAACAAATCTTCTATTCTCGGAAGTGGGTATTTGTTTTTGATAGTGAGGCGATTCAATTCTCGATAGTCAATACACAGTCTCATTGTTCCATCCTTCTTTTTCACAAACAGCACAGGCGCACCCCAAGGTGATACACTTGGTCTAATAAAACCTTTATCAAGAAATTCCTTCAACTGTGCCTTTAACTCTTGCAGTTCCAACGGTGCCATACGATATGGAGCCTTTGAAATAGGTGTTGCTCCTGGTACTAATTCGATGGTAAAATCTACTTGTCTGTTTGGAGTTACACCTGAAAGATCTTCTGGAAAAACATCTTTATAGTGTTGAACTATTCGAACGTCCTCAACTGACAACTTATCTTGTTTAATGTTGGACATCGATATTAGAAATCCCTGACATAATTCCTTCCTCAAAATCCTTTCAACCCGAGTTGTTGACACTATAGGAGGAAAAGTATTTTCTCAGTTCGTACAAAACGAAACTCCTTTTCCCCCGGTCTTTGGAAAATAACCACTCTTTCGGTACAACGAATGGTTGCATAGTTTTTAGACAACCAATCCATACCAAGGATAACATCAAAATCTTTTATCGTTAGCAGAATTAAATCTACTGCTATACCTCTACCATCAATTTCCATCTTAAGATCTCTAGCTATTTGGTCAGCAACAAGTATCTTTCCAGATGGAAGAGAGATTTCTAAGGTATACGGAAGGAATTCACATTCTACTTTAGACTTTGCAACAAATGAAGAAGAAATGAACGGATGAGTAGCTCCAGAAACTATAAGTACAAATGCAAGCTTATTGGAAACAGAGATGATACCTGCTAGGACATTAGGGTCTCTCTCTGCTTCTTGCCTAGATAAGGAGAAAACCCTTGCCTTCCCTTTCTTGTCATCTCCAGCCTTCTGTGCCTGATTCTGGGGGCATTCTTTAGCAAAATGTCCTGATTTTCCACACTTGAAACAAACATTTTTTCCCAATAAGCATTCTCCTTTGTGAGGTCTATCGCACTTAGGACAACGTTTAACATCACCAGCTCCTGATGTCTCAGCCTTTCCTTTCTTTGGAGCATTATTCCACTTTCCTCTACCGTTATTTTGTCTATCAAAGCTCCACTTTCTCTTACCAGCGAAATGTTGGACTTGCTGGAATTTCCAGTATTTGGAGTCCTTTGATAAGAAATGGTATGTGCTCGCTTCAAGACTTCTCCCAGCTTGAGAACTGATACTATATCACGAACATAAGGTTGAAGCCCACGTTCGAATCTTCTAGCCAGCTTTTCCTCCGTATCCACTAGATGTGGAGCAAACCTTGATAATTCCTCAAACTTACGCTCATCTTCCACGAGGGTCATGGTTCCTTGCTGGAGTCTTAGGAATTCCATCTCCTTTTGATCTTTCACAGCTGCCGGGAAGAATTTTTCTTCTACCAGTTCCTTAAACCTCACCCAAGTTATAGCCTGTTCTTCGGAAGTTGTTAACGATCTGGTAGTCATGTCCCACCAATGGCTAGACCCCTTCTTTAACATAAACACTGAAAATGTAACTTTTTCAGAATCTTCACATCTTATAAACTTAAAGATACGTTCTAGTTCTCGTAACCAGTCTTCAACTGCTAAGGGATCCGTGCTCCCCTCGAATGATGGAGGGTTCATTTTACGAAACGGCTCC
Source organism: Ligustrum vulgare (assembly GCA_963555705.1). Taxonomy (NCBI): domain Eukaryota; kingdom Viridiplantae; phylum Streptophyta; class Magnoliopsida; order Lamiales; family Oleaceae; genus Ligustrum; species Ligustrum vulgare. The sequence continues at coordinate 28,537,216 of OY743184.1, forward strand.
ATCATTGCAGTTCGATCCCTCGAGTTGGGTACTATTTGAGGTTGAATAGCGCGTTGGTTGGGCACTTGTTGATCAATTGGTACTTTTTGATTTGGTGTTCGTTGCTCCGTGAGAGGTGGTGCCTGTTGTTTTCCCAACTCCCGCATTATGGCAAGCAATTCTTGTGCAAAGTTTGCTACATTAACTTCGCCACCATTAGAACTAGCATTAGCATTTCCGCTGCCTAAGTTCATATTGGGATTTGGTGCACTTTCGTGGTTGCGCTTCAGAGGCATTTCCTATGAATGAAAATATTCATCCAGTTAGAAATACTTCAAAATGAAACACTCACTTGAAAAAGTGAAAGGCCAAGACAACTTTCCTTCATATATATATATATTTACAAACAAAAGTCATATTAAGATACTATACATTCAAAAGTAGATGTACGCATTACATCCTATTTCTTCTGGATCCTCCTCGAGGTCTTCCTCTGGGTCTTCTTCTGGGTCCTCCTCTGGTTCTTCCTCTGGTTCTTCCTCTAACATACTTTGCTCTGAATTAGCTAGGATTGGTACTGGTCCTACTGGAAGACTTTCATCGAGAACTCTAGGAAAGCACTTAGCCAACAGTCCATTATCTAGCCTAGAATTGGTAGCTCGTAGACTAGTATTCAAGGACAAGGTCATATTCTTCTTAAAGTTTAACTGTAAATTGCGACTAATTTCATAAATTTCTCGAAGTAAGTATGTAAGATCCTCGTATGAAAGGTCATCATCAGACCATTGCACAATCTCATTTATAACTGAAGCCCAAAGTTCTGGAACAGTTTCATATAACCGTAGTATCTTCACCTTATCCCTTATGCCATGGTGTATTTTCCACAACATCTCAATAATGCAATCTAGTAGGTCAAGATGTTGCTCTAAACTATGGAGTGGATGCATACAATAATTATGATAAAATGCCAATAACACATTCCGCTAACACATTCCGCTTCGTTGCAAAATCACAAGCTTCTGTCTTGGTGGGGGTTCTTAGAATTCTTGCCATATCTAAGATAGAAAATTAATTACGTTAGTCTACTAGGCTCTAATAAATATAATTACACAATGAATTCATAATCTCATGTATGACTTAATTCAAAAATAATCCTATATCCAACAATAGATATAGCATAGTTCATTGCATAAGAAAACTCATAAACTTTGAAAAAGATTTTTACCTTGATCGTCGGTTGAAAGTCAATTGCTAGCTTGCTCGATGATGATGGACAGTAACTTTCTTAAAATGTTTATGCATAATTAAAAACATATAAATTTCATACTAGACTCATTAAATCTACAAAAATTCTACAGAAAAGTATAACTGCTCTGATACCACGTTGTGACGACCCGAACCTTAGCTTCGAGTGTCACGTATTAAACATAATAACTTTTTGCTTTTGTTACATGAAAAAAAAAATTAAATAAAATGAAATATATACTGGAAACTTATTTTCAACTTGTAGTAAAATATCTCTATAAAATTTAATGGCCAGCAGAAGTACTTGGTAACCTGAAATTTTTCTTTACATAAACGAACTCGGTGCAGTCACGGCTAGTTGGGGCAGCCAGTTCAAACATTTTTATAAAATTCATCCCAACTCCGTTTTCTATAAAATATGTGGTAATGGAAAGATATTTTCATGTAGTTTCCTATATTAAAATATGGAAAATTATTAAGATCATGTGATATAGACGTTTTATTAAAATAGTGAGGTCCTGCACAGAAACTTAGATTGACCTTTCGACGCTTAAAAATTTATATCTTAGGCCACACAAATCCAAATGGAGTGATTCTTGAGCTCATATAAAGAAAACTCAAATAGGAACGCATTAGTATTTTTGGAGTCTCAAATAGGTGTCTATAGAATTAGTAATAGTATTTTGAATTGACCCTAAAAACCTGTCCAGTTTCTGCCTCTTTTATCATTGCAGGAAAAGGTCTATAAAAATTTCTCTTAGCATAACATGAAAGATATGATCACAAAACTTACTTTCATTACCATATTATATCATGTCTTATACATGTTTATATTTAATACCACAAGAAAAACATATGGAAAACAGTTTTTTGAACAAAACATACGAAAAGGAAACTGATGCAAAATAAATTTGTCCTCAGTCCATCATCGAGTAGGCGACTGACTTCCTCTGACTCAACGATCATGAATCTGAAAATTTAGTACAAAATACTATGAGTATGAAGAATACTCAGTAAGATATCATGCTCGGATTTAACATGTTAATATTACACAAAAGAAAGCATTCAAACACATACTTGCACATTCCGGCTTGCCGGTGCCCTTCGGACTTGTCCTAAGGCATAAATAGATATCTAACTTTGTGGACTTGTCAACATCTTTCATATTATGGTTTTTCATGCATAGATTAAGCATAAATATTACCATGAAATCCTACCACTTGAGCATAGAAAGTATCTTACCTTAAAGCTTGGAGAAATTTTGGTGGAATAGTATACTTGAAAGTGCTAGCCTTTGCTCTTCTTCTTCTATTCTTACTGTATCTTTTCTCTTTACTCTCTTCCACTAAATCTTGCTGTTGGTTTTTTTTTCTTTGAAAGTAATATTTTGGTTGTCAAGACATATAAAAAAACGTCCCTTAATAATTCAAGGAAAGAAGACCTATGAACTAAGTAAGGACAAGAGGTTCACTATTTCGTATTGGTGTATCCACATGCAAGATTTATCTCCAATAGCTCTTGCATGCTCTCCATGCATTTACCTCATATATTTAATTGGACACCTCATGCTTAAGTTAAACACCTCATGCTTAAGTTAGACACCTCATGCTTGCAATGCTAGGAAAAATTTCTTCACTATTAAGATAACTTGCAACTAGTTGACACCTCATACTTGCTTGTTACCTAACTATACACCTCATGTCATGCTTGCCTTTACATTGCAAGAAAATTACTTCACTCCTAAGATAACTCTCGGGCAAGATTATATGAAATACTTATCACTAGGAATTAGGTATAAAACTTGATATTAATCCCCAAAAACTTAATTAACTAATCTTGAAAATTTTTTAATCAACCAACAATGCAAACTTGGCAATCATTAATAATTTTGGCCATAGAAAATTTGAAAATCTAAATTATCATAAAAAAATTAAATGAATAAATTAAACGAGCATAAAAAAATTTCGGAGTATTACACTTTTTTTTATGATACCATACACAAATTGAACCATAAGCACACTGTCAACCTCCATGATCATCATCATCATCATCATCACACCAAACTCACCCAAATTTTTTCTTACTTTCTCACGCCAACTTGCAAGTTCACCATCCCCACCTGTGTCTAATCCGCCAGCTAGTTCAAAACTGAAAAAATAAAAAAGATCTCCAGGCCCTGTTCTACTCATTTCTACATCGGCATAATGGATTAGCTTCACTATAAGGCTTGAAGTTGCAATTTCGAAAGTCATTCAAGTAATCGAATTGCTCAGCATTCCATTGCTCGTCAACGCTTGTGCCATTCACAGGGATCCTACAATTTGGGATGAGCCCACAAGCTTCAAGCTAGAGAGATTTGAAGTAGGAGAAATTGGATTTCCAACAAGAGGGGCATCAGTTCAGTGGGGGTGGTAGTGGTTTTGTGGGGTTGGTGGATTTGGGGGGGGGGGGGCGGGGGGAAGAGCAACAACAGCGGGTGTGGATTGACAGGGGGAAGAAGAGCAACAGCAGCCGGTGCGGGTGGTGGATTGGTGGGGAAGAAGAAGAGCAACAACAACGGGAAGGAGGTCCATATTCTTCAAAATTTTCTGGTTGGAATGTATTATTCAGTTTATCGTGAATTTCACAGTGTGGAGCGCAATTATCCCTTGAAATAAAAGCTTGCTTTCAAAACATAAAAGAAATTTGTACCTTAAGAGACTAAAAAAAGTCAAGCACTGCCCCAATCACGGTTTTGGAGTTTGCACATCTACCGTGGAAAAGGGACAATTGATTCGTTTGAGGTTTTACGTAATCAAAAGGAAAAAAGGGCTCAAGGATCCTGAATACACGAATAAAAATTTCGATAACTTTTCACTTTATTATTTTTCATTTTCTTTGCTTTCTCTCTGCGTTTTTAATAAAGAAACTAAAATATAAAAAATATACATGCTTTTCAATATACCAAAATAAAATATTTTGTATATTTGTAACTGTATACAAAATCAGTGTCGGCTCCGGACTTACGAAACACATGCAATCGCATATGGCCCTCAAGATGTGAAGGTCTCAAAAGTATTTAAAAGGAAAAATGCATAAATGAGGTGTTTTAAAATACAAATTTCAAAAATGAGGTCCAACTTCAATAATTTCAAACATCAGGTTGTAACTAGAATTAATTAATTTAATTAAATAAATAAAAATATTTTAATAAATAGATATATTAAGGTCACAACATTCAATAATTTCATGTCACAGAGGACAAATCTTTTAGGTCACAAATTTATTTCAGGTCACAAATCAAATTTTTAAGGTCATTAACTTATATTTAGGTCACAAATCTTTTAAAAGCCAATTACCAAATTTTAGGTTACAATTATTTGATGTCTAGGTCATAACTTATCTATTATTATATTAGGTCACACAATTTTTTTAAGTCACATTTATCAAATTATTAGGTCAAAACATTGGACAATCACCACCTACAACCACCACCTGCCACCGCCAACATCTCACCACCATTTTCAAGGTCACATGTAAATTTTTTTTTACAAGTAACAGTTTTACATCAAGGTCACACCCGCTATCGCCGCACTTCTATCGTCTCAACACCGTCCCCACTACAACCACCCCCAACCAAAGGAAAAAAAACAAGAAAGCTATTGAGGTCACAATTTTCATCTCACATATAATTCAACGCTCACCCGCTAACACCGTCTGGAAACTCAACAAACTGCCACGGTGCCATTGCGCAAAACTCAATCCCATCTTCAAATTCCAAATCACCTCCACAGTACTGCCAGAGAAACAACACCACATCGAAACAGTGACATTGCTTCTGGATCGATGCAGTCACCGTACTGCCCGAGAAACCACCTCCACCGTCACCTCCAACCACTGTGTTTTCTGTACACCACCCACAACACCTACTTACACCGTACCACAACCTGACCGCATTACAACCAGCAACTATCCTACATCCTACCCCCTCACACAGACCTGCATTCCACTAGATTTGCACACATTCGCCTCCGCCTCCACCATAACAACTAGCACCGTAAATCAGACAATCAATTCAGCATACATGCCATTGCGCTGTCATGTGGAAGGACCTGTGATATGGTTGAAGCAGCGAAAAATTTAATGATTTGCAAGGAAAGAGAAGAGAGTGCAGTCTCGAGTTGAAGAGGGAAGAGGGGAGTTGATGTTGCTGTTTTAGCGTGAGAGAAATAGAAGGGGAGAATCTTTTGAATTAGATTCTAAAACAGGGGTTTATTCATAATTTAATTTGATAATTAATATGTTTATTAATAATATTAAAATTTATAATTACAACCTGAAATTTGAATTAATACAAGTTTAATCTTATTTATGAATTTAGTTCTTATAAAGTAGGGGTGAGTATAATTTTCACTATTTAAAATTCAAATGTCTACTATAGTAGATAGCACAATTTTTTATTAAAAATGCCCAATTAATATATAATAAAATTTAAATGACTTAATTTTTTTAACAAGACCCTATTTAAAATTTCACCTTAAGACTTCAAATTTTTAAGACCCCATTTATCAAGACCTCATTTACATGATTTTGGAATAATTTCTAAAATATAAACAAATAGAAAGTAATTAAGTAGAATATGTTCAAGAATGACAATAAATTATTCTAATTTATATCTACAAGTAAGTGTTTAAAATACACTTATCAAATACCCTAAACTAGAATTATTGTTCGTCCTTGAACAATCTTGAATTAAACTAATGAATCAAAAATTTCAAAATAACAAATATTCATGTCAACATGTTTGCCATATGCCTCAAGAATCCAGACCATATCATACTTTAGCATAGAGCTTTGAAAAAACAATAAAATAATTTTAGTTACCTCATGCTAGATTTTCAAGTGTTTGCATGAGTAGCCAAAGTTAACTCATACTTATGAAAAAATATACTTGACATTGAGTGGCTTATTATCCAAGAGTAAGTTCAAATCCCATGTGGGCAACCTGTGATGTTCTAATGATTTTCCTTTCATCGCTCATACATGAACAAAACTTACTACTTTTCTCTCAAATCTCAGGGTTATATCTATAGTGGTGTTTAAACATTTTTCATTGCGTCTTTCCACACAAGATAGTCATAATTAGAAGCACGCATGTACAACAAATCAATGATAAGCAATCCCCAATTCTACATCCTCAATTTTCACAGTTTCAGTCAACAAGGCTTATACCATGCATTTTATTACTTTATGGACAACTTTTTTCTTTTTATGGTCCTTGTTTTTTACCACTTCGTGCAATGCTTTTCTTATTTGCTTTCCACGTGACCCGTTTTGCGAGTTTTGGGTCGACGACTCTCAAGCCAGACGACTTTAGGGCACTAGGTTCAAAGAAACCCTATGACTTAATAACCCGAGTCACCAAGGCGACAAAGAAAAGTTTAAAGATGTGTTATTGTCTTATGTATAAGTTCACTCTTTCTTAAGCTTTCTAATTGACTCACGTAATAAGCTTTGCGATGATAACTCACAATTCAGTTGAATTTAGGGTACTAGGTTTTAACACCCTTACAAGCTTACTTGCTCGAGTCAAAACAGCTTAGAAGAGTATAATAAGACTTTTAGCAATTTTCTGTTTTTATGCTAGTGCTGGTTTATACCCGTTGACCAAACCATTTCAACCAAAAGTATAAAACCAAGAACCAGAGACCATCAACCTATCAATACATGCACATACTAACCTTTTCACCCCCAAAATGCTAATTGAATGGTTTGGTTCTAAATATAGGTCGGGATGTCTTAAGATCTAAGTTTGGGGATTATACAGGCATTCCTATGTTCAAGTTGCATAAATGTACCCCACAAATGTCAAACATACTCTTACACAAGTAATAGTTCAACAATGGCTATGTGCTCGTGAAGATGAAACCAAGTAAGTAATAACTAGTCAACAAAACATGAGTTTCTATATTGTTCATTACTCTGGATAGAGCAAAAGATTTATCCAAATTATATCTTAGTTAATAAAAAAATTAACAAGAATTTCTAATTTTTTTTTAATATCCCAAATAATCATATGAATATAAAGCATGAATTAGATTTCCACCACAAACTAGAAATATACATTGCTTTCAATGTATGACATAAAGAAACATATAAAAGAGAGGTTCAAGTACTTCCCGGGTTTGAGGAGGCAAGTTTTTCAGTTTGGAGCTTTCCTTTGAATGTAAACTTGGATGCTTTCAACTTGTTCCATGCTTGGTTTTGATGTGTCACAAATGGTGTGTTCCTCGTAAAGTGAGATAAGTACATTAGACACATCAAGTTTATTAGCAACCATATGAAACCACATCCACAACCCCCAAACTAAGGACAAAACATAAATCTGAATTTGTTTTGAAAATGGTTATTTAGCCCCTGACATCACCATGAAAATCGAAATTATTTCGAGCTATATTCAGAAACTTGAAAGAATGTACTACGGTCTATGACATATCAAAAATTTAGATCATTTGGAGTTCAATAGGGTTGTAGAATGATGTGGCAAAGTGGTCATTGCAGGCTAAAAATTAGTGCAATACCCTGTAGTGACCTTGATGTTGTTCCTAGATGTGCTTAACATTCCAAATCCAAGTTTTGCGCAATGTGATGAAGCAACTCATGAACGAATCATCCATAATCAGTGCTAAGCATGAATTGAAGATTAATGTTCAAAAGGTTTTGCAAAAATTCAATGAAAAGCTCTCCTAGACTTTTTATCAAACACCAAATGTGCATGTAATAAAACAAATGGAAATCATAGAGTTTGAAGCTTGGAGTTATCCCAAAATTTTAACCTATGTCTCACAATCAACTCAAGATAAAGTCCTAGCCCATTCCACAATGCAATCATCCATTAAATCAAAATCTCCATAAAAGCAAGAAAATCGCAAACCTTTACAAATTGCAAAAATAATGAAGAGAACCATACCTTAATGAGAGATTTGAATGTGATGCAAGCTTCTTTGATGTTCAATTCCATGTGAATGTATTTAAATTAGGTGGTATGATGTGTTGGGGTGAAATTTGGGAGAGAAAACGAGGTTGAAAGTTATGGTTTTATGAAAATACCTGTTGCATATAAAAAACTGTTGGATTTGCGCTATAGTTAACTGGGCGGCCACACAGAAGGAATTCTAGCAAAGGAATTTTGATGGTCACGTGGTTAAAAACTATAGGATATGTTGATACTTATTGCAAAAGCTAGGCCACCAGATGGTATGGACATGGCCACGTGGTTCATTGACTAAAACCAAATTTGCATGCAAATTGAATTTCAAACTCAAATTTTTTACTCCAAAACAACTTGTTCTCTAAGTACTCAATCACCTACACTCTATTTAACACCTTAATTCCAGTATGCAATGAAAACCTAATATTCAATGGAATGAACATGCTTTTAAATGTCAATACGCATCAACTTATGCTTTCAACTTTAAGGCCAGAAATTTATGATGGAATTGATGCTAATACACTTCAAGCAAAGAACATGCTTTTGATAACTCCCTAATTAGATGCAAAGAATGCAAGGAAAATATGATAGCTCAATGATGCCAACAAAAACTACTAAAGTAAGTAAATCCTAAATTACTAATAAAGCATTAAATGAAGCGTGCTAAAAACTAAAAGGATATAAAATTGGGCTGCCTCCCAACAAGCGCTCAGTTTAAGATGCGGTATTGAGACAATGTCTCCCTTTTTGATTTACTCTTAACACACCTCGAAGTCTCATGTTTCAACTTAGTCTTAAACTTCCCTTTCTTCCTCAATGTTGGTTCCACCTCAATTCTTGAACAAATTTTCGAGATTAGGGTTATTGCTCTCCATTTGTATGAGGTTAAATATTACGTTCTCTTCTTCCATCCTGAATATCACTTCCTTTTTTTGGACATCAATCAATGCCTGTGCAGTCATGAGGACTGACCTCCCTAAGATCAATGGCGTCTTTTCATCTTTCTCCATATCCAAGATCATAAATCTGTTGGGAATAAAAAAATTTCTGTCTTGACTAGTACATCTTCAACCACTCCATATGAGTAACAAATGGATCTATCAGCTAGCTATAACATTATGGTCTTTGGCTTGGGATCTCCTAAGTTAATTTCCTATAAACAGAAAGAGACATCGAATCAATGCTACATCCTAAATCAAATAAAACTTTGTTGAATTTTAAATCACCAATACGATAAGGGATAGAGAAACTCCCTGGATCTTTTGACTTTGGGGTAGCTTATTTTGAAGTACTGCACTACATTCTTCGTTTGAAGATACCATCTCACAATCTTCTAGCCTCCTCTTTTTAGCCATCACCTCCTTCTAAAACTTTGAGTAGCTTGGAATCTCCTCTATTGCCTCAATGAAAGGAATTTTTATATACAACTTTCTCAATATCTCTAGGAAGTTGGAGAATTGATGATCTTATGGTTCTTCTTTTCCTTCTGAGGATATGGAATAGGAGGAACATAAGCTTTGACTTGCTGCTTCATTGTCCTCTCCTCAATAGTTGTCTTTTTTCCTTCATCAAACCGATATTTTTCCTTTGGACTCTCCTCTTTTCGCACTTTATTCCTCTCAACATCTTCGTTAGATTTCTACACCTGAATTTCCTTCAACTGAACCTCGCTTTGAGTAGTGATTGCACATTCTCCCTTGGGTTGGTTTCAATATTTCTAGGCAACTGTCCAAGTTATTTTTCTGTTCTTTTCATTCCAAACTGCCCTACTTGATTCTTTAGCTCCTTGATTTCTGCCTGTTGAGTTTGCAGCATATCTTGTTGACTTTTCACAAGCTGCATAATCATGTCCATATAATCCTTCAATGTAAGCTAAACTTGTTGCTGCTTTTGCTGTTGTTATTTCTGTTGAAAGCTTGGAGGATTTTGGAATTGCTGATTATTAGACCATGTAAAATTGGGATGTTTCCTCCACTATAGGTTTTACACTTGAGAGTATGGTCCTTTTTGCATTTGATTGTTCCCCCATGTAGTTTTCATGTTCCACGACAGTCTGATCTTGAATTGTAGCAGGACACTCATGTACACTATGATTCTCAAATCAAATATCACACACTTGACTTGCTTCTACAACATGAACTGGTTGATTTCCCAAACGGTCCAATCTCTTTACCAAGGCATCAACTTTTACATTTAGCTTCGTTATTCCATCCACTTCAAGAACTCCCCCAGTCTTTTGCATTGCTTGATCCGAGTACCACTAGTGACTGTTAGCTGTCATTTTCTCGAAAATTTTCGATGCTTCCTCATAAGTCAAGTCCATCAAAGACCCACCAGCAGCTGAGTCCTCATGCCTTTTATTCTCATATGTCAAACCAATATAGAATTGATAAACTAATATCCAATTTGAAATTCCATGTGTAGGACATTGCCTGAGCAATTCATTGAATCTCTCCCAAGCTTCAAATATTGATTCTCCTTGCTATTGATTGAAAGACAATATTTCCCTCCTAAGCTTCGACATTAGACTTGGTGGAAAGAACTAATTCACAAGATTTTGACTCAAAATTGTCCACGAAGTTATTGAATTAGTTGGCAGAGAGTAATACCGTGCCTTAGCCTTGTCTACAAGAGAGAATGATAATAGTTTCATTTTCATAGATTTTGCTGGAATTCCATTCATGTGTTGCATGTCACAGATTTCTTGAAAAACTCTTAGATGCGCATGGGGGTCTTCTTGTAGCGACCAAGAATTTTTACGCGATTAATAATTATTTTAATAGAAAATCGTGTCGCTACTATTTCACCCATTTTTATTAAGTTAACGCCGCGACGTATTCGTATAGCCAAGTCAAGAAATAATCGAGATCGTTCGATTTTAAATTAAATTCCGAATTTCTAAAAATATCTCCATTCTCTTGATTTAAAGTATATTAAGTCCAAGTACTTAATTCAATGTTATCCCAATATTTATTTATACAAAAATTATTTTTATTATTGAAATTAAGAAAATATATGCAAGCATGAGAGGTTCCATTATATGTAATCATGAAGAGCATAATATTTGTATAAATATGGAAAAGTATATGAATGATTTATATACTCCATTATATATAATCATGAAGAGCATAATAATTGTATAAATATGGAAAAGTATATGAATGGTTGATAGACTCCATTATATGTAATCATGAAGAGCATAATATTTGTATAAATATGGAAAAGTATATGAATGAATTATATACTCCATTATATGTAATCATGAAGAGCATAATATTTGTATAAATATGGAAAAGTATATGAATGAATTATAGACTCCATTATATGTAATCATGAAGAGCATAATATTTGTATAAATATGGAAAAGTATATGAATGGTTGATAAGATTCCATTATATGTAATCATGAAGAGCATAATATTTGTATAAATATGGAAAAGTATATGAATGGTTGATAAGACTCCATTATATGTAATCATGAAGAGCATAATATTTGTATAAATATGGAAAAGTATATGAATGGTTGATAAGACTCCATTATATGTAATCATGAAGAGCATAATATTTGTATAAATATGGAAAAGTATATGAATGGTGCTTTACTTTAAGAAAAGGATGTGTTAAAATTAATAGAATTGAATGATTATGTTTACAATATGCCAACTTTATACATCTATTTAAACCCATCTCTTTTACACACAACTCTACACATATACACTTATTTCCAATCTCTTGACAAAATCCACAAGTAAGAGAAATTCAAGGTGGTCAAGAAAGTTTTGGTCCATTTACTACTACACTTCATTTTAATCTTTTAAAAGGTAAGTATATCTTATGTTTTTATGAAAAGTAAGTATGTTTTTATGAAAGGTAAATACACCTTATGTTTTTATGAAAAGTAAGTATGTTTTTATGACAAGTAAGTATATCTTATGTTTTTATGAAAAGTAAGTATGTTTTTATGAAAGGTAAATACACCTTATGTTTTTATGAAAAGTAAGTATGTTTTTATGACAAGTAAGTATATCTTATGTTTTTATGAAAAGTAAGTATGTTTTTATGAAAGGTAAATACACCTTATGTTTTTATGAAAAGTAAGTATGTTTTTATGACAAGTAAGTATATCTTATGTTTTTATGAAAATGTTTGGATCATTGCTATGAAATCAATCTCACAAGATTGTTATGGGTTCCATATGATATGTTTATGATTATGCTAAGGGGACCGGAGTTTAGTAGCGCTACACATAAGAATTCTTGCCATTTAAGTTCGGTAAAATTCTTGTGTCTCCCTATGTTTATGAGTATTTCGATCCTATCCTATGTTATGATGAAAATGATCCATATGCTTTCAAAAGAAAATTTATGCTTGGTATACTTACTGGGATTTTATAAATCTCACTCCACGATATTTACCATTTTCAGATAATTGAAGGTTCGAGGCGGTCAACATGGAAGTGGCAAAAGTGGTTAAGATTGATGAGATAATTATGTTGAACTTTATGTAAGAAAATTATGTTCTATTTTTATTCACAAATAAAATTATGGGATTCTAATTATTCTTTTGAATAATTTTACATTACTATTTAAGTCTAGATAATATGATATGAGTCACTTTTAGTGGCACTCGAATGGTCGAGAATTCGGGTCGTCACACTTCTGAAGGTAGCCTATGGAATATCGATGACTGTTGGATCAATGAAATCAAAGAAGCTTTGATTTCATAATTGATTGCCGATATAGCTGGTGGAACCACACAAGTCATGATGTTCCCCATAGCAGGAAGCATGTATTCCCTCAATAATAATCCTCCTCTAGTTTGAGGCTTCTACTCAATTACTACATTCGGATGATTGTTCGGATTCATTGGGTTGTTTGGAACCTCTTTTGTTTCCATTATTAAATTTAGTTGCTAAGTTGCTTCCAACTACTGTTTATTTCTTTGTCTCAAAGTTCGGTCAATTTAAGAATCAAAGGGAAGCAAATCACAACTTTTAGATCTCCTTAACATGAACTAAAAACAAAAGTGCTAAAAGTAAAATTCAGATTAAAGCAAAAATTACAAGATATCAAAATTAATCAATAATTCCCAGCAACGGCGCTAAAAATTTGATGTGTGATAATCGTAAGTGTACAATATCGCATCCATTTGATATGTGCTAATCGCAAGTGTACAATATCGCATCCAAGAAATAAAGTGGACAAAGAGTCTGAGTTATCGTCACATAGGGATTATGATTACCTACCAAAGTTATTCTAACCTTTCATTTTTTGAACAATTAAAGAGTGAGATTTTCATGTAAAATAGATGATTAGGAAAAAGCAATTTAACAAGAAAGCAAATTGTGTTTCTGTAATGAATGAATGAGAAGTTGGGATTTTACAATTTCACATAGTCAATACTTTTAATTTCACCATTCAAGTTTTAATCTAATAATGTGATCGATCGAGTTCACTTATGCAGATAGAATTTCTCTCTTGAGTTTAAATCAGTTCAACCTAATTAGCCAACTATGTTTCTAGACAACAGGTCATAACGATTAGGTACATGAAACACAAGAACTAAATTAAAGATCACAATAACAACAAACGTATATCTCTTATCGTTTATTCAATTACCGGGTTTTATTCCTAGATTTAGGTCGTTAGCTCACCTCTCAGATTATGAAAATAACCAATTAAATTAATGAGTTAGTGGCTAGTTAATTAATGCATTAATCAAAAAATAAAACCATCACATGCAATCTATACGTAAAACTTAAACAATGCAATTAAAAGCAAAAAAACTATGCTACATTGATAGTCCCAAAAAGAAGTTTAGTTGTTCATCAAATTGGAATTAAAAACAGAAATAGCAATAAAGAACAACATCATGAGTTTATTAAATTAATAGGTAAAAGAACTCTTGCACCAAGAAGTAGCTTTTATGTGTTAATCTTCAACTCTCATGCTTTTGCCTCAATTAGCTTTAATAATCTTTGTGGTAGAATGATGAGTTTTTCTTCTTGAATATGTATGCAAGGGTCCCTCAATCATGCATGAGAAGTAGTATATATATGTTACCAAGAAAACTAGGTAAAACAAGACATTAATTCGTGAATGGGCTTGTCATCGCGTTGCGTACGTGTAGGATTTGTGGTGGCCGCACAGGTGACTAAAGTTGGGATCTGCCCAATTAAAATTTAATCGTGTGGCCACTTGATCAAGAAGTCGTGGCCATGTAGTTCACCTATTTTAGCGCAATTTTCATCTTTTCTAGTGTGTTTAAGTAAGTCCCTAAACTTTAGTTGCACATGGGTCTTTTATCTTCTAATTGCAATAATTTAGTCCTTGAACTCCTGAATCACTTCAATTCTTCTTCCTGACTTTAGTTTATCTTCAATTAAGCCCTCAATCTTTAATTCCTCACACTTAGCTCCTTTTGAAGGTCCTGGTTGAAATCATCAACATCTACTTTGTCCAATTTAGCTCCAAATGTCTTCCAATTGTCCATGATTTCCATCCATTGCCTCATTCACACGATTTTGTGATAATATCTGAAATGTGAACAAATAGAAAGCAATTAAGTAGAATTTGTTCAGGAATTACAATGAATTATTTTAATTTAGATGTGTAAGTAAGTGTATAAAATACACTTATCACTTTTCGTAGAGATTACCTCTTCCAAACTATCACAAAAAAACATAAACATAAGGATGCTGACTTTACAATACAATCCTCTAACTTCAATAATTTGGAAAAAAATGATTTCATCATTGGAAATGAATAAATAATTGAAGTTCGAATCTAGTGTAGATGTCAACATGCATGACAGGGGAAAATTGGAGTTTTGGTACATAAATGCAAACTAGAGCAAGTTCAACAGACACAAACAAAGAAGGTCATTAAAGGTCTTATTTAGAGTTTCTTGAACGAGCATGGTAAAAAGTCGGGCTTTAGAATATAAACGGAGCGTTTGTTGGGAGGCAACCCAATTTTCTTTCCCTTTTTTATTTTGCTTTCTATATTGCCTTAAGTTTAGATTTAGGATTTATTTGCTTTATTAGTTTAGTTTTTGCATGTTTGGGTTATCATGTTGTCATGACATTAGTAGCACCACATTGAGTTGTTGATGATTGCATATTCCTTGATTGAGTTTAAGCATCATGATCATTTTTGAAATCTGGCCTAAAACATTTAAACATAAGTTTGGAACATTTTGAGCTTGCATTGACATGATCATTCAATGAAAATTTTGATCCTCATTGCATGCTTGATTTTCCAAGTGTTGAGTCATTAATACAAGCATTACAAGCTGGTCTTAGAGATGATAACATAGTTTGGGGGTGATTGCACGCATCACGAGTTATTAAGGGGTTGAAAACGGACTTTAAATTACAAAAGTGGAAATTTTAGGCCTCTATGAACCCGCAACCACGAAGTGTAATAACCAAGTGACTGTATCAATGCATTAAATAAAACGTTGGCTACAGGATTAGCCCGCGTGGCCGCGGTTATACAGGTGCCAAGTTTGACAGTGTTTAAATAGGTGAGCTGATTTGTTCATTCTTTCATTACCTCAAACACGAATTTTCTCCCAAAAAATTCACCCAAACCTCATGTGCTATGCAAGTGACATAATTTCACATTACTTTGAGTTGAATTCATAGGTTGCATCAATTCACAAATGACATGCAAGGTACAAATTCTTCACTTTAGGAAATTATGATAATTCTTGAGCTTTTAATGACTTTATCAAATTTCAAGTTAGTGAATGATTTGGGTTGGGTTTAGGCTAGATTATGAATTGAGTTGATTGTATATATAGGTGGAAATTTTTGGCTTACTCCAAGTTCCCAAATCTTTGATTCTTCTTGGTTCCCACTTGTGCACATGATGTGCTCGATAAAATGCCACAATGGTGATTTCTTTGAGTTTTTTCCAATCTTTTTAAATGGGAACCTTTACTACTTGTTATACATCTTATATGTGTCATTCATTCATGGCTTTCACTGATTTGATATATGAAACTCTAAGTTGGCAAATTAGGCATAGTTTGGCACTCACTGCAGGGTCACTTCACTGGTTTTCAACTTCAGGTCCCAACTTTGCCCCATATTTTCATGACCTAAATGAACTCCAACTGTGTTGAATTCTTGATATGTTATAGACCATATTATGTACTTCTATGTGTCAAAAGATGGCTGTGGGAAATTTCGATTTTTCGAGATGATGTCAGGGCCTGAATATAGGTGGTCAACCATATTTGAAAAATTCAGAATTAGGCTTTATCTTTAGTTTGGGGTTGTAGTTGTGTTTCCCTCTTATTTTTTATGATGTTTATGTGCCCTAATGTTATTTATCTCTTCTTTACGACGAAAGCACCACTTCAAACACCTTGAACCAAAATTGGAAAAGTAAGAAAAATGGTTGACACGTCCTAAGGACTTCAAAGAACAAGCTTCAAGTGATTGCAATGCATCTCCAAACCCGGAGAGTACTTGAATCCCTCTCTTTTGTGCTTTTTTATTTGATTATATCTATTTGGCATACATTGAGGGCAATGGATATTTCTAGTTTTGGATGGAAATCTTATTCTTTTGCATTCATTCGATTCTTTGGGAAGCAAAAAATACAAAAACATTGAAAACTTAAAAAAAAAAATCAATCAATCAATCAAAAATTTGAAAATTTTGTTGATTTGTTTATTTCCTAGGACATAATTTAGATCAACTTTGTTCTTTAACTAGAATAATAGACAACATAAAAACTTTTATTTTCTTGACTAGTTATTACATGCTTGAGTTCATATTCTTGAGCACATAGCCATTGTTGAATTATTACTTGTGTAGGAGTATGTTTAATACTTGTGGAGTATGTCTACAGAACTTGAACATAGGAATGACTTGTTAATCCCTAAACTTTGATCTCTAGACATCCCGTTCCTAAAATAGAACCAAACAGCTCAAAAAGTAGTTTCGGGTGGAATGGTTAGAATGTGCATGTATTGATGGGTTGGAGGTTTGTGGTTTTTGGTTCTTGGTTTTGCACTTTAGTTAAAAAAATTTGGTCAATAGGTATAAACAAAACTAGCATAAAAACATAAAAATGCTAAATGTCTTATTCTGCTCTTCCCAACCGTTTTGACTCGAGCAAGTAAGCTTGTAAGGGTGTTAAAATCTGATACCCTAAACTCAACTGAGTTGGGAGCTATCAGCCTAAAGCTCGTTATAGAGATCAATTAGGAAACTTAAGGGAGAGTGGAGTTACACATAAGACAATCAAACATCTTTAACTTTTCTTTGTTGCCTTTGTGACTCAGGTAATTAAGTCTAAGGTGTTCTTTGAACCTAATGCTCTAAAGTAATCTAGCTTGGGAGTCATCGACCCAAAACTCGCTAAATGGGTCACATAGAAAGCAAATGAGAAAAGTATTGCAAAAAAATGGTAAGATACAAGGACGTGAAAGAAAAGAAAATAAAAAGTCGTCCACACACAAAAAAAAAGCATTTTTTAAGCCTTGTTGACTGAAACTGTGAAGATTGAGGTGTAAAATTGGGAATTGCTTACCATCAATTTATTGTGCATGCATATTTCTAATTATGATTATCTTGTGTGAAAAAATGCAAAAATATATAAATGTCTAGAAACCACAATAGAGAGGGAAGCATGAGATTTGAGAGAAAAGCAAACAGCTGTGATCATCCATAAGCGTTGTAAGATAAGTCATTCGAATATTATAGGATGACTACATGGGATTCGGACTTGCTTTTGTATAATAAGAAACACAATGTTAAGTATATTTTTGTATAAGTATGCGTTTGACTTGGACTATTCACACACACACTTGAGGGTCTAACATGGAATAACTAGATCTATTTTATTGTATAGTTCAAAGTTTTGTGCTAAACTACAATGTGATCTTGGTTCTTGAAGCATATGGTAAACAAGATGACATGAAAAAAATATTTGCTATTTTCATTTTTATTTGTTAGTTTAGTTTTACTTTGTTCAAGGATGAACAATAATTCTAGTTTAAGGATATTTGATAAGTGTATTTTATACACTTATTTATATGTCTAAATTAGGATAATAGGTTGTCATTTTAGAATAAAACCTATTTATTTGTTTGTTGTTTGTTTACATTGCAGAAAATATCCTAAAATCAAGTGAACAAAGGAATTGAAGCGAATAAAGGCCAAATGGATGATTATTGGAGCTAAATTGAAGACATGAAGAAGTGAAAGGATCCAAATGAGCAGAGCGAGGAACAGAGAAGAAATCAGAAGTGTAGGGGCCAAATTGTCATAATTGGAAGTTGGAGGACTTGAATGTAAAAAAAGAATGAGGGAAATTGAAATTGCTTTTTACCCGGATAACTGTGCGGTCACGAGCTTCATTACAGCGCTGTCACGCGATAACAATGAAATTGACATAACCTTATTTTGGTCGCCTGCGCATCCACTAACCTTTACACTAGGCAGCCACGCAGTTGTTCGGCCCAGCAGTGAGGTCAGGCCCATGCACGATTTTCTTCTTCTTTGCCTAGGTTTTCGTCTCCAACTATAAATACAATTTCTCTTGCACGAAAAAGAGGACCTTTGCTGAGTTTATAAACATCATTACTCCACATTCTTAACATCAAATTATTTTGAGGAAATTGAAGGCAAAGGCTTAGGGATTGAAGATTATCAACGAGGAGCGAATTCTTGGTGCAAGACTTCCTTTCTTTTATTAGTTTGATAAACTCAATATGCGTAGTTATTTGTATTTCTGCGTATTTATTTCTTTATTGATGAACAATTAATTTAATAGTTGTGATATTTGATGAGCTTAGTTTTACCCTGTTAATTCTATAATTCTAGTTTTACACTTTTGTTACATGTGTTGATTTTATTTTATGTTTAATGCGTGAATGAATTGATTACTTATTCATGATATCATGGATGTTTTCATAATCCGAGAGGTGAGCTATTACTTAAATCTAAGAATAAAATCCGGTAATTCAACAACAATAAATATATACATTTGTTGTTATTGCGATCGCTACATAAATTTTTGTGTTCCATGCACCTAATCATTACAATCTGCTGCCTAGAAACAAGATTGACTAATTAGGTAGAGTTGATTTAATCCCGAGAGGGGAATTTCATATGCATCGGTGAATTCGATCGAGTACATAGATAGGAATAAAACTAGACAATTGGAATTAAGAGTATTGACTATGTTAAATCTGATGTCCCAACACTTACCAACTTCAATTTAGAAAATCTACACAAGCAATCTTTTCTTTTGCTTTTACTTAGTTTAATTTTATATTTTAGTTTAAATAATTCATCACAACTCGACTATTCAAATAAGGTAAAAACTAACAAAATTTTGGTACTTAATTACAATCCTCGTGGGAATGATAATCTAGACTCAAAAGTCCACTTTATTTTTTTTGATCGGTAAAAAAAAAAAAGTCAACTTTATTACACTTACGATTTAGCATATATCATCTATGCGACGATCTGAGTTTCTTCTTCACCTTGAACCACTCTCCATAATTTCCTTTGTACATGAACCTTTCCACTGAGTTTGTGTCTGCAATGAAAAGTCTATGATCAGCTTGCACTATTTATGTCTCACCTTTATCATATTAAATAACTAGGCATTGGTGGAGTGACGATGGGATACATCGACTTCCATGAATCCAATCTCTTCCTATTAGAACGTTGTAACTAGTAGGACCATCTATCACAAAGAAAAATGTGATCCTAGTAGTATTGTCCACTATTATCTCCTGTGGTATCACTCATTTAGCTGAAGTTGCTCCTCCATTGAAACTAGTAAGAATGACTTTTGTTGGGATCATATCACTCTCTATCTTTGCAAACTTTCTCATCATCCTGGATGTGATAGTACTTATGGCTGCTCTATTGTCAATAGTACTTTATCCACAGTAACACCATTGACCAAAGCCTTCACATATAATGGTCTTAGATATTTAGTTAATTTAATTGTAGGTCACCTAAAGATAAATTTTTTAGTGCATCTATTTTCACTTCTTATTTTTCTTCTATAGGATTAACTTCTCTTGACAGATTCACATGCAGTATTTCACATTGAGATTCTACATTTTGAATTTCTTCCTTATCTTCCTCTCATGCCTCATTTTCTGTTATCCAACCCGTACGTAGAGAAAATACCCTATGGGTGATCTACACTTTTCTGAACGTGGCACCTTTACTTTCCATTTAGGTATCTCATACAATACATAATAATCAAAAGAATGCCCAGACGGTTCACCCAACAAATCGACATCTCGAACACCCTCTTGATACAACTGCTTTAATAGATTATTATACGAGACTCCCTTATTTTTCTGTCTGCTTCCAAATCAATTTCTTCTTCAACATCAGTCATACCATCATCCTCTTCTTCATTATGCATCTCTTGAGATATTCGACCCATTTCAGACGTACCTTCTCCATAATCTAACATGCATTCTCCTCCTCCTCCTCCTCCTCCTCCTCCTCCTCCTTCTTCTTCTTCTTCACTTTTTTGTTTTTAAACTCATTGGCTAGTACACATGCATACAAACAGGGTATGTGGCAAGAATCTATTAATTTATGCATCAAATCACTTAGAGAATCAACAACCAAAAAATATCCACATCATTGTTTCTCCACTTGTTTGTACAAGTAGAAATTTTGGTGAAACAATTTTTTTATCTATTAAGCCAGAGAACCTTCTTTTTAGTTAGAAGACCTAAAGTTATAAAGAATGTAAAATAGAAATTATAAATTATTAACATGTCTTTGTATGCAAAAAAGACATTAGTTCCCTAGTTCTCATTTAGCCCTACTGAATTTTGACTCTCATTTCTTTAAGCTAAAATTGCAATTATTTAAAATGCGGTTAGTGAATATATAGAATGAATGTATTGGAATTCAAATCCACCTAGTATATCAATTTTAGTTCTAAATTATGTAATTAAGCACAATCCAGCGTTCTAGACAATAAGTAAATTTAAATTATTTAATTTTCTTTTTCAAGACAAATTAAATATATCATAAACATGATCCAAATTTATTCGTAGTCCAAATACTAATTTTCATATAACACATTAAATCATGCAATTATCAAAAGATATTGCACACATCATAATATTTTTATTCCTAAAATTTAGAGTTCGTGTGTTTATCTTGCCACATTTTAAACTTATTGCGAGTCTTCCAACACTATAACAAGTAATTAAATTTCTGATTGGTGATCAAGCAATCAAATAATTCAATAGGAAAGCAAGATAAATCAAGGAACATAAGGAATATTGTGTGTTTTCTCTTTTGATTAAAAACCTTGATCTTAGTGTAACATATATCTAGACAAAGATAACCACATACCTGCATAGCTACTATTGGAAAACACCGAACAAAGTTTGAGGGTTTGAAATTTTGATGGAATCAAGAAAGTAATTAATGCAGATTTTTGTAAAGTACGATACAATGGTATCTACACTATTATCTATGGAAAGTTATTTGATCTAGCCAAATACATAAAACACATGAATTCTTGAGGCGGGATAATTCAGATCACATGAAATTAATATTTTTAATTAAATATTCCGTTGTGTTTCCCAACAAAAAACTTGGATTAAAATATCTCTCAAAAGTCTATATTAGTATTTTCTATTATATTAGATTAACCAACTGTAGTTAACTAATTTTTCTAATTAAAAACAAGAAGTAAATTCTATAAAATTCACAATCATTTTTTCTTTTTAAAAGGGAATAACAGATGGACGAACTCTTCTCCCACCCAAGAATACTTCCACTCTTTGTGTACAACCCTTCTCTTTCCCTCTCCAAAACAATAACCGTGAAGACCATTTCAACTTGTCAAAGAAAAACCCTTAAAAAATGCTCTAACAACAGAGAAATAAATTACTAAAACGGATAATTCTCCTTTACCATTCTTTTGCATGTTTCCCATTTTTCGATCACTTCTTTTCCCTCACCATCCTTAATTCATTTCTTCATGCCATTTTTTGTCAATAATCAAATATATACAGACCAATAACCTTCCATGGACACAGAGATGGAGATATCAAATATCCCAGAAAAATCCCAGAGTTTTGTATCTAGAAACAATGAAAAAAATGAGGGGCACCAGCCTGATTCTGACGAGAACAATGAAATCATCACCGCTGAAGCTACGGAACCACCACCTGATGGTGATGCTGAAGCAAAACAAGACAATGTTTCTGCTTCGGACTCTGAGATGGAGATGAAAGAGGAAGAAGAATTATGTGACGTAAAGAACATAGAGTCTTCTCCTTTGCCTCCTGATCTCAATAAAGTCTCTGAAGAAATTGATCAATATATCTCCAATTTGTCAACCTCGAAAAGAGATGATTCCAATTCCCCAGATGTGCCTATTTTCATTGAACAATTTGCCATTCTTGTTGAAGCAAAGATTGAAAACTATGATTCCGGCGATACTTATGTGAAATGGAACAAAATTTCGGAACAAGATTCGAATTCATTTTTGGATTCCGTCAATAGAATTTGCAGGTTATCAACTGCACTTTCTGAATTCTCTTCAGAATATAAATATGCGTATACCATTAATCGAATTGGTGGAGTTCTTGAACGAGCAATGTCGTACTTTGAGGAAGAATACAAATCAATTCTTGAAGATCATATATTGTGTGATTCGGATCATAGTGGTAATGATTCAAAGCCAAGGCAATCTACGTCATCAAACCCTAATCAAGACGCACCAGAACCTGGCCCTGTAGAGGAAACTAATTCTCCAGCATACTCGGAAGAAAATTTATCCAACTTGATTCGATTATCCAGGGTAATGATTGCAGGAGGATATGAATCTGAATGTCGTTTGGTCTATTTTGTAGCAAGAAGAAATGCATTGGAGGAAAATTTGCTTAAGAAAGGATTTGAAAAACATAGCATCGACGATGTGCAGAAAATGCACTGGGAATCATTGGAGAGAGAGATCGTGACCTGGATCAAGATTTTCCGGGAATGCGCCGCGGTGCACTTTCCGAGTGAGAGGAAACTCTCCGATGCCATTTTCTACGACTGTCCATCGATCTCGGAGAGCCTTGTTAGCAGACTGTCAGGAAACATGGTGATTCAGCTCCTGACTTTCTCCAAGGCTGTTGCAATGACGAAACGTGCTGCTGAAAAACTGTTCAAGTTTCTTGACATTTACGAGGTTTTGAGGGATGTTCTTCCGACAATGGAGGGTTTATTGTCAGTGGAGATTATGGATGAGCTTAAAAGCGAGACGTCATTGATTCGGAGCTGGTTTGCAGAGTCCATGATTTCCATTATCGGTGAACTTGAAAACTCGATTAAGGCTGACTCAGGTAAGACGCCGGTTCCAGGTGGCGCTGTTCATCCATTGACTCGTTACACCATGAATTATCTTAAATATGCATGCGAGTACAAGGATTCACTGGAGCAAGTGTTTCGAGAACATCAGAAGATTGATAGGGTCGAGTCCGGATCTGAATTCGAATACAATCCAGAAGCTCAGGTCCAGAATCCTAACAATGATCAGACAGCAACACAATCCCCATTCCAATTGCAGATGATGAAGGTGATGGATTTATTGGATGGAAATCTTGATTCTAAATCAAAACTTTACAAGGACATTTCATTGAGCTCGATTTTCATGATGAACAATGGACGGTACATATTGCAGAAGATCAAAGGATCAAGCGAAATCCACAGCCTGATGGGAGACACCTGGTACCGGAAAAGATCATCGGATCTCAGGCAATATCACAAATGCTATCAGAGAGAAACGTGGGGAAAATTATTGAGTTGTTTACACCCTGAAGGATTGAATGTTAATGGGAAGGTAGTGAAGCCAGTTCTGAAGGAGAAATTCAACAGTTTCAATAAAATGTTCGACGAAATTCACAAAACACAGAGTTGTTGGGTTGTGAGTGATGAGCAGCTTCAATCCGAGCTAAGGGTTTCAATATCGAACATGGTAATTCCGGCCTATCGGTCATTTTTAGGGCGTTTCAGTTCTGTTTTTACTCCAGGGCGACAAACGGAGAAGTACGTAAAGTACCAGCCAGAAGATATCGAAACTAATATCGACGAACTGTTTGATGGAAATGCAGCTCCCTCGGGAAGGAGGAGAGTATAAATATATAACGATGGCAAGCATTGCAATACTATAATGGAGAAAACCCTTCTGGAGAAGCCCTTTTGCTTCATGGGTTTTGATTCTGTCCGAAAATTACAAGATCTTCGCCATGGACTGGAAATATGAGCTGATTTTTGTTTTATTTTATAGCTGTAGTAGCTTTGCGTTTCCCCCTTTTTTGTTTACATTTTTTTTTTCCTATTAACTTTTTGATTGAGGAAACTAGTTTAAACACAAACTGTTATATATATTTGTTCAAAATAATAATTCGGCCTCAAAATGGATGTTATATAAAAGACTTGGCCAAAAGGATTTGAATTGAAAATTCGATATACAAAATTAGCTTGGACAATCCCGACCAGCGAACGCCTTGATGCGTAAAATCAAACTTGAGATCATTTTGGTTGTGCCAAGAGATCCCTTGACTTATAACCAAGCGATCACGTGGCTTAAATTTTAGCCATTATTCTGATTTTTAGAATCTCAATTTTGATAGCTTTTCATTAAAAGTACCATAAGCTGATTTTTGAAACCTCAATTTTTGTGATTTTTCATGAAAAACTTGAAACTTTTCATGAATGGTTGTTGACATATAAAAATGATGTCCAATGTAGGCGCCTAAGGATTAGGTCCAAAAAGACCCATGTAGAGGCCCAAAGTAGAAGTGCTGATGTTGGTCCCAGAGAAGTAGTATAAACAAGAATTGTAAACAAAAATTAAAAACAGAAACTCAAGAACACAAGATTTTTCGGCCTAAGTCCCGGAGGTTCAGTGTATAACCCCTACGTCCCCCGTTGAGCATCCACACAAGATATCGCTCAAATCCACTAAAAACACCCCCAAATCAGAGGCACAACATTACAAATCAGCCTGAACACCAACAGTTCACATTACAACCCCTAACAAAACGTTTCAAACGAAACAACTACCAAAATAGAGGTATCACCATCAATTAGTGATTCTCTGAACGTTTCACACAAGAAACAATACAGATTTCTCTCTTAATCTGAACAAAATCAGAAAAACAACGAAGCAGCAGAAGAACAGGCCGAATCACCTATTTAGAGAGAGAAAGGGCAGAGAAAGTGATAAGCCTCCGAATAAATGCCTCAGACGTGTTCCCATCAGATAAGGGGAACCAAAGGATCGAAAAACATCCAACGGTTAGGATTGCTTCCAGCAAAAATGCATTATCACCAAACACGATTTTATCACTTCCAGAGAGTTCCAATAGCCTGACCAAGTGTAGGGCCGGGTCAAGCCCAATTAATGTTGGGCAACAACTTCCATTTTCAGCACAAGTAAAATGGCCCAACTCCAACAATCTCCACCTTGCTGGAATTGGAATCAGTGGATTTGAGTTTTATCTTTGTTTCATTTGCTCAATGTACCTGTAAAACAAACCAGAAGTTAGAACTGCTCGAGATTAAATAATCTCAAAGAGTTCTGAAATTTTGAAAGAGAAATAACCTTTGTCCCAGCATCAGCAGGATTTATTTTGGTAGAAATTTTAATGAGCTTAATATCACCATTACCTACCACATTTCTAATAAAATGAAATTTAACATCTATATGTTTGGTTCTATCATGAAAAATGGAATTTTTGCTCAAAAATATAGCACTTTGATTATCAGAACAGAGCTCCACCTGATTTTCTATAAAACCCAATTCAGTCAAAATACCTTTCAGCCAGAGACCTTCTTTCACTGCTTCACTAGCAGCAATGTGTTCTTCTTCAGTAGAGGTTAGTACAACAAGTTTTTGAAGTTGAGACTTCCAGCTAATGCAAGAAGAAAAAATTACATAAAAATATGAAGTTGTTGACTTTCTATTATCACAGTTTTCAGTAAAATCAGAGTCTACATAGCCCTTTAAAGAAATACCATTTTTATCAGGTTTAAACATTAAACCAAAGTGATTAGTACAATTAAGATACTTGAGCAGATTTTTCATGGCTTCCCAGTGCAATTCCCCTGGGTTGCTCATAAATCTGCTAAGAATACTTACTGCATATGCTATGTCAGGTCTAGTACAGAACATAATGTACATTACAGAACCTACAGCATTGCAGTAAGGCACATTTTGCATTCTAATAATTTCAGAATCAGTTTAGGAGAATGTTCTGCAGATAATTTCACATAGCCAGATAGAGGTAAACTAACATGTTTAGCATCATCCAGAGAAATTTTTTTTTCAAAACTTTTATAATATAAGATTCTTGTGTTAAAAATAATTTTCCACTTTGTCTATCCCTTTTAATTTCCATTCCCAAAATTTTCTGAGCTGGACCTAAGTCTTTCATTTTGAACTCAGATTTCAATTTAGATTTTATATCATTTAAGACAATAGAATCATGACCAGCTAAAAGCATGTCATCAACATGTAGAAGCAAGAAAAGCATTTCAGAATTGTTATTTTTAAAATAAAAATAGGAACCATATTCAGACTTCTTAAAACCTAAACCTTGAATAAAAGAATCAAATATTTTATACCATTATTTTAATCCATACAGGGATTTATTTAATAAGCAAACATGTTCCTTTTTATTTTAATTTACAAAACCTTCAGGCTGAGACATTTATATAGTTTCATCCAAAAAACCATATAAAAATGCAGTTTTGACATCAAGTTGTTCTAATTCTAAATCAAATTGAGCAAAAAAAGCAAGTAAGATTCTGATAGAAGTATATTTCACAACAGGAGAAAAGATTTCAGTATAGTCAATTTCTTCCCTTTGGTTAAACCCCTTAGCCACAAGCCTAGCTTTATACCTCCTAGTTTCATATTTACCATCACCTTCTTTTATTTTGTAAATCCATTTACACCCCATCAGTTTACACCCTGTAGGTTTCTTAAAAAGTGTCCATGTTTGGTTTTTGTATAAAGAGTTCATTTCATCTTGCATAGCTGCAAGCCATTTTGCAGAGTAAGTGCAGGTTATAGCTTCATTGAAAGTTCCAGGCTCTAACTCAAAAGGTTCATTGTCAACCTGAGTAGTTACAAAATCTGAATGTTGTTATCTAGAGGGTAATCTAATTTGTCTTCTTTCTCTATCTCTAGCCAATTGATAATCCTCCAAGTCACTCTGAGGGTTCTGATTATCATTACTATTAATGATGTAAATTTCAATTTCAGGGCCAGAGTCAGTTTGAGGTGTCTCCACCTCAATTTGAATAGGTTTACTAATTTCAGGTTCAGGATAGTTAATTTCAGTAGCAACAAAATCATTTTTATCTAATCTTTCTACTGTTTTATCATTCAGACAAGGAAAAGTGTTTCCATCAAAGATGACAAATCTGGTAATTATTATTCTATAGCCACCTATCCCTTTGACCCAAAGTCTGTATCCCTTAACACCTTCACTATACCCAAGGAAGACACATTTAATAGATATAGGGTCCAGTTTTGAATCAGACTGATGTGCAAAAGTTGCACATCCAAAAGTTCTTAGGTAAGAATAATCAGGCACATTATTAGACCATATCTGATCAGGGATCTTATATTCAATAGCACTGGAAGAACATTTATTAATCAAATGACAAGCTGTCTTAACAGCTTCACCCCAAAAAAATTTAGGCAGACCAGATGAAATAAGCATGCATCTGATTCTCTCAAGAATAATTCTATTCATCCTCTCAGCAATGCCATTCTGCTGAGGGGTATAAGTCACAGTCATGTGCCTCAGGATTCCTTGATTATTGCAGTACTGGCCAAATTCAGCATTGCAGAATTCAAGTCCATTGTCAGTCCTTAGGGTCTTAATCTTCTTACCAGTTTGATTTTCAATTAGTCTTCCAATCTTTGAAAGTTTGAAAAGTGTCAGATTTTGTTTTTAACAAAAGAATCCATGATTTTCTGGAAAAGTCATCAATGATCAGCAGATAGTATCTATATCCTGAAGCTGTTAATACAGGTGCAAGCCCCCTTAAGTCACTATGAATATATTCCAAAATGTTTTTAGACTTATGAGTTC
This sequence comes from Ligustrum vulgare, assembly GCA_963555705.1. Lineage (NCBI taxonomy): Eukaryota > Viridiplantae > Streptophyta > Magnoliopsida > Lamiales > Oleaceae > Ligustrum > Ligustrum vulgare. Next base: position 28,565,530 of record OY743184.1, read on the forward strand.
CTATACCAAAAGGGAGTCTATTTTGTTTTCCCAAGACACACTGTTCACAAAAGGTTAGAAACTGAAAAGTGTCTTTTCTAAAAGCTCCATTTTTAGACAAAAGTTTAAGTCCCTTTTCTCCAAGGTGACCTAATCTTTTGTGCCACAAGTTAGACATATTATTTTCAGAAATCAGATTGGATGCAAAGAAGGGGTTACTGCTTCAGCAGAAAGAATGTAAATTCCATTTATTTTAGGAGTGTTGACAATTTCATTCTAATTTCTTTTAATATTGATATATCCTTTTGATATTTGAATATCAAAATGTTCATCATCTAGGACTCCCAAAGAAATCAGATTTCTTCTCAAATTAGGGACATATCTTATATGTTTTAAGATCAAAACTTTATTGTCATTTAATTTTAAAACAACAATACCAATTTCCTTTATATCACAGCAATTATTATTCCCCAGTATCACAGATCCTCCATCTATTTTAGTAAAATTGGAGAACCATTCTTTATTTAGACACATGTGAAAAGAGTAGCCAGAGTCAAGAACTCAATCTTGACTTTGTGATGCTGCAGTGGACACATAGGCCACACCCAAATTTTCCACAGCTTCTCTATGACCTGTAGCAATATTATTTTTATTATCAGAATATCTTCCATTCTTCTGATCTTTAATTTTCTTAAAGCAATCTTTGATAAAATGTCCCATTTTTCCACAATAAAAAGATTTCTTTTTCAGATTAATCCTGTCAAAGCTTTTATCATTACCCCTGTTAAAAGTTTTGTTATAGTTATTGGAATTGGTCCATTTATTCTTGATCATTTGTCTGTTATGGTTCTGAAAATTATTGTTGGAAGATCTTTGATTGTAGTTATGATTATACTTGACAGGTTTCTTAGAAGTAACAGATAGGTTCTCAACATTAAGAACTTCTTTTTGTTCAGATTTTAATTCAAGATCTCTATTCAGTAGAGATTCTTGAATAATATCAATGGTCAGATCATCTCTGTCATACTCGAGCATTTCTAATGTCTTTATGTTTTTCACCCAAGGCATTAAGGAGACAGACAACTCTCTGATCAGATGATACCTTCTCTCCACAACTGAGAAGTTTTTGAAGTGCAAAAATAAATCTGTCCATGTTAGACTCTATGTCTAAACTTGGATCAAATTTAAAATTAAAAAATTGTCTCCAAAGTAAACGTTTATTAGGCATGGTTTTGGTGAGGTAATGAGTTTCAAGTATTTTCCAAAGTTCCATAGCAGTATCAGAATCACCAACCTTTCTGATTACAGAATCAGAAAGGTGGAGGAATAAGGTACTCCAGGCAAGCTCATTCATTTCAGTTCTCCTAGCAGCAGTAAGGTCATCAGGCCATGTTTCATCAATGGCCTTGAAACATTTTAATTACATTAACAAGGCTTTCATTTTCTTTCTCCAAAGACTAAAATCACCCTTACCATCCCAGACTTCTACATCTATCTTAGTAGACATTTTATATATATATATATATATATATATATATATATATATATATATATATATATATATATATATATATATATAGTAATTTCAGAACAAGAGCAGTGACAAGAATACAACAAGATTACAGTAGACAGACAAAGTGAATAGAATCACAATATAAACACTTATTATCAGAATAAGATATGCAGTATTCAAAATACCAAAAGAAAAACATACACGAGGATATACACAAATAAACTCAATATATGTTCAAGAACCCCTATCGGCTAAGATAGCAGAATATGAGGAATGTAAAACACGTGTCAGGTAAATTTCAATATGAGCAGAAAAAAAAAATTATAAAGAAAGGAAAACCCTTAGACCAAAGCTCTAATTCCCTCAGATTCTAGGATTTTCAGGAAAACCTAGATAAAGGTAAATTTAGGGGAGGTTTTTGGGGATCTAAACCTACGAGAAAAAGGATCAAGAAATTGTTACCCAGTTTATGTGTTACAAACCAGCAGTTTATAATAACCCAAAATCCTTCAAGAACTGATCAATCACCACTGGACTTGAAATAGTACAAATCTTTATATAAGATTTATAATAAATCTCCAGTACTGTCAACAAGAAAACTCAAAAGAATTAGATCCAGAAAACTTGTGACTATAAAAAAATTTAAAAAATCAGATCTGACGTTTTAACTAATGAATTTTTCACAAAGATAAAGATCTAGTAGGTTTTGAAAATATACGGTTTAAAGATAGATCTGAAAATTTTGAAAAACGTTTATCAAGAAAATTTTCGATGGCTCTGATACCACTGTTGGTCCCAGAGAAGTAGTATAAACAAGAATTGTAAACAAGAATTAAAAACAGAAACACAAGAATACAAGATTTTTCAGCCTAAGCCCCGGAGGTTCAGTGTATAATACATACGTCCCTCGTTGAGCATCCACACAGGATATCACTAAAATCCACTAAAAACACCCCCAAATCAGATGCACAATGTTACAAAATAGCCTGAACACCAACAGTTCAAATTACAAGCCCTAACAACACGTTTCCAACAAAACAACTACCAAAATAGAGGTATCACTATCAATTAGTGATTCTCTAAACGTTTCACACAAGAAACTATACAGATTTCTCTCTTAATCTGAACAAAATCAGAAAAACAACGAAGAAGCAAAAGAATAGGCGGAATAGCCTTTTTAGAGAGAGAAAGTGATAAGCCTCCGAATAAATGCCTCAGACGTGTTCCCATCAGATAAGGGGAACCAAAGGATCCAAAAACATCCAACGGTCAGGATTGCTTCCAGCAAAAACTCGTTATCACCAAACACGATTTTATCACTTCCAGAGAGTTCCAATAGCCGGACCAAGTGTAGGGTCAGGCCAGGCCCAATTAATGTTGGGCAGCAACTTCCAATTTCAATACAAGTAAAATGGCCAAACTCCAACAGCTGAGCAAGGTTCCATAATCACTCAAGCTTTGAAGGCCCAAGCAACGCCCAAAGTTTGGGTGAGTCAAGTAGTCCATTATAACTTAAAGCGGCATTTATTAGACATTTAATGAGCGTCCTATTGCACATTCCATGATCCGAGATTAAACATCCCACGATTCAAACAGTTGGATGATGGAGTTAATGGCCACATTATATTAGCGATTTTTGACAGATTATCCATCATGGAAGAGTTGGCAGTTACTGGGTGAAAGACGGTTATTGAAGAGAGTAAAGGAAATTGTTGCTGAAGTATAAAAGGAAAAAGAGAATATAGAGACAATGATCGAAAAATCACTCTCCGAACAGAGAATCGTGTAATTTCATTTCTTTTAATTTCTTGTAAGATTTGTTTACTTTGCATTTTCATGTGTTTGTGCTCCTTGGAGGCATTTTGTTTGAAATTGTAGTCTTCCTAAATAAAACACCCCTTATTGGGACTTTCTCAAAATGTTGTTATTCTTTACACATCATCTAAATCATTTAAATTGTTAGCGAAAGTTAATTCTGTGTGAAACAATTTAGCACGCCTAGTGGGACAAAACTTTGGTGTTGGAAGATACAAAAAGTGAAGCAATATGCCTCATAAAAATTCTGATAAGGAGACAGCAAGCCAACTACTTGTACATTCTGTAATCGAGCGATTTGAGGAGCAGCAAAGTACTCTAGAAACAAAGGACAAAATCAAAGTCGTTATAAACCAATGACAGAATTGAGCTCACGTACCATGCGTGCATTGTTGGGTGAACTCAAGCAAGATATAGTTGAATAGGTAAATTTACAAAATGTTTATAACATGGAAAGATTTACTCAAAATGAAAATACACATTATGATAATATGGCTTGACAACTAGGTACTTTAAACGAACTTATGAATAAGTTAATGGGCCAAATATGTCAACCAAACTCACCAGGTATAGGAAATTATTTTCAAGCCAGAACAATTGTGAGGCATAAAACCAATCCTAAATTCAAGTCAGGGAGTAGAACCACCTCTTGGACCATCTACTTCAAAATTGAGGGTGTTGGAATGATAAACTTGGGTAGTTGATTGTTAAACCCTAGGTTGTAGCCCTAGTGCAAGAGATAATGTTCAAAACATCAAACAGAATACCACACGTATTAATGATGGGGGAAATGCTCACATTAGTGGCAACAATGGTTTAGATAATGACACTTTTCCCACAAATCAAAGGCCAAATATTTAGGCCTCAAGTGATACTGTAACATCTGTAACGTCCCGGATTTTTCGTAAACAAACTCGGAGTGTTACTAAAAATAATTCGTTTTTCTTTAAATAAATGCGGAAACGTAAAAACCAAATACAATTTTACTTTTAAAAATAAATGGTATTCAAAAACTTTCCAAACATGAAATTTAAAAGATTTCCCTACAAATCATAATAATTTAGTTTAATAAATAAAAATATCTCTAACATTAAATAAAATTGGAATCGGAAACTTTATAACTTTAATTCTTCAAATCCCATTGGCAGTCCGCATCACTATTTCCCCACAATCCAATCGACCTGAACTACCCTGAAAAATTATAAAGTAAGAGTGAGTATAAAAAAATACCTAGTAAAATACGTGTCAATTCCAATTCAACATAATAAAAATATATGATACATTCAATACAAAATATTTTCCTCATATAGAGCAGCTGATCGCGATAACAACTAGCTCAAGGAATTACTTAAAAATCCCCACATCGATCCCGAAGGATTTAAATTTTGCAAATCGACCCGAAGGCCTAAAGCATTAAAAGTAGCAATATATAGACATCATGAAGAATTAAGAATTTAACCACTGGTACATAATGTATCTTACCTAAAAAAAAAAAAAATGAAATAATTTCTGTAAGGAAAATAAACTGCACTAGCTCCAATATTTCTATTAGTTTGGCCGAGAATAAATATTTGTGTGTGATTCGTTTACCACTTTCATCAGTATTTATAGATACAATATTGTACCTTATTGAGTCCTAATAAAACTATAATGAAAGAGGCGTGTAACACAATAAATTGATAAGTTGTTAGTTGAATAGGATTGTGATACTCAATTCCAGTGCAAATCAAGTATCAGACGGATAAATTTAAAATCTAATACCTTTTGGTGAACAAAGGATAAGTTGAATCATTATGGATTATAAAATTATCATACGTCATTAGCAAAAGAATGTGTCCTAGGAAACCAATAAAATAAAAATTAGATTTAAACTCCTATACTTTCAGTGAAATATAACTAGACGTGATTTTATTCAAAATAACTTTTTTTTTAAGACTCGTGATTAATTAAGATCTACAAAATGAGTCCAATATTGATATACTAATTATCTCTCTCTATCAACAATTAAATATTTGGCCCAAAATAAATTTATCGTCAAAACATAAAACACTTTTGTCATTCGACTTTTCAAAATTGTTAAAAGACATCAAAGATAAAATCGTTAAATAATTCTATTCTTTTAAAATTTTCGGGGCGTTACAAATACCACCAATAAACGAACCTATAGGTGTCCCATAGGATCCTAATGTGTTGTTGAGGAATCAAATCACGGAGATAATACAAGATCGGATGGCTTTTGGGATGCGTCATATGATAAGTCGACATATAGAAACCATATCCTGATTGGGTAGATCAAGTATATCCATGACCTATTGGATATAAAGTACTAAAGTTTTCTTTGTTTACTGGTTTAGGGGGAGTTTGTGCCCTAGAACATGTAGGGCGATTTACATTGTAATGTGGTAAAGTAACTTGTTGACGTTTCGTAAGCACTCCAGAAGCAGAGCACCATTGACGGTGCCCTGCCTCTGAGGTACTTATGGGATGTCAACATAACTAAGTACCCCAAGATGAGATTATTTCCTAGTTTACTAACGGGGGTGGAATTTTCATGGTTCATCAATTTGCCAACTAATTCTGTTCAAACACACCAACATTTAGATCAATTATTACATGGTCAGTTTTATAAAACTGAATCTGAAGTTACTTGACCGATTTGGCAAATTTATGTCAAATGCTAAATGAGTGGACTGAGGTTTTTCTTCAACGGTTTAAACTAGGAGCAAATGTTTTGTTCATTTACCTAAAAATGAATTTTTTAAAATTGTTCAAATTGTTTAAGCCTTGATTTAAAAAAGAAATTTCAGGATAGAGAATTTCCTGACCCTTTTCAATTGAGTGTTAATGTGATTATATATGAACGATTATTGAGAGAAGAAGAACAAATGAAAAATTCTAGCAAATGTACTAATTGTAGAGACCCAAATTTTTATATTCATGCCGTTGATGAATATTATAACTAGGCTAAAGTATGTTTGACTGAATTGGTCAAGGGAGATGCATATGTCCTTTATTTGTCAAATTAGGAATGTCAATCCAGACGAGCATGTAAGAGATGAAAAAAAATGCTAGAATATTCTCTCGACGTAACTAAAGACGATACAATATTTGATAAGCTTTTATAAAGACAAGCAAATAAAATTGAGCGATAAGTATAAATTGTCAAACTCTGAACAAATTGAGGGTAAAAAATACTGTAAATAGTACAATGCATGGTCCCATATGACTAATATTGCTTGATTTTTCATCATGTATTACAGGATGCCTTGAATCAGGGTGAATAACTTTCGAAGCTAAGAAAAAGATGGCAGTGAATGAAAATCCATTCCCACAGCCACTTGGGATTAATATGGTAACACCTAGTTTTAAAGGTGGATTGCCAAGTCTAAATTGGTGGTAGATGATGCAGAGGAAGACTGTGCCACACCCTAGTGTCTTTGAGCATCTCAAAGGAAAGGAAGTCACAAAAGACGAAGGGATTTTGTGTGATAGATGTAAATTACAAGTGGGTGAGAATGCAAAAAAGATAGGAACATGGAGACAGCATCTACATCATAATAATATTCCAAAATTCAAACCTATTGGAGGACAAAGTATGTCATTCTATCGAGGACCATCTTTTGATAGGAAATTCAGGGCAATGTTCAATGGTAGAATTCAAGCCACAACCTCATCAATCAAATGTGTAGCATTCATTTCATTATAATGCAATAAGGATTGTGCCCTTTAATGAAATGATAAGGACAAAACAAAGGTGTTATCATCAGAATTTTGGGAGAATGATGAGACAACAGCAGGAAACGGCGTGTCCTAAAGTGCCTAATCTACATAAGGTGGCTAACAAAAATGTTCTTAAGGATAAGAAGGAAGTTAGTGTGGGTGAATCAATGGAAGAATTACCAAAAATTCTTCTGGGAAGTCAAAATTTGAACGATGTAAGAGGGAAGAAGAAAAAGAAGAAGCATGCATGTTAGATTATGGAGAAGGTATGTCTGAGACAGGTGGAATATCTCATGAGATGCATAATGAAGAAGAGGATGATGGTGTGACAGATGTTTAAGAAGAAATTGATTTGGAAGCAGAAATAAAAATAAGGGAAGTCTCGTATAACAATCTATTAAAGCAGTTGTACCAAGAGGGTGTTCGAGATTTCGATTTGTTGGGAGAACCGTTCGGGCATTCTTTTGATTATTATGTATTTTATGAGACACCTAAAAGGAAATTAAGGGTGCCACGTTCTGAGAAGTATAGATCACCCCTAGGATATTACCTCCACTTACGGGTTGGATAACAGAAAATATGGTACGCGAGGAAGATAAGTAAGAAATTCAGAACGCAGAAGCTAAATGTGAAATACTGCATGTGAATCTGTAAGACCGCTTTCCATTTCTCGTGCAATTTTAAATTTCACGTAATGTTCTTGGGAATGTTATTATAAATTATGATTTTATGACCTTTAATGTCTATAATTGGAATTATTTTGCAGTGGAAGAACTTGGACACCGGCTCGATTAATGTACCAATTTGAAAGACTATAAATTGGTTATTTGAATTATTTACGTGCAATTCTATGTAAATAATTGTTTTATTGCCTCATCATGTTATTTTCTATTTTATTATGCCAATTTGAAATTTGGGGGAAAATTGTAGTGTCAATCGAGAGTAAATAAAACTTATAGACTTACTTAAACAAAAGAGAAGAGTTGAGGGACTGATTTGCAAATTCCAAAAGATTAAAAACCTAACCCTAACCTAATCACTCCCTCACTCACGCTCCCTCTCACTCGACTCGTCTCTCACTCTCAGTTTCGTCTCTCTCTCTCGGCTCTCTCGGTCGCCTCCTCTGTCGCGACCTCTCCTTCTCGCTTTCGACCGCCGACCGCCACCCCACCGGCGGTAAGCCTTCTTTTTCCCCTTCCCCTCTCACACGCACACACACATGAAATCGAGCCCAACCCTTTTTCTCGGTCACTCACACAACCGCACGCCACCCCTTCCGAACACACATGTAATTAGTGTTTGTATATATATATATATATATATGGGATTGTATGTATATATTGATGTATATATGTTAAGATTTTCAAAATTTCAGATTTTCCAATTTATGTAGATTTCGAATTTTAAAGACTAATTTTGGGAATTTATGTTGATGATGTTAATGTGGGCATATTGATTTATACGTATGTGAAGATTTCCTATGCGAATTTCAAAGTTTTCAAATGGATGAATGTATGTATAATTTCAGTTTTTTTGATGTGTCAAGGCTTTATGTTCTTTCGATTTGAATTAGTATAGTTAATTTCAGATGTTGAAAGGGACGAGGTTGATTGCGTAAATTAACTGTTGAGTTAAAAATAAATAAATAAATTTGGTTGAAAGTTATAACTTCAGATTTTTGAAAATAATATAGATAGATGTATGTTAGTTTTTAAATTCTAAATTTAAGAATTTGATTGTTTAGTTAACCATTTGAGTTTGCAGTTTGTCTTAAAATGATAATTTTTTTATGGGGAAGAGTATAAATTGTCATTTATGTGATAAGTTGATAAAAATGTGAAATGAATTGATACGGATATACATGTATATATATTGATTGGTTAATTTACAAATTCGAATTTTGGTGGATTGCAAGTTAGATTAGATTCCTGTTAGTTTGACTTCTGTGCAATTTGTTTAGTAAGATTTCAAGATTTACCCTTCGAGTTAACCTCTTATTTGGAATATGGTATGGTCTGTATTTAACTAGCTTAAGATACCATTTGATTTGAATTGTAAGTCACGTGAAAGTCTCAACCTTATTTAGGAGTTTTAAATGTGATTTTTGAACTAAAAATATATTTTATTAATGAATGGATACAACTAGGATTTTGGTACATTGACGTCACGGGAAGCCAAGTCTCTTCTACTTGCAAATTCAGATAACGGTAAATGTTAAGGACGACAGGTAAGTAAACTTCCCCCTACTTTCATCAAAGTTGAATGTTAATGTGGAATTAATGTGCTTAATTGACATTCGTGTTAATTACGGAATTTTAATGCTTTTGGTCTACCATATGCAATTATGTGTAGTTAAGGAAATGTTCAAACATGCACATTATCATGTCATTGCATCATTAAGCATGCATTGGCATCGAAATGAGAAAGTCAAATGTTTTAATGAAAGGAATGTGTCGAAGTGCAATTTTTGTCAAAAATTATGTATCCCAAGTTTTTGAAAGAATGGGTGTACTTCTATGTCATGAAAGATCCGAGTGGGAAATGGGGCGCGGGGGACCGGCGTACCCGAATGTAATGAGCCGCTTTGCGGTGGAATAAATGAATGAACCGCTTTGCGGTGAAAATGCACATGTTAATCTGGTTCCAAATAAGAATGGCCCACCGTTATCTGATTGACTAGAAGTTACATCAAGTGAGCTCACGATGGAAATGAAGTGAAAGTTTTGAAATGTTAAGTGAAAGTTCGAAATGTTGAAAGTTTTGAAAGGTTAAAGTGAACGGGGATACATATTTCAAAGTTAAAGCATTCATGTCATAAGCATGCATTCATGCATAAAGTTTACTTACTGAGTTTTAGCTCACCCCAATCCCTCCCCAACATTTCAGGTGATGAAAGTTAGATGATTAGAGGAGAGCACGTGGCGGCAGGCTCAGACAGTACCGACTTGACTTATTTAAAATTTAAGTTAATGATTTAATTTAAGTTTTTAGTTGTTATTCTTTTAAATTGATAAATCATTTTGAATTAGTTTTCGGTTCTTAGTCAAAATAAGTTATGGTATTCCCCTGTGATTAGTTTTTATCATGTTTCATGAGTTTATAAATTTATACTTCAAGTTGTTTTGGTTGAGGAGTTTGGGGAATTGATGTTGAAGTTGAATTTTGGAATTATGGTTGAATGTTGAATGTTGGATTTGAATGGGTTGAAAATTTCATAATTACTGTAGGTGTGATGTCCCTCTACAGGTTGGTTATGTTCAAGTTATAGAGGAGACTCTACCGAAATTTCTATAAAATTTTAGAATAGTAAATGAAACGTTTAAGTGTTTTAGACATTTATTTCCGCATATAATGTGAATGGAAGTTAACACGCCTAGGTTTTAGACTTTTGAACTTGGGGTGTTACATAATCTGTCAAGAGAAGTTGATTCTATAGAAGACAAACAAGAAATTAAAATAGATGCACGGAAAAAGTTAACTTTAGGAGACCTACGATTAAATTAACTAAACATCTAAGACCATTATATGTGAAAGCTTTAGTCAATGGTGTTACTGCGGCTAAAGTACTCATTGACAACAGAGCAGCCATAAATACTGTCCCATCTAGGATGATGAGAAATTTTGCAAAGATAGAGAGCGATATGATCCTAACAAAAGTCATTCTTACTAGCTTCAATGGAGAAGCAGCTTCAGCTAAATGAGTGATACCACTGGACATAACAACTGGAAATACTATTAGGACCACAGTTTTCTTTGTAATAGATGGTCCTACTAGTTATAATGTGCTAATATGAAGATGTTGGATTCATGGAAGTCGATGTATCCCATTGTCACTCAACCAATGCCTAGTTTTTTGGAATGATATAGGCGAGGCATAATTAGTGCAAGCTGATCATAGACCTTTCATTGCAGACACAAATTCAATGGAAAGGTCCATGCAGAGATGATGTTTGCTAAATCGCAAGTGTATGATGTCGCGTCCAAGTAATAAAGTGGGCTTTTTGAGTTCGGATTTTCGTTCCCACGAGGATTGTAATTAAGTACCAAAATTGTGTTAGTTTTTGCCTTATTTGAACGGTCGAGTTATAATGAATTAGTTAAACTAAAATGTAAAATTAAACTATATAAAAGCAAAAGAAAGATTGCTCATGTAGATTTTTTAAATTGAAGTTTGTAAGTGTTGGAACATCTGATTTCACATAGTCAATACTCTTAATTTCAATTGTCTAGTTTTATTCCTATCTATGTACTCGATCAAGTTCACTAATGCATATGAAATTCTTCTCACGGGCTTCAATCAACTCTACCTAATTAGTCAATCGTGTTTCTAGACAGTAGGTTGTAATAATTAAGTGCATGGAATACAAGAATTTATGTAGCGATTGCAATAACAACAAATGTACATCTCTATCTTTGTTGAATTACCGAATTTTATTCCTAGATCTAAGTGTTAGCTCACCTCTCAGATTATGAAAACACCCATAATATCATGAATAAGTGATCAATTCATTCACGCATTAAACATAAAATAAAATCAACACATGCAATGAAAGTGTAAAACTAGAATTATAGAATTAAAAGCGTAAAAATAAGCTTCATCGAATATCACAACTATTAAATTAATCGTTCATCAATAAAGAAATAAATACGCCGAAATACAAATAACTAATGCTTTAAAGAATTTCAAGCTAGTAATCGAAGTCCATTATTCAATCAGGATTAATATCACACGTATGATAGTCAAATGAAATTAAATTTGTATGGTCAATGTCACTGATTAATTTCACATGATCTCATCCAATACATTCCAATTGTATTCTCAATTTTATTATAAAAGTCAAAGATAGACTTTAACAAAATCGAGACGATCAAGTTAAATTGTCCATATTTATATAATAATCGTGAGCAATAATTTTAGATTGAACTATAAATTGAATCTTTCTATGTTTAACAACTTAAACGCTCAGTTTGTAATATCAAATTGACCTATGGACAAATAAAAACTCAAAATATTATAATTAACGATTTAATCAATATGACAATAAATAATATTTTATTTCAAAATGTCACGTGTACAAATAGATCTACTTCATAGGAAAACATTATTTAATATTTTTATCAAAGTCAAAGTCAAAAATTAATTATAATTACATATTTCATGAGTCATACAACTTTTTATAATCACACATCTCATCATCTTTTATCAAAATTTGCTAAATATATGATTTTTAATCTCCATCAATTATGAACATAATAGAAAAGAACTATCTTTTCCTTGTGATGGACCTTTTATAGAGAAAACAATGTGTGTTACTGACACGACCCGCCCCGAATCACCCTAATGGATTCGAGACATGGTGTGCGCTGATGATGGATGCCATCTAAATGCTAGACCCACCACCAAGGCTGGCCATGATCTATTACCAATCATATGCTAAATAATGAAAAATAATTCATTTTGTCAAAATAATATGGGCCCAAAAAATGATATTTAAATGCTTGATTTAATTGAACCAATAATCTACACATGTCATACTAGTGTAACTCCAAAATCAACAGACTCTTCATGCTTCCAAAACTCAGCTGTTACCTGTTAAGAAAATTGTGGGAAAATATATTAGTTGATAACTCAGTGAGTGAAGAATTTCGAAAATAATCATACTTTCTCATTTATATATTTTTATCAAAAATTCATTTTACATCTCTTGACAATTCATATAATAGCATCATATCTTCACACATTACATCATCAATAGTTTACTATCAACATAGTCTGTAATCTCTAGATATGACAATGCCCTAACAATCAACCAAAAATGTACCCACTGATGAACATCTGTAATCTAGTCATACTCAAACTCATACATGTATAGACTGCCTCTCAAGCTAGTCTCAAAGACCTTTGATAATCAATTCTAGAATACGGTCGAAACCGCCTCAGTGAACTATATCGTACACGGTCGACCACCTTAGTGAACTATATCGTACACGATCAGACCGCCTCAGGTGTAGTATAGAACACGGTCAAAGCCACCTCAGTAAACTAGAATAAGTACGTAATCACGGGTACTTTTCTTCTCAATTTCAATATCACATGTTTCACATTTATTTCAACATATATAATCATTTCAAAATCTTTCTAAATCCACAAATATCATAATATTTCACAATAATCAAGTAATTGGATAAATAAATTACATAATCACATTTAACGTAATTATATAAGCAATTATCAATATTTGATCCTATCCTTATATGCATGTCATTTCCTGAGATAATAATAATGAAAATATATCTGCGTCAGAGCTCAATTGAAACCAATTCAAAATTATTAATTGAAATGATATGATACCCATTTCACTTTCCTTATTAATATATAAATATTCCCATTTACTTGTATCAACTAATTGCTCACATCCATCTGCCAACTTATAGAGATATTTACCATTTTTGTTCTAATTTCATAATTAAGTGATAAAAAACATTTCTTCCTTTCCCAGTTCAGTTGGCTGGAGTAAGAACCCAACAATTTTCATTTACCAACTCTCTTATGTTCCTTGTTATTTCATCATCTCAGATTTTCATTTAATCAAATGGTATCTGCACAGAATCAGGTTACACTAATTTCCTATCATAATTGATTTCTCTACGACAATTGCACAAACACGTACGGATCTACAATTTCCATCCTCCTTCAATTTCATGTTCTTCTTAATTTAAAACTCCACCAACTATTAACACAGAGAGAAAAACTCCAACAAATCAAGAACCTAAACAATTTAACATAAATTAATCTAAGTTTCTATTTTCTATTATCTCAACCCTTAAGCTTTTGTAATTTCAACTTAAGTCTCAATAAAATCATTTTTTCAACTTAAGTACTTATTTGACTTGACCAATTGAATATTTGACTTCAACTAAATAATTTTTTAACTTTTGACTAGGGTAAAAATGGGATATCACAGTTATTAAAATATGATTTGAGAAATTATGTTTTTTATAAAATAGTTTATAGATTGTAATCGTTACGTTAAATAAAGGAATGTAAGCTACAAACATCTACATTACATAATACCTAATTAAGTATACGTGTCAAACTATTCTTAGAAAATTAAATGAATTCCCAATGAAAAAGGAGAGTAAATCTCCATAAATCTTCAATACTGCCCTTGCAAACCTAAAGTCCACCTGTGAGGCAAAAAAATGACTAGAGATTTTACTGGCGGGTGACAGGTCCGGGCCCATACAAACCACTTTCATTGGATACATTTGGTAAGCATTCAGTAGATGAACTCCCAAGGGCGAAACCCCATTCATAGGAGGCCCAAATAAAAGTCTTCAGGATATACTATGCCAGCAACAAGTGAAGGAGGCATAGCAATTCCCTATGTTATATCCATCCAGTACATTAGGAATCGGGCCAGCTGTTGGGCATGTATTAGGGAATAGGATATGGCTGCATAGGTGGTAGTTGTGGCGATGAAGGAAAAGAGAGAATTGTCAAGGTTTGACCACCGAAACGGGACTGAAAAAGTGCGTTGTACTGAGGAATTTTGTGAATAAGAACGGGTACCTAGGGATTCTGTCACTCCGAGTCAATTTGTTGCGTGTTTTCAATTTTCACTCCTACAACACTTTTCGACGTCTCGTCCCACTTTTCGCCCCTACAATATTCTTTCTTTTTAATTCTTCTCAATTTGCAAATATTGGCCCAATAACCTAAAGCCTAAATCAATATAACACTAAATCCTTAATCGATATGACCCATAATGATTCAACTGCTTCCAAATTTCCAATGAATCCAATCCCTTAAGGCCTTAGCTACTCTACCTCCTCTCTGTCCTAGTGCACTGGTTCAGACCCAACCCAACGACATGAAACTGCTTTCCTCCTCCCTCTAGTCCTCCGCCTGGCATTGCCTCCCTCCGAGCTCCGTCACCGTTTTCTACGCCTAAACCAGCAGGCACTGTAGGCCAATACCACTTTGGCACCATTCAAAATACTAATCTAGGAGTCTCACTTCTCTGATTTTATAAGTTAGAAATGTTTCCTAAAGCTCTATTTGCTGAAATTTGAGTTAATTTTTCCTTGTTCCTTGTGAGCCCGAAATCAACCTGTATTATTTTAAGCATCACCAAAACTTGTGCAATTTCCCATTTTCGTGTTATTATGTATAACTATTGCCACGTATCTACAGATTTTGGCTTAATTAGTGAACTAAATTAGTTTCCGTTGGAGGTGGTGGGAGTGTGATTGGATTGATTTCCGAAGATATAAATTGTTTACAAGGCAGAAATTTAGGTAGCGTTTTGTTTGTATTTTATTTTGTATTTTCATTTTCGAAAATGTTTTGTATTTTTTGTTTTCATTTTTGTTTTCAAATTTGCTGAAAACGCGTTTGGTTTGTCATTTCTGAAAATTGTTTTTGAAAATGAAAAGCTGAAAAACACGTTCTGTTTGAAATTTTGCAGAACACTATTTAAACTATTTTTAATTAATTTACTTGCAGAATACTACTAACTCCAACTCAAATTTCCTTTCACAATACACTAAAAATATGGTTACATGCAACACACTAATGTGAGCATTAAGAGTCTATATTAACACAGCTTGGTCAGGTTCGGGACTTGAGAAAGCTCTACTTCTATTAAAATTCAGAAAATGTAAATTCTTTCAAAACCACCAGAGTCCATTTATCATTGCATTTTTTGAAATATAACAACAAGAATTCTCATTTAATTTTTTTTGTAATGTTGATATTGAATTCAATAAAACTTTATTTAAACTAAGTTCCAAATTAGGATAATTCTTAAAAAAAATAAAAAAAAAAAATTCTTTATTTAGGCTTAGTTTCAAGCTAGGATAATTCTAAAAAAAATAAAAAAAAAATAAAAAAAATAAAAACTTTATATTAAGCTTAGTTCTAAGTTAAGATAATTCTATAAAAAAAAAAAAAAAGAAAAAAAATTTCCAAAACGCGTTTTCCGCGTTTTGGATATTTTTTATCGAAATACAGACATAACGCCCAAAACGATGTTTCGGGCGTTTTCCGTTTTGTGTACAATTTTTTTTTTCCCAAAATGCGTTTTCGAAAATGGTAAAGAGAACGCGTTTTTAGCGTTTTCGAAAATAAAAACAGAAAACGACCTCAAAACAGCAAAGAGAACAGGGGCTTAGTCCCTATGGTGTGGTTGAGTGTGAGAATTTAGTCCAATACCATGCTTGTGTATATTGATAAGGAGATTGTTAAGAATTTTTTAGTAAATTATCTTATTGACGAGTTTGAAGAGATGAAAACAAGGAGATACTAATTTTAAGATGACCAACCCATCAATACCATTTTTCATATAGATTGGCTGTTTTCTTTTGTTTCTTTTATCTTCGTCTAATGTTCATATTTATTTTCAATTTATATAGCGTTAGACATATAGATGGGCAGATTGTTTGGTAAGGACAAATTGATTATGTATATTTGGTCTATCAATCTAACTTACCTATTTTGATACTCAAAATCATCGATTTCAATCATCTTGATTCAAAAAATTCTAGGACGGAACCCCGAGAGGGGACCTCCCAATGCACCCCATATTTTTGCCCTGACAACATGTAGTTCCTTGCTTTGTAACTACTTATGAGACCCTTTGATGCCAAGGAAGAGGCACATAGGTCAGCATCTTAGTTGAAGAAGTTAATGGAGTAAGCTTTGCTACTACTGCAGCTATCAGGGTTTAGGACCTTCTTCAACTTGGCCATATTTTTCGAAAAAATGCACCTCCCATCCGTACATTATAGAAACTACATTTTCTACACTTTCAGACATAAAGTTGTGCCGTATTTGACTAGCTTGAGTTTCTTGTCAACTCAGCTCGGCTAGACTTAGCTCATCATCCTTGCTATCTACTGGCTACTGGTGAATACTACCTACAGGTTCCATGTGTGCCTGTGTAGCCAAAAGAGAAAGTACAAACGTTATTACAACATTCTAGATAGCAAATGGTGCATGTAGATGATAACAAATATCAATAATGATTTTGATCCACCTTACTACCTTAGTATATGGTGAAATATAAATTTTTCATATATATTTATAAATTAATAAAAGATGGGCACCAATCGAAAATCTTGTGTTTCATAATGATCACATTGCTAACAATTAATAAGAGATCAAAAGATGTGTAGGGAACAAACCTCTTAAAACAAATCCTCAACAAGAGATATTCTATCAGAAAGACTTAAATTACAATATGCCTTCAAGGGCCGCAAGCAAACAAATTTAACTAAGGAAAATTCTATAAAAATTTAAGATAAGAAAATTACATAGTCTCAATTTGAAAGTTGATTTCGTGGTCTGTTAAACATCTAAATTTATACATTATATAAGAGTACTGCAATTAACCTCTAAACTGCTTCATTTGCTTCATAACCAACTTGGAATGCGACAGTTGTAGCTGCTCACAAATGTTCACCACTTTGCACTGATTGACTTCTTTCAACAATTTCCCATGATGATAAAAGTTGAGTCATCCATGTTCTCAGTAACTGTTAGCTTTACAATACCTTCCCACATTCTCAATAGCTTCCCACATTATGATAATTGTTCAAAATGTCTCCACTGGGACATGGGTTGATTTGGAAAACTACCTTGTGAATCACTTAACAATTGGCTATGCAAACCTTGATCCATTCGTCCAATCCTCTTAGACTTCTTCGCATGTCTTTGATACTTGTAACTTGAGTTCTCGCATTTGGGCCTTCATATTGAACCTTTGAACTGGGTATTTTTTTTATGTGTTAAAAATTACCTACAGCATTACTAAATTAATGTGTGATCATTAGCCTTTCCATATTCAAATTTTGTATGTTTTGGTAGTTAAGGAATTCTAAAAAGTATGAAAATCTTTTGCATTCCCTTCAACTTCATAAATGAGTGGCCATTTGCATTCTATTCCTTTGTCTTTCAATCTCCTATAAATAGAATTTAATCATTAAATGTTTTCTCTACCACAATCCTGTCTCTCTACATCTTTGTTCTTAACCAAAAAACACATATCTAGCAATTTCAATGATAATGTTTGGTTTTCAGGGGTAAGCAAAGCAACAATTTCTTCCGTCTTATACAGAAAAGATGTTCTAACTTTTCCGAGTTTATCACTCGTAATGATATCTTCATTGGTATGAAGAGAGAGGAAATTTTTGATTGAGAATGCCTTCTCAGAACCCTTCAGGGTAAGGCAGAATCCCCTTGATCATGATTTATAACATAGGGAATTCTTGTGGCGAGGCCCATCACTTGTTGAGAGTACTTCTCAGCCTGCCGCCAAGCCTTCCAACTTCCATAATATCTTGACCCCTAAAGAAAAATGCCTGTTACAATAATACTTCTGGAAAGGATAAGAAGACTGATTCTTGTTAGGTGACAACATAATATTTGGTAAGAAAACAATAATTGCCTGCTTTGTTTTGACCCTTTCGAGGCGGTGGCCTGTGGGATTCCTGTAACATTTTCTTTGAGTATCGAATTGTGAAAAAAAAATTGCTAATAAAATATTTGTTTTAACGTTTCGCTCTATCTCTCTTGTTCGGACTTTCATCTTGTTTTTCTTGTTTAGAAATTTTCAACCTATCATATGGAAGTCACATTGGTTAAAGCTAAGAGACCATATGTTGAGCGACCAGTGTAGAATGTAAAGCAATTAGGACAAGATGATGTCATCCGTTATTTGCAGAACTTAAAATAGGATAGGACAATAACGTCCGAAATTATATGCATTTGAGCTCTTACGTATTCATGAAAGTACTTTGGTTTGATCGACACATACTTTTACTCGCATGCCATTGTCTACTTTTTCACTTTCCCATACTGAAGGAACATAGTTTTATAATACTTGTCACTGATAGATCTCACATGTTTGATTCCATCTAAATTCTCTAAATGACAGGCCCCACTGTGTAATACATTTTTATCTTATATGGACCTACCCGAATTGGCTACCATTTCCTATACATTTGGATGTAACAACCAACAATTTTGCCCCATTTTTAAGAAATAATTTTAATTGAATAACCTAACACATATTCCGACATTTGAAACCTTCGGTATTTGAAGATGCTAAAGATGCAATTGAAGCTGAGAATTGGGTTAGGATGATCAAACAAATGTTTTCATATGCATATACTCCTTAAGAAGAAAAAGTGAATTGTACCACATTTATGCTATGTGAAAGTGCCAAATATTGGTCGGACACTTTAACTCAACTAGAAGGAGCCGTAACTTTTAACTCGGAACAGTTTTGTGAAAAGTTTCGCAACAAATATTTTCCAGCTTAAGTACAAAAAAACTCAATGAATTTATTCAACTCAAGCAAGGATATATGACGGTGACTGAATAAGTTAAGAAATTTGAAGAACGGTCCCAATTCACCAAACATATGGTTAATCAACATCAACAAAAAAATTGATCGCTTCATTGAGGAATTAAAGTCTAAACTAAGTAGAAATGTTTTGATGTCGTCGTCAAGCACAGCTACTTTCTCAAGCATCTTGGAAAGAGCTTTAATGGCACAATAGGCTGAAACCAAAATCATGAAAGCTCGGGAAATTCTTAGTCAAACTCCTCGACGGTTGATGAATCGAGGGAATTCTCAAAACACTAAAAACATCAGCAATAGATTTCTAAGAACACTCTGTCCTCGACTTGTAATCCAAAAGCCAGATACGAAAAATTCAGAAGTTAACCCACTTTCATATCCAGCTTATGGAAAATGATATAGACGTCCTTACTGAACCCAATTAGGGTTATGTTATGGCTATGGAGAAAAATGCCATTTAGTATGAGACTGTCCTAAGCAGAAAGCTACTCAGGCCAAACCATTACCACAAGTCGGCCGAGTATATGCTATGGCTCAACCTAAAGCGTCAAAGAACAATAGAGTAATTACATGTACGACCTACTTTTAACTAAGCCAGCTTATACCCTATTTGATTTCGGTACTACTCATTCATTTATATCCACACAATTTGTGCATTGTCATCAAATAATAATTGAAGAATCATCTAGCATGTGCAAAACATCTCTACCTGATGGAAAGATATATTAAACCCAAATTCATGTGCCAAAAGCCCATATCCAAATTGAGGATAAAAACTACCTCATTGAACTCATTGTATTTGATATCAAAGATTTTGATGTCATTTTAGTTGATTGGTTATCCAATCATGGTACCATATTAAATTTTAAAACCAAGTCTCTGTGCTTTCCTAAAAATGAACCTATATCATTTCCACCTCCAGTAATTCCTCGGTTAAAGCTATAAAACTGATGTCTTAAGGACATGGAGGATATTGGATCAGCTTACATCAAGTTAAGACGAAAAAACTTCCTGAAATATCTATGGTTCTCATAGTTCAAGACTTTCCTCATGTTTTTCCAAAAGATCTGGGTACCCATATGAAGGACCCCATATCGTACGGCTCCTAAAGAAATTGAAGGAATTGTGAACTCAATTGGATGAATTATTAGATAAGGATTTATTCGACCGAGTACATCTCCTTAGGGTGCACCAGTATTATTCGTGAAAAAAAAAGGATCAATGCATCTATTGGGAATTAAATAAGGTTACAATCAAGAAAAAATATCATCTTCCTAGAATCGATGATTTACTCGATCAGTTACAAGTTATCATCAATTAAATATCAAGGCTGGGGATATCTAGAAATCTACATTTCGAACTCGATATGGACATTTTGTGTTCTTTGTGATGGCATTCAGAATGATAAATGCGACAACCGCATTCATGGACTTGATGAACCACATCTTTCAAGATTATTTGAATAAATTTGTTATCGTATTCATAGATGATATTTTAATTTATTCAAAGGATCATCAATAAGATGCGGAACATTTGAGAATAATATTGTAATTCCTATGAGAAAAGAAGTTTTATACTAAATTTTCCAAACGTGAATTCTAGCTAGACAAAGTTGTCATTTTTGTACATGTAGGATCAAAAGAAGGAATTTCAGTAGATCCTAATAAAATTGAAGCATTGTCTAGATTGAATCAACCCACTTCACCTACCGAAGTATGCAAATTTCTTAGCTTAGCAAGATACTATCGTAGATTTGTCCAAGATTTCTCCTCTATAGCAAAAACCATTAACTAGATTGACACGAAAAAACGTATCTTTCAAATGGTCTTAAGAATGTGAGAAAAACTTTCAGGAATTGAAAAAGAGATTGAATACGGCTCCTATATTAACAATTCTAAAAGAAAATATGGAATTCACTATATACAGTGATGCTTCTAAGAATGGTCTTGGATGCAAATTGATGCAACAAGAAAAAGTGATAGCATATGACTCTTGTTAATTGAAACCTTATATAGAACTATCATGTGCATGATTTGGAGCTTACGACCATAGTTTTTGCTTTGAAAATCTGGCGGCACTATCTATATGGTGAACATTGTAAAATCTACACAAATCATAAAAGCGTCGAGTATTTCTTTACCCAGAGGTTAGACTTGGTAAAAGATTACGACTGTGAAATTAACTACCATCCAGGACAAGAAAATGTGGTAGCTGATGCCCTAAATCGAAAGGTACCAAAAAAGGAAATCAATGCAAAAAACTTCAGAAAGATATAGAGAAACTTCAACTCAAGGTAGTGGATCCAAGAAAGGCTCAAATAAGTACTTTAACAGTGCAATGACGGAATTGCTAAAAACAGCTCATAAAACATATACTTTTGCTGATAAAATACAAAGAAGTATAAATCAAGGACCTTCCAATTTCAAGATTTCAGATGGAGGAATCTTGAGATGTAAAAATTGAATCTATGTTCCATGAACATACGAAATTTGATAGAAATTCCTTGAAAGAACATAAGACTCCATCCTCACTCCACCCTGGAACTACAAAAATGTGCCAAGACATTAAGAGTCAGTATTGGTGGTCTAAAATGAGAAAAGATATTGCTAACTTTGTTGCCCAGTGTTTAACTTACCAACAAATCAAAGCTGAGCATCAATAACCTGCTGGTACCTTACAATCTCAATCAATACCAGAATGGAAGTGGGACAAAATTACCATGGATTTTGTCATCAGTCTACCTAGAGTTTCCAAATGATTTGATGCTATTTGGGTAATCGTTGACATAATTACCAAATAGGCTCATTTTCTTCCAATTAGAATGACATTTAAAATTGAACAATTAGCCAACCTATATATTCATGAAATTTTTTGACTGTATGATGTACCTTTGTCCATTATATCTGATCACGATCCTCAATTTCAATTGCAATTTTGACAAGAATTGCATAAAGAGTTGGGAACAAGATAACACTTTAGTACTGATTTTCATCCGCAAAATGACTAAGAATTTGAATGAACAATTCAAACATTGGAAAATATGCTGAGAGCTTGTGTATTAGATTGATCATTTTCTACCTTTCATCGAATTCTCTTAGAATAACAACTATTAAGCATCAATAGGGATGCCACCAGATGAAGCATTATACGGGAGAAAGTGTCGATCCCCACTAAATTGGCATGAAACTAGAGAATGTTTATTAATCAATTATGATATGTTATAAGGTATGCAAGAAGCAACGAAGAGATTAAGACACATATGAAGATAGTAGTTATGTTGACAAAAGAAGAAGTTAGCTTGAGATTACAGTCGGTGATCAAGTCTTTGCAAAAATCTATCCAATCTAATGACTACTAAGATTTGGGAAGAAATGAAAACTAACAACCAGATATATTATTCCTTTCTCCATTATCGAACGAATTAGGGAAGTAGCTTATAAGTTGGAGCTTCCTAAGAAACTACATTGGATGCACAATGTTTTTCATGTTTCAACCCTTAGAAAGTACATTCTTGATTAATCTCATGTCCTAACTGATATTCCAAATGAGATACAACCTGACCTAACTCTCAAAGAAAGATACATACGAGTTTTAATGAGAGAAGTTAAGAAAATTCGACACAAAGAAGTTCCCCTAGTTCGAATTTTGTGGAGAAGTGCTACAATTGAAGAAGAAACTAGGGAATGAGAGGATGAGTTGAAGACTAAGTACCCCGAACTCTTTACATAGGTAATTTCGAGGAGGAAACCGTTTAAGGGGGGGGGGGGGAGATTGTAATCACCAATTTTGCCCTATTTTTAAGAAATAAATTTTATTGAGAAACCTAACACATGTATCGATACATGAACATCATTTATTGATACATGCAGGCGGTTTAGTTAGGGTTTGACACGCTATTATCTTTGATTTGTTGATGAATAACCAATTGGACAAGTGCCACATATCCAGCATGTATTGTAAGGCCTCATGTAGTGCAACACCTTCTGCTTGTAGCTTAGGTGACTCCCTCAAATTAGGAGTGGGAATGATTGGCCTAAAAGATGAATATTTTAATTTTTAAAATGGCTGAATTCATGATGTTTCGACCATGACTAATTTTACATGACACGTCATCCATATGGGCCCACTGGGGTTCCACAAAACATATATTCACCTAATCACGACCCACAGGACAAACTGTGGATACCAAATTTGCTGGACTCTTACATGCCTAGGTACCCCTATGCCGAGGTACACCTATGCCGAGGTGATCCTATGCCGAGATACCGCTATGCCCGGGTGATGCTATGTCGAGGTACCCTTATACCGATGTACTCCTAAGCTGAAGTGAGTACCCTAGAAAGGTGACAAGATAGCTTGATGTGACAACATCTTTAAAGGGATTTGATGCTTGCTTTATCCCTATGACATGTAGTAATGATTATAGCCAAAGAAATTGTTTACCTCGTGAATAGTTAGGATCTTGTCATGTGTAAAGCATAACACGTGACACAATATAAGAGAATTACTCATTCTATAAATAGAGCACATTTGCCTCCAAGAAAAAGGTGAGCAATCCCATACTCTTAACTAAATATTTTACTCTCACTCCCTTTTCTATCTTTTACACACTTATATTTCCCGCACCCAATTTATATTCGCTTGAAATGAGCACTGACTTTGGCATCGGAGTGCAAACGGGAGCCACCTCGGCCCCCTTTGCAAACTAATTGTTTGTCACAGTGCGCAGGAGATCCACGTGTTCAAGAGGGAGGAGCTGAGACGTGTTGGTCTAAGGTCCAGCCAGATTTTGTGGTCAACACTTGATTTTTCAAGATATAAGTAAGGCATCCTTTAGAATTTAAAGCCTACCAAAATACATAGCAAACACAGCCCAAACTATCTATCAAACACAAGAATCAGATTTCTAAAAATTCAAGCTTTGCAAGGTATTTTGCCTATTAATTCTTAGTTTGAATTAGAAAATATTATGATCATGTTGTGATCCTAATGTGTTCTATAAGTTCCCTGCATTGATCTTGTATTAATCATGTTAAGAAAAGTGCAAGAATTTAAAGATCAGAGATCAATTACAGGTGCAAAACCTCATGTATTGATACAAAGTATTGATGCATTAAGTCATGCAAGAACAAGTATCTCAATATGTATCGATACTTAATATATTTTCCAATGTTCTAAAAGACGGGAAAAGGCGGAGCCTAAGTGCGCCAATGCGCGAAGCGTATTAAAAATGCCTCGCTTACCCCTAATTAGAGATGGCAATGGTAGGGTATGGGTCGGGTTTGAAAAACCCATACCCTATCAACTAGATATTTATAATACTCATACCCTACTCATATGCCCACTTAAGAGTGGCGGGTCGGGTGCGGATAGGGTACAGGTAGGGTGCGGGTACACTTTTATACCCATTTAAAACCCATTACATATTTTAATTTTAATAATTTTTTTATTTTTATTTTTTTTGGCATTGGTATTGGTATTGTGTGTATATATATAGAATACTTGTTCAGCGATAATATAAGTATTTAATTATAAAATTTTCATGAATTTCACATGTAATATACTAATTAACAATCCATGTGTAACATAAAAATATCAAAATGAAGTAAAAGTATAACAACATCCATTGTCCAAAAATAAATAGACCCCAATTGTCCAAAAATAAGCAAATATCAAAGAATTCATTTGTTCAAAATAATAGTGTTAAAATTTAAATACAATAATTTTTTTTTATACAATACCCATACCCTACTCATACCCATATCGGGTTTCTAAATCTACACCCATACCCTACCCACAAACTCATTGGGTTGGGTAATTTCTACCCATTTGTGTCGGGTACCCAACGGGTTGCGAGTTCGTGAGTATTATTGTCATCCTTACCTCTAATGGGGGCATTAATGCATGTTGACCAGTCAAAATCAATCAAAATTAGCCCAAACCGGTAATAAACCAGTCCAAACCAATAAAAACCGATAATAAACCTGTCCATACCAATCAAAACCTTTCATAAAGTGGTTAAAACTGGTAATAAATGAATTTTTTTGATCCAACCAGTAAAAAAATCCAAAAGAACAGAATTTAATTTTAGATGTCATATACCAAAAAAGAAATAACTAATGACTTGGGGCATTGTAAATAAATACCACCCCTTTGCACTTTATTGGTACTCCAAAAAGATAACACTAATAGCCCCCTTTTATAAGAGCTATTAGGCTCCTATTCCACATCAAAATCCGATGTGGGATGGGAGCAATTCCCTTTTGCACCTTTTTTTTATTTTTTATTTTTTGCTCTTTTTTATACTTCACAAAATCAAACAACTTTCTTCTTCCCTGTGAGACTGTGCCTATGCTTGAGGAAGTTACACTTCTTTCCCATCTTCATCAATTCATATGAACAATACAATACTTATTTTTTTACTTGCTTTGTTCTATTTCTTTTTTATATTTTTTTTATTTGTCAAACTTCCCTTCCCCAAATAGATTATTTAAATATTATATTTATCTTTTTTTATGGATTAAATTTTTTTTAAATATTTTGAAACTTTAAATAAATTATAGTGTAATAAATAAAATTAACAACCATGAATCTATATTTTTTTGAATTGATAATTCTAAAATTAAATAATATTGTTGTTATATATTTTATATTTTTTGTCTATTTAGTTCTTATGTAAAAAAACATATTTTAATATAAAAATATATTTAATGTCTTAAAATAATATCAAAAATACGAAACGCATTATGACGACTATTATTCGCATTGATACACCTAAGCTTATGATTCTTGATTCTCGACCTTGACGCAACACAACACAATGCAACGCATTATAAATTTCAGAATCTGATATTTTCATAAAGTCAAAAGTCCCATTTCGATTCTTTTGTCATTTTCAAGTCTTGGTAACTGTAAGTAACACTTATTTACTTGTTAATATGATCTTAAATGCTACTTTGTACAATTGATGTTTCATTCATATCTATTGCATTAAAGATTAAAAGATTCTTGCATGATATTACGATCAAGGTATTATCTCCTTATTAATACGCCTTTTGGCACTTGTCTTGATATACATGCTATGATATGGTTATGCTTGAACTACGGAGATTTCTCTATGTTTGAAATTTTTGGAATCACCATGCTTGAAATTAGGTTTTAATCTGTGCTTATTATAATGCGTGCTCGAAATAAATTTGATTATAGATGAGTGAGTGACAGATTTTCAAGGCAATGTTGACAGGATGAAAGTTGTCTGCAGATGGTCTGTGTATATGTATGTGATGGAAATTGAGATCTGGTGTTATCTTCCAGAGTAGCCAATTTTATACCGCTGCAAGTACACCAAAGTGAAAACCAAATATTATGACGCCGAGACATTTGAGTTATTATTTATGAATAGTTACAACTTTACTAATATCTAGTATGTTTTAGAAATAATATCATCACATGACTATGGGATTGTTTTTGTTAGTTTTGAATCTCAAAGTATATTACTTTTGTAAAATGGCATGTACGTGATGTTACCTTATGTGAAATCTAGTTTTTATATGCACTTTTTAATCATAAATATTGATACTTACCTTTAAAATGTTGTTACATAGATTTAATGAAATTTGGCACCAACTTCAAGAAAATAAGGATTTGAACAGTGTCATACATGTATCGATACATGCAGTATAAAAGTGACATATCAAATTCTATTTTGGTATACAAGTGTTAAATAATTCTATATTTCAATCATTGGTTACTCTAGTAGTAAAACTTGGTATTTTTAATATAAACCTAATAAGTTGATCACTTGCCCTATAAATTGTGTAATGCTTCTTTATTAGATCATGCATTTTCAACATATTCCTTTTTTATCTCAAGAGATATTTATCGTGTAATGAAATTAGTCTACAATACTTGGATTGAAAGACAGAACTGCATGTATCGATACATGAGTATCGATATCGATACATGTAGTAACAGTTTTATAAAAACAGTTTTATGCTTTATCCGGGTTTTAATTTCGGTGTTCGTTTTTATATTACTTAAAAAATGAAAAAAAAAAAATTAATACGTAAAATCATGTGTCACATTGGATCCTTCTATCCAACGTGAGTATTGTTTTCCACACCAATTAACTTTTTCCCATAAGTAAGTTGGAATTGGGTTACTCACGTGCTTGAATGGGGGAGATGTTTTATAAGCCCATAGAGCTTTGATTAAACATTCATGCCAATTTTCTAGCATTTTCATCTATCATCTTCCTTGTGATATTTTTAACAGTTTTATTTGAAGATTTGACTTGAATATTTGATTGGGTATAATAAGTGTTGAGTTTACTAACTTAATACCAAACTCGCTCAATAATTGTCTAAATAGATCTCCATTGAATGAAATTCATGATCCATCATCCAGGTCTGTTGTATCCCAAACCCATAAATTATGTGATCTTGGATAAACTTTATAACACTTCCTTAAGCGATTTCCTTTAAATGAATGGCATCTACCCATTTGGGGAAGAAATCCATTACTACTAGATAAAAGTATGCTGCTTTGACGAGGATAAATTCTCTCTATCAAGTCTATAGCTCATCCTCTAAACACTAAATGTTTTATGATGGATGTCATCTCTTGTAGGTACTCTTTGAATTAGTCCATGTTTTTTACATGTTAAACAACTCTTAGCATATTGAATACAAAATTCACTCATTTTTTTGCCCATAAATTCTTAGCATATTGAATACACGACTCTTAGCATATTGAATATACAATTCCTTCATGTATTTTTTGCCTCGATTTTTGCAGCATCTATCAAACTTGTACGTTTTAGCATGACCCCATGTTCAAGCTTCTTGTATAATTCTCCGTCTATTAACACATAATTTATAGTGTGCAACTTCATTTTTATTTCGCCCTTTTCTTCAGGTTTCTCCAAAAACCTTATGTTTTTTTTCTCTCTCCAATTCAGTACATCCCTACGTTCTATACAATTAAATCATTCCTCCCTATATTGGATTGCAAGCCTTATTTTCCCATGTTCACATATGAAATCCACATTTAATAATTTGGGAATAACCCAGGGAAATTTGGGCCAATTTATTTGCCAACTCACTATATACCATGTTCATATATTGAAGTTCTACTTGGTCAAACTCCTCTAATAACTCTTAGGAAGTTTCGTACAGACATATTACAGAACCACTTTGGCATTTGAAAGTGCCGTCTAATTGATGAATTGTGTTAACTGAGAATCGCCCTTAACAATCACACTTATTTACTCTCATTTCTAGCAATAATTCCAAGCTTACAGTAAGAACTTCATATTCGGCCTAGTTATTGGTGCATAGATCATCCAAAGTAAAGAAGAATTGATGATTTACCCCCAAACGGATCAATTAATACTACATAAACAACTGCACCTTTAACAGTCTTTTAACCATCAATGTATAATTTTCAAGGCTTCATTTCACATAAGTCGATCTCCAATTCAATTTCCTTTAGAACATTAACACATGGATGATCAGCCAAGAAATTCGCCAATGCTTGATTTTTAATGGCTTTCTGTGGCACATATTGTATTTCAAACTCAATTAGTCCAAAGTCTACAATCCAATTCTTTGAATAGGGCGAGAAAATATATACATGTTTAAATTCACTTTAGATACTAAATTCACAGTAACAGGCCAAAGATAAGCCCTTTATTTTGTACATGTAAAATAAAGAGCTGGCATAATTCTTCTATGACTGAATAATATATTCATATTTTTTCAATTACCTCCTATGATAATAAATTGCTCTCTTTGCCCAATTGGTCTTCCTGAGCGACAATTTCAACTATAGAGTCTTGTTTTACTGATATGTATACCTTTACTAGTCGTCTTTGAATGGGTGAGACCAACACGAGTGGACTTGATAAGTATATCTTGAGGCTATCAAAACCTTTTGATGTTCTTCAATGTAGAAGAATTCATCTTGACCTTTGAATTTTAAAATAAGCGAAAAAGCTTTTGTTCGCCTACGCAATTCAAAATAAAATGTCTTAAGAATATAGCTTGACCCAAAAAATCGTTATAAATTTTGTTCTTTTAGAAGGTTTGGCCTCTACTATAGAATTTGCTTTATTTTATCCAGCTCAATTCTCCTGTTTTGTACCAGAAAACCCAGAAAGTTAGCTAAATTTACACTAAATGCACACTTCAAATGATTCAGCTTCAATTTGTATTGCGTTATTCGCTTAAATGAACATTTTAATTTGTGAAGATGGTCTTCTTTCTTAAGAGATTTGATCTGTATATCATCTACATATACTTCAATAAGTTCACCAATCAAGTCATGAAAAATCAAATCCATTGCTCTTTGATAAGTGACCCAGCATTTTTTAATTTGATTAGCATGAGTACCTGCTCTCATAACATCCTAAGCAGTCATATGTAGGTCTTCTTCAGCTATATAAATTAGATTATATCCAAAATAACCATCCATAAAAGAATATATGGTATTTCCAGCTGTGGAATCTACTAAAGAGTCCATTGTTGGCATTGAGTATTCATCCTTAGGTATTGCCAGATTGAAATTTCTACAGCCTATCCACACCCTTATTTTACCATTATTTTTTAAGATGGGTACAATATTAGACATCCATTTAACATATCTGACCATTCTTACAAAACTTGCTTTTAGTAACTGCTCGAGTTCTTTCTTTATTTCAGGCAATACATTGGGTACAAAGCGCTTAAGTGGTTGTTTATGAGGCTTGAGGATAGGTTTTGTGGGTAATCTATGCTTTACCAAATTTCTATCTAAGCTGGGCATATGTTCATATTTTCCAAAAAAATAATCTTTATATTCTTTCAATAAAGAAACTAACTTGGTACTAGCCTCTTCATCGAGTACTGGCTAATAAAGGTTGGATGATCTTCTCTGCCATCACCAGTGTTTACTCTCACCAATGGGTCATGTACATGAGCATGCCATGGATTGGTTATCCGCATCAAATTACACCCCAATTCTTTAGGTGCCTCTTCTTCTGAGCAATCTACCTTGTTGACTTCATTTCGTAAATTGCATTCTAGGCTGAGCAAAATCATCTTATCTTTCAGTCATACTAATTTTTTTCTCTTCTCACTTTTTCTTTGAACTCTTCTTCATAAACCATTAATTCACCAGAATTTCCTTCTTCGCACTCTAATGGGTAGACTAATTCTGTTTCTCCCACTACTAATTCATTGCCCTCTTTATTTTTTAATCTATTGACCAGTATGTAGTTGCTTTCCATAGTTGGGAGTAAAGTACCAAACTGAATAGTGGTTGATCATCTAGTATCATCTTCATCCTTTTGTCTATGCTCAAACATTGATTTTGCAATACATTTATCTGTTGATACTTCTTGATTTTCCAGTACATTTATCTGTTGACACTTTTTTCATCGGTTTCTCTGGATTTCATTCTTTCTTAGCTTTGAGAATATTTTGATTCTCCACACGAATAAATTTTGTAACTCTAGATTGCTCGATACCCTACTTCTGTCTCATCATTCGTCCATAGTTCCTCTAATAAAGCCTTTGTTAAGTCTTTGTCAATTTGTTGAATGCCTTTGTATTTAACTGTGGGTTTTATAGTTTTCCGAATTTCTTGTCATATAACCATGGGCTATATGATCTTTCATGAGGGGGTTTTTGATGTGATCCGGAAAAGGCGACAAAAAAGGAGAAATCAAGACACGGGCAATTCAACAATATTCTACATGGAATTTCATGGTCGTAACATCAATCTTCACGACCGTAACTAATATTGAGACATTTTGATCCGAGAGGGACTTACGGCCTTATTGATGTGTTCCGGACCCTCGACAATCGGAGTCATAGCAGGCTTGACGGAAAAAGTTAAATATTCAAGCCGAATAAAAGTGTAATCCAGTCAACCATGTCGGAATTGGATGGATAATATATGTTTTTCGAGTAGAAATAGGTCACTTGGCAAGACTCATGGGCTAAAGCCCTTGAGCCCATTGATTTTAGGGACAAATTTCATCGTTTGGGGCTTCAAATTGGCAAATCAATGATGCAGACGGAAATTTACTATATTTCCATAATTATAGGATTTTTAATTATTTTGTTTCCTTTTGGTTTTTAGGTTATTTTCCTAATTTAGTATTCTAGTTTAATTAGAATTCTATTCAGAGTCAGTTAGCGATTAGGTTTTATTTTGCCAATTTATATGCTTTTCCATTCAATGTAAAAGGAGAATATTTTGATGAATAAAAATTATATTGAGTGTTTTCTCAACATTGTTCTGGAATTGAACAAACTTCGAACTTATCAAATATTGTGGGATATTTGTGGCGTTCAACAAATCGAACTTATCAAAGGCGTGGACATCCTTTGTGGCGTTCAAACCATTACAGTTCTTGTTTCCGCATCGTAACGGGTCTTGGGTTTAATATACCCATGGTTCTTACGTCGTGAGGCTCGGGTTGTAGTGTTATCGTCCGTTCCAACCTGGATTCGGAAATTTCCAAGCGTTATTCCGCGAGCTACGACGAGGACCCCCTCCCGGGTTCTCATCAGTTTTACTCGCCCCTTATACGGTTGGGACTCAGTGTCATTGGCTTGTTGTAATTGTTGCTGCATACCTTTGTTCCCTCTATTACTGAAGCAAACCACGTAGCAATTGTAGCTACGCAACCTACAAAATATTGAATCGACCCAAGAATGCCAAAGAACCACGATTTATGGATCTAATTAAAATTAATTGAACCAAGCAACCAATACAATCATAGGGATATATTGACCTCTTGATCACAAGCAATATTAATTCTCACCGAGATTTGAACAAACAAGATTAACTCGCAAGTTCGAATTGTATTCAATTAAGAATAGAGTTTGAAAGAAATTTTCCTCACAATAATATCAATAATAGTCTCTCTAATAATGAAAATTACATCCCTTTAAATAGGGTCAAATCTAGCTTTAGGAGCCCTAATTCAACTAGGAAGGAAATTGCTCAAATATGGAAAGAAATAAAAATAATAGAAAATTAAGGATTTCTCGCGTATTGATAGTTACGGCCGTAACTACCTTCTTCACGATCGTAAGTAGCTTACTGTTTAATAGTTACGGCCGTGAGACTTAATTTGCGGCCGTAAATCATTTTTTTCTGAAAATCTTATTTTCACCCGAGGCCACATTACGGCCGTGACACATGTTGAGTTACGGTCGTAAGTCAAACTTTTCGCAATTTCAGTTTTCAGCAGTGGACTCATTACGGCCGTAAGCATTATAGGGTTACGGTCGTAATTTTGAAACTTCACAACTTCCTTCGACGGCTTGAATGAGGTTGATCCACTCGTCGTCTCGGCTAGTCTCCAACACGGAACTTGCTTCTTTTGTAGCCACAAACATAGTTTTGTCCACCATTTCTTGTACTAGCTTGTCCATTGCTTCGTTGGCCCTCTTCGTTTACAATCGAGTCGTCGGTCCTCATTTGATCATCAACGGATCTTTGCGCGGGCTTGTATTCGTGGTTTGGATCACATCATCCCCTCCCTCCTCGAAAGGATTCGACCTCGAATCTGTACCTGCATCAAACAGAGATAGATCAGAAACATGAAACGTAGCCGAAACATTATACTCACCAGGAAGATCTAATTTATAAGCATTGTTGTTGATCCTTTCAGTCACTTGGAATGAACCATCTCCTCGCGGTTGTAACTTTGATTTGCGTTGTTCCGAAAACCGCTCCTTCCTCAAAGGTACCCAAACCCAATCACCGGGTTCAAAGATGACGCTTTTTCTTCCTTTGTTAGCCTGCGATGCATAATGTTCATTTTTCTTTTCAATTTCCAACCTCACTTTGTCGTGGAGTGATTTAACCATCTCAGTCTTTTTCTTTCCCTCCAAACTAATACGTTCATTCACAGGTAAATGAATTAAATTCAATGGTGTTAGCGGATTAAAACAATAAACAATTTCAAATGGTGAACAAGAAGTAGTAGAATGTATAGCCCTATTATATGCAAATTCAATAAATGGTAAACACTCTTCCCAATTTTTCAGATTTTTATTGATTATGGTGCACAACAATTGAATCATGGTCCTATTTACTACCTCGGACTGTCCATCGGTATGTGGACAGGTTGTAGAGAAAAGTAGTTTTGTTCCCAGTTTGTTCCACAAGACTTTCCAAAAATGACTAAGGAACTTAACTTCCCTATCCGAGACGATACTTTTAGGAACCCCATGTAAGCGCACGACTTCCCTAAAGAAAATATCAGCTATGTTGGTAGCATCATCAGTTTTGTGGCATAGTATGAAATGTGCCATTTTACTAAAGCGATCTACTACCACAAAAATCGAATCTCTTCCCTTCTTAGTCCTAGGTAATCCCAAAACAAAATCCATAGAGATATCGACCCAAGGCTCACTAGGGATGGGTAAAGGCATATATAATCCATGGGGTTTAATTCTAGATTTTGTCTTCTTGGAAGTAATGCATCTACTACAAACCCGAACCACATCAATCTTCATCTTAGGCCAGTAGAAATGTTCACTTAGGATTTCGAAGGTCTTTTTAACCCCAAAATGACCCATTAAACCTCCACTCTGGGCCTCTCTCACAAGTAACTCTCTCATTGAACACCTAGGGACACACAATTTATTTTCCCGGAATAAGTAATCATCATGTTTAAAGAATCTATCCACAGGCCCCTTACCACATGAATCATAAATACTAGAAAAGTCCGGATCATTAACATACATGTCCTTAATGTATTCAAACCCAAGCAATTTAGCATTCAAAGAAGTTAAAAGCACATACCTTCGAGACAATGCATTCGCCACCACATTTTCCTTACCTTGTTTGTACCGGATGACATAGGGAAAGATTTTGATGAACTCTACCCACCTTGCATGTGTCTTACTTAGCTTAGCTTGACACATCAAATGCTTCAAGGACTCATGATCAGTGTGAATCAAGAACTCCCGTGGCCACAAGTAATGTTGCCATGTCTCGAAAGCCCGCACAAGTGAGTACAACTCCTTGTCATATGTGGGGTAATTAAGAGCAGCCCCCTTTAGCTTTTCACTAAAATAGGCTATTGGCCTTCGATCCTGCATTAAAACAGCTCCAATACCTAGCCCTGAGGCATCACATTCAATCTCAAAAGCCTTGTCAAAGTTAGGGAGTGATAAAACCGGTGCTTTACACAACATATTTTTTATGGTCTCAAATGTATGCTCTTGTTCTACACCCCATTTAAAACTTACACTTTTTTTGACAATTTCTATGAGTGGTGCAGTAATTGTGCTAAAATCCTTAACAAAACGCCTATAAAAACTAGCCAAGCCATGAAAACTTCTAACCTCAGTTATGCTTTTAGGTGTTGGCCATTCTTTAATAGCTTTGACCTTTTCCTCATTTACTTCTATTCCCTTTGCACTAACCACATAGTCAAGAAACACAACTTTTTCCATGCAAAAACTGCACTTTTCAAAATTAACAAAAAGTTTTTCTTTCCTCAACACCACAAGCACACACCTAACATATTCTACATGCTCTTCTAAGCTTTTACTATACACCAAGATATCATCGAAGTAAAATACAACGAATTTACCTATAAATGCACATAAAACATGATTCATTACGCGAATAAAAGTACTAGGTGCATTGGTAAGTCCAAACGGTATAACTAACCATTCATACAAGCCGTATTTAATTTTAAAAGCAGTTTTCCACTAATCGCCTTCCCTCATGCGGATTTGGTGATATCCACTTTTAAGATCAATTTTACCAAATATGCTAGAGCCATGCAATTCATCCAACATATCATCTAACCTAGGAATAGGATGATGATACTTTACCGTTATGTTGTTGATGGCTCTACAATCAACACACATTCTCCAAGTCCCGTCTTTCTTTGGCACAAGTAATACGAGTACGGCACATGGACTCATGCTCTCCCTTATGTACCCCTTGTTTATCAATTCCTCCACTTGCCTTTGAAGCTCCTTCATCTCCTCGGGATTACTTCTATAAGCGGGCCGGTTTGGAATGACTGCTCCAGGTACAAAATCAATCTGATGCTCAATGCCTCGAATGGGTGGCAACCCACTAGGTATATCCTTCGGAAATACATCGTCAAATTCCTGTAAGAGAGAAATAGCCAAACTAGGGAGGGATATGTTAGTTTCCTCAAGGGCAAGGGATGACTCCTTGTACAACAAAAGGACCATTGGTCGATTTTCCACGAAAGCCTTCTTGATTTCACTACTTTTTACATCGAAACTCACTTTTGATTTTTCTTTTCTGACACTCTTCGCTCCCTCTCCTTTTTCTGAGGCATGTACCCCAACACTCTTTTTTTTCTGGAGTCGTGACTCCAACCCTCTTTTCCTCTCCTTTTTCTGAGGTCATGGCCTCAACTCTCTTTTTCTCACCTTTTTCTGAGGTCGTGGCCTCAACTCTCTTTTTCTCAAGTTTCCTCACCCTTTGTTCTTCATCAATTTTCAATTTAACTTGATCTACATAAACTTGTGATGGTGTCAATGGTGTAAGTGTAATATTTCTCCCATCCTTGGTAAAACTATATCTATTTTTATACTCGTCATGTGTCACCTTCCTATCATATTGCCAAGGTCTACCTAACAAAATGTGCCCGGATTGCATAAGAACCACATCACACATCACTTCATCCATATAGCTACCAATCGAAAAATTCACTAACACCCTCCTATTCACCTTAATTTCACCACTATCATTTAACCAGTGAAGTCTATAAGGTGATGGATGCTTCAACAATGGTAATCCTAATTTCTCAATTAGTGTGGTGCTAGCAACATTCGTACAACTACCACCATCAATAATCATACTACATACCTTGTCTTGGATGCGACACCGTGTATGAAATATGCTCTCCCTCTGTTGCTCCACGTCATCCACGTTGACTAGAGCACTAAGGGCTCGCCTCGCTACTAATAACGGTCCATGCTCCCCGGATTGCAATTCCTCATTATCACTGGATTCCTCCAAAGCGGGCATGTCGATGTAGTCCTCTTCATCGCTGCCACTTTCCCAAGCTCCTTCCGCTCGCATGGTAATGACACGTCTATTAGGGCATTGAGAAGCCACATGTCCTCTTCCCAAGCATTTGAAGCATTGGATATCTCTACTCCTAGATGGCTGAGGTTCCCCTTTGGGTGGAAATTTGTTAACAGACTCCTCCTTTCCCTTTAGTACCTCAATCTTCCCCTTCGAAACAGCCCCGACTCCTTTATTTTCCCACCTCGGCTTCCAAGACGGATTAGAACCCGAAGAACCTGACTGATACTTAGTTGTCCCTTTTCTCTTCAATTGCTTCTCCACTTTCATGGACATATGCATCATAGCTTCTAGCTCCACATAGTGTTGCAATTCGACCACATTTGCTATTTCTTTATTCATCCCACTCAAGAAACGGGCCATAATGGCCTCCCCATCCTCTTCCACATTAGCTCTAAGCATCAACATCTCCATCTCCTTATGATAATCCTCGACACTCTTAGAACCTTGGTAAAGACTTTTTAATTTTTGATGAAGTTTCCTATGGTAATGACTAGGGATAAATCTCTTCCTCGTGACAGCCTTTAATTCACCCCATGTACTAATAGGTCTCTCACGATTTTGCCTCCTAGAAGTTGCTAATTGATCCCACCAAGTAAGGGCATAATCGGTGAATTCAAGAACCGCAACCTTAACTTTTTTCTCCTCCGTATAGCTGTAGCAATCAAATATCAACTCAATCCTTTTCTCCCACTCTAAGTATTGTTTTGGATCACTCCGACCCTTAAAGGAAGGAATTGTTGTTTTGATATTATTCATGCCACGATCCGGTCGATCTCCAACAACCTCTCTACCTCGTCGTTCATGCCTAACCTCTCTATCTATAAGTGCCCCATCATCAAACCCATCAAATTCATCTTCTTCCTCCATCTCTATCCTATGACCAAGCCCCAATTGTCTACGTACATTGGGCGCTTCCCTAGGCCGCTCTAACCTTTCAATTCTTCCCGACATATCCACAAGCATTTTCTCAAAGCGTATTGCCATCTCTTCCATCATGTTGACTTGATCGCCGTTCTTTGTTGTAGTAGAATCTTCCGACATCCTAAAACTAAGTAATATATGCCTCACGTGTATTTCGCTCGTGTATCACTCAATTTTGGCTTTTACCCTCTATTGATCTCACCTCTCTCGCAATTTTCCACTCAATGGATTTCACCCCAATTACTTCAAAGAACGAATCCGAACTCAAACAAGTTTAAACTCGAATGATTCAAATCGAGTATGAGTGAGAATTTACTAACTTGTTGGAAAACTCGAAGAAGATCTTGAGAGTATGGAATTTTGATTCTATAAAGGACTTGACACTTTTTATGGGAAATAAGATTGATTCAAAAAGATAATTCTTGAAATCAAATAACAATTTTTTTGACTGATTTTTTTTTTTCGAAAATTCAACTACTAGAATAACGAAACAAACTAAATTTTATTTGAATATCAAACGAAGGAAATAACGACTTTTGAATTTTTTTGTGACACTTTTTGGATTAAAGACTCAAGGACTTGAAGAACACGAAGAACAAGATTACGAAAACTCAAGGAAACAAAATAAAGATATAGCATTGATTTTTGGAGCCTAAGCTCTGATACCAAATGATGCAAACCAAGTAGAAATTGTAACTACGCAACCCAAAAAATATTGAATCGACCCAAGAACGCTAAACAACCACGATTTATGGATCCAATTAAAATTAATTGAACCAAGCAACCAATACAATCACAGGGATATATTGACCTCTTGATCACAAGCAATATTAATTCTCACCGAGATTTGAACAAACAAGATTAACTCGCAAGTTCAAATTGTATTCAATTAAGAATAGAGTTTGAAAGCAATTTGCCTCACAATAATATCAATACTAGTCTCTCTAATAATAAAAATTACATCCCTTTAAATAGGGTCAAATCTGGCTTTAGGAGCCCTAATTCAACTAAGAAGGAAATTGCTCAAATATGGAAAGAAATAAAAATAATAGAAAATTAAGGATTTGGCGCGTATTGATAGTCACGGCCGTAAGTAGCTTACTGTTTAATAGGTACGGCCATGAGACTTAATTTGCAGTCGTAAATCATTTTTTCTAAAAATTTATTTTCACCCGAGGCCACATTACGGCCGTGACACATGTTGAGTTACGGCCGTAAGTCAAACTTTTCGCAATTTCAGTTTTCAGCAGTGGACTCGTTACACCGTAAGCACTATAGGGTTACGGCCGTAATTTTGAAACTTCACAACTTCCTTCTACAGCTTGAATGAGATTGATCCACTCGTCGTCTCGGCTAGTCTCCAACACGGAACTTGCTTCTTTTGTCCACCGTTTCTTTTAATAGCTTGTCCATTGCTTCGTTGGACCTCTTTTGTCCACCCTGGTTGCTCTACTCACAAAAATTGATTTCTTGTGATAGATCATCCCGTTACAGGATTTTCTGTTCTATGTATTTAACTTGGAATAAATAATTTTGCACACAAAAATGATTTTGAGAAGATTACCTTTGTAGCGTGCTTTACAATAATCTTCATCAACTGCTTCTTGATTCCACCAAAGCTTCAAACCCTCAAGCTTTCCCCGGTGTTCTCCAATGGCAGTTGTGCAGGTGTGTGGTCACCTTTCTCAAGACCTAGGTTAAACTAGGATTAGGGTTTCTTTGTAAAGAGGAAACACACACTACACCCTTTAGTGTGTGTTTCGCCACTTTTCCAATTAGGTTAGGAAAAATAGTCTTGGGAGACTATTTGTAACCACTTTACACTCCAAAACCCTACCAGGCCTAGTACCATAACCCAGGCCCATTTCTGCACAACCCAATACAGGTAATAAGCCTGTATAAACCCATTATAGTGAAGCCACCGAGGGAACCTGATCGGACCCAATTAAACTAAGCTCCAATAAATTAATTATGACCCGATCAACTCTTGATCAGTCAAAATTAATTTATTAATCACGTTCTATTCCACTAAAAGAACGAGACCGCACTCTTAGTAAAATTGAAATTACTGAAACAATTAATCAATAATTATATCCTCTGTCTTATCGTTCTTACATGTTACCCCCGTCGATCAACTCGAATATTCGGAGCAAGTTAAAATGACCAAAATGTCCTTCTTTGAATGTTCATAAATTCTCAACTCTCATCTTCTATCTGACAGTTCGATGTGATCCCATCACATCATAGAATTCAACAGTCACTGTCGAATTACTGAGCTCAGATTCAACTGTCCACTAGAAGAACCAGTGAGATTATGATCATACCTAAAAGGTGACGGATTCCATAATACGAATATATGTTCCTCGTTAGTTCACTTTAATTCCCAAAGTACCGAGATATTGATCAGCAATTTGATCTCACCCATTGATACCTCAAAGAGCTTCAAGTTAGTAATCGAAGTCCATTATCCGATTAGGATTAAGGTCCCAC
Source organism: Ligustrum vulgare (assembly GCA_963555705.1). Classification (NCBI taxonomy): domain Eukaryota; kingdom Viridiplantae; phylum Streptophyta; class Magnoliopsida; order Lamiales; family Oleaceae; genus Ligustrum; species Ligustrum vulgare. The sequence continues at coordinate 28,605,424 of OY743184.1, forward strand.
GTACGATAATCATGTGAAATTAAATTTGTACGGTCAATGTCACAAATTAATTTCACGTGGTCCCGTCCAATACGTTCCAAACGTACTCTCAATTTTATTACCAAAGTCAAAGATAGACTTTAATAAAATCGAGACGATCTTATCAAAATAAATTGTCCATATTTATTTACTGATCGTGAACGTTAATTTTAGATCGAATCACAAATTGAATCTTTCCGTGTTTAACAACTTAAACACTCAATTTGTAATATCAAATCGACCCGTGGACAAACGCAGCTTTATATTAATACAATCAATAAACATTTTATTTCGAATGTCGTGAATTATACTCTATGGGCATATATAATTCCAACAATCTCCCACTTGCCCTTAGAGTATACATGAAACATCGAATCATTCATCTTGTCAACATCATCATTACATTAATGATTATGTTCTCAACAAAGATGATAACTCCTTTCGATGTAAGCCACGGTTGTATGACAAACAATCCAAGATTGTGTTATACCCAACCAATTAAACACAATATCTCCCAGTTGTATTCCAATTTTGACGACTCTCGAGAGTGCTAGTCAAATTAGATCTTAATTAGTTTTAATCCATCAGATCACAAACTGAATAGATAAGCAAATATTTACTCGTTTTCTGAAAACGCTTCAGTATATGCTTTACCTCTATTCAATGATCTGATCTTGGATCAAACTAATAATCACCAACAATATCCCCAGCATAAGATATGACCTATCTAGTGTAGAGTAAGGCTTCCTATAGCCGGAGCATAAGGAACCTTCTCTATCTTACCATGAGTCTCAGGAGAATACTCATAAGATAGATAAAGTCCACAAAGAACATTATTCCTTTCAAGACTTCAATATTGCAAATGTAGATAGTATCTTATTATTACATGAAACTTGAGACTATTCTATTTCATTTTTCTCCCACTCCGAAAAGTACGGATGTCTAAAAAAATAGACAGTCATCTACAAGTCCTTCAAATCTAATTGCTGGTGCCAACTACTATTTAATGAAAATACTCTCACACATAAGTAGAGTGTCATTCAAATAAATAGTTGTGAAAATTGTCTCATCTTTCTGTATACACGAGTATACTTAAGATATATCAATATTTTGATTAAGAACATGTATCACAATGGTTCTATCAAATTCTATATTCTATATCTTGAACAATTACCCAAATCCAAAGTTGGAAACTGGTAAGCCATGAATTTTACTTTCATGGTCTTTAATATGAACTCATCAGATTATACTTTGTAAATGATTTCCTCAAGATGCATTTAAGAAACAACATCTTGACATCCATTTTTCGTACCTCATTTTCACAATGAACGAAAATGGATAAAAGATCCAGGTAAACATTTTGCATGGCAATTGGCGAGAAGGGTTTCACAAACCTACAACAATAAGCCTTGCACTAAAGGCATCAACCTTTCAATTTACCCCTCTTTTATCATCTTAAAAATCATCACACCCTATAGGTTTGACCCCATTGGGTGCATCTACAAATATCCAAACTTGTTGGATTACTAGGAATCTAATTCCGAGTTCACATTCACCTTCCATGATTTCAAGTCTATAACTTCTACCACTTCCCTAAATGAGGAGTTCTTCTCTTATTTCAGTAGAGACTGTCTGAAAAGACTCTCCGTAGAATAAGCTTCAAGAAGGTGGTCTTACAACCCTCCCAATCCAATTAGTCTCTGGAAGTGTATTTCCATTATGTCCAAACAGAGTTACTTCCTCTCCTCCCACTACTTGGTTATATCCCTAATTGGGATCAACATCTCCACTACCTCTTTACGAACATAAAGAAGAGGCAGAACAGTGAGAACAACTTCGACTACTACCTTTGGTTTTTCCCTGTCCATTGGGTTCACCAGGAAAAAATAGTGGTTGAACCACTTGCCTATTTCTCCCACTAGGATCAGCAACCATCGGTTCCGTAGGAAGTCCCAAATCATCAAGATTAATTCTATGCGGAAACCTGGAATCAAGTTGTTTGAACCACGTTCTAACATCTCATCCAATAGAATTTTACTTGTTGATTTGTATTCTTCTACACGCCTTATCCTCTAAGAAAGTCACATTTGTACTCAACAAATACTTTCTGGACCAGAGGACTATAGAAGAAATAATTTCTAGTTTCATTGTATACCTTATATATAATCAAACCTTCATTGTTGCCACCATCTCGTCAATCCTTCCTTTCAGCTTGTGTGCCAAAAGTCCCCAAATCTGAATGTGGTGATGACTGGGCTTGCACCCAAGCCACAACTCTAGGGGTATTTCAGGAAACGAATCAATGGTACTAGGCTATGAAGGAACCGATTATCTCCGGTGTACATTCCCTAATGAAACTAGTAATGAGGATAACTTTTCATTGATTTGGTATTACCTTGTTCTCCTTTTCCGATAAATGGTTCCTAAACTCATATGAGAGATACACAAACCTCGATCAAATTGAAGTATCTCGATTCTCTTAATTACTTCTCAACTTCTGTCCAAAATTCTAGAAATTCTTCAACATTTCAGATCAATGAGATATTAAGTATAGAATCGAGATCTGGAGTGATCATCAATAAAAGTGATGAATTACTCGTACTCTCTCGTATCTTGAGTACCAAAGAATCCACACATATCGAAGTGTATTAATCCCCAAACTCTTAAGTCCATTTAATGTATAAGGACTGTTGGTTATCTAATCCTCTAAACAAGATTCAGAAAATAATATAGATTCCACCTCAGATCCTTTTGAGGTACATCCCTTACTAGTATTAGAATCGAGTTTTGAATAAGTGTAACCAAGCCTAAAATCTTAATCATTTTACCCTCTAAATAAAATTCAAAAGCCCACATAGATTCCACCTCCAAAATACTTAGAGGCTATCTTTACTAGTCTTTCAATCTTATTTAGATAAATATGATTATCTTAAGATCTTATCAAAGAGTTCATTAATACAAGGAATCATCTATCCCTTATCATTTGTAGTAATATTACACTTAGAACCATTTACAAGGCTTTGAGATTGTTAACCATTTGTCTCGCAATAATAAGAGCATTATTTAACTTAATTCCAACTAATAACTGGAAATTAAGTGCTAAATAATTTTGCTCAAATAATAAAGAGACAAAATAACAATTAAATTGTTTCGTAAACATAAAAGCCCAGCGGCTCTTTCCATATTACCGTACCCGTGCTTATCCTTATAGTATACTCTATCTCATTGTGTCATTTGGTCACCTAGGACCATATTGCAACAACTTGCAATAGTGATTAGTTACTCTAGAATCTATAATCAAGATAGACTCAATTACTGACCATAACACAATGAATAGAGTTTTACTCCATTATAGAGTTTCCAGGAAAGGCTACTTCCTCATTAGTCCTATCTTTGCTCAAAAGCAAAAAGGTTAGAGGGCCTACCATACTATCCGTTGCTTTAAAATAATCTCTTCTCTATGAATAGCTTACATTGAACCTTTCAGGGACACGTTCATCCTGGTGAATATAGTCCACACTGAACCGCAAGAGATCATCTTAAAAGATTTCTCAAGCATTATGTCACCTGAATCAATGTTTGCAAGTGGAACCTCCACCACGTTAAAGTGACCAATCATGTTTTACCAAATGGTCTCTTATAAAAACGTGATCGGTTCATAAGTAGAGATATAATATAGCTTGATAGCATATTTTGTATAACTCCATAATTAAAATGTTCAAATTATCATAAATACCCTTCCATTGAGAAAATAAACACGGTATCCTATCTTGATGTTTTTATTGCAAAGTACTTGATATAAGAATCAAAACTATACAATAATCCATCTCATCAAAATAATACCATTTTCATTGAAAGATTTATGATTACTATTGAACAAGGATTTTCTAGCACGAACAAATGCTATAAGTAGAAAGAATTATAACGAGACATTTTACAGTTTTCGCAAATTAGTCGGTGATGTCTAAACATATAACTAGTTGTGGAAATACGACATTCAAATAAAATAAATGTATTAAACACGAGTTGCATAAATGATGAATACTTTCATATATGATGCATGAAGAAAAATTATGCACAAGTAGACTCAAAACTACTATAATATGACGACAACCTAAAACCCCAAAATCTTAAACACATTTCTCTATAGGAGAAAAAAATGTGATTTATGGCTAGGCTGGGACCCTCCCACTAAATTAAATATATCAAGCATCTCATGCAATATTTAATTTATAGTCGTTAAAATTTGGCCATCATTGACATCGTTTGGATATTCTATAGGAAGTCCCCACGATGTCATTGATTTAAGTGTCTAACCCCTATATTAATAATTCTTCAAGTACCAAATTAATTATGTCACCTATAGGGTAATCATGATTAATTCACACTTAAAAAATCATCACCTAATTGGGCCCAATCCAGTAACCAAAACAGTGCAGCCCTCCTATAGGGAGACTAATTAGATTAGCACGAGGCATACACAAATTTTTACTCATGGACTAATAGGGGAGGCCGTGGGTTCAAAAATTGCACCCTCGCTCACTTAATATTTTGAACTCTTGGGTTTTAATTAATAATTACCCAATCAATTTTAACTCTTAAAATCAATTTAATTATTAATAAATATATTTATTTTCTAATCTAATATTTAGAAAAGAAAAGAAAATATATAAAACAATGCATGACAGTATAGTACCTAGAGCGGTGTTTATGCGATCTACATGACATGTTATTTAATGACATTCATTCACAATTTAATTAAAGCAATAAATAAATGCAATAATAAATTAACTTAGAACATAATTTATGGCCCAAACCTAGACACAAAATTACAAATAAATTAAAGTATCTATTGAGCCACAAGCCGGCCCAATTCTTCAATTCTCATTTATAAGTGTCCAGCCCATAGCTCTAAAGCTATAATCCTCGGTCCAAAATTCAAAGTTCAATACGTAGTGACCCAATTGAATATTCCAGCCCACCATAAAATTTAGTCCACATTACAATGGCTCAGCTAAACAATTTAGCCCACATTGCAGTTAATAAAAGTGAACCCATTTTACAAATACAAAGCCCATATTCAAAAAAAAAAAAATTTAAATCTGGCCCAAGTGAACAATGGACCCATCTTCTTTGCAATGTTGATGGGTAACCTCCTAACTGAGAACCCAAAATTTCAGCCGCGATTTCAGCAAATATTTCAGCCGCTGCCATCCAATTTTGCTACTGCCGGGAAGTCTCGTCTCCAGAAAAAACCGCCTGGGATTGCCTTACCACAACACCAGCCTCCGTGTGCCGCCGCCACCACCGCCAACAAGGTGGAATAAACCACCAATGGCAGCAGCGGCAGCACCACGATGGTGCTGCCCATCTCCCGCAGCGCTGTACAGGCAGAGGGTCTCGCTGCCGTCGCGATCTTCGTGGAGTCACAGCGCCAAAGATGGCGCGATTGACCACAGAACGCAACAGCAGCACCCATATGCCGAGGACTGCGTGCAGGGAGATAGGTGGGTTCCACTACCGTCACGATCGAGCCAAGATAGTAACGCCAAAGGCGCCTCCATTGACTGCTGAGCACATTGGTAGCACCCACGAGTCCCGCCGACTGCATGCATGCCGTTCATGGTGGATTTCCAGAAATTGCAAGCCAAGTCCTTGAAGTGTTGAGGAAGATGAAGTCATGCCCTTTATTTCGAAATTGCCTTGGAGTCCTCCATGTTTTGCAATAGAAGTCCTTGAATCCGAAATTGCATAATTGGTCCCCTTGTATATATGAAATTGCAGATCTGGTCCTCTGCGTTTTTCAATTACAACAGGAATTACACAAAACCTAATTCTATTGCAAAAATCAAAATCAAAAGGGAAAACATGGAGTCGTAATCCACCCCTTTTGTTACAAGACTCGATAATACAAATACAAGAATTTACCACAAAAAATCTAAGGCCACAAATTTGTTCAATCAAACATCATTCATCCAATATCAATCAAATCACATAAAACCTAACACCGCTCAACTAACACATGCATAGACAAAAATATTTATTCCTAAATACACAAAACAATATCAAAAACCTAGCGCTCTGATACCAATTGTTGGGAACCCGGGTTGCTCTACTCACAAAAATTGATTTCTTGTGATAGATCATCTCGTTACAGGATTTTCTGTTCTATGTATTTAACTTGGAATAAATAATTTTGCACACAAAAATGATTTTGAGAAGATTACCTTTGTAGCGTGCTTTACAATAATCTTCATCAACTGCTTCTTGATTCCACCAAAGCTTCAAACCCTCAAGCTTTCCCCGGTGTTCTCCAATGGCAGTTGTGCAGGTGTGTGGTCACCTTTCTCAAGACCTAGGTTAAACTAGGATTAGGGTTTCTTTGTAAAGAGGAAACACACACTACACCCTTTAGTGTGTGTTTCGCCACTTTTCCAATTAGGTTAGGAAAAATAGTCTTGGGAGACTATTTGTAACCTCTTTACACTCCAAAACCCTACCAGGCCTAGTACCATAACCCAGGCCCATTTCTGCACAACCCAATACAGGTAATAAGCCTGTATAAACCCATTATAGTGAAGCCACCGAGGGAACCTGATCGGACCTAATTAAACTAAGCTCCAATAAATTAATTATGACCCGATCAACTCTTGATCAGTCAAAATTAATTTATTAATCACGTTTTATTCCACTAAAAGAACGAGACTGCACTCTTAGTAAAATTGAAATTACTGAAACAATTAATCAATAATTATATCCTCTGTCTTATCGTTCTTACATGTTACCCCCGTCGATCAACTCGAATATTCGGAGCAAGTTAAAATGACCAAAATGTCCTTCTTTGAATGTTCATAAATTCTCAACTCTCATCTTCTATCTGACAGTTCGATGTGATCCCATCACATCATAGAATTCAACAGTCACTGTCGAATTACTGAGCTCAGATTCAACTGTCCACTAGAAGAACCAGTGAGATTATGATCATACCTAAAAGGTGACGGATTCCATAATACGAATATATGTTCCTCGTTAGTTCACTTTAATTCCCAAAGTACCGAGATATTGATCAGTAATTTGATCTCACCCATTGATACCTCAAAGAGCTTCAAGTTAGTAATCGAAGTCCATTATCCGATTAGGATTAAGGTCCCACGTACGATAATCATGTGAAATTAAATTTGTACGGTCAATGTCACAAATTAATTTCACGTGGTCCCGTCCAATACGTTCCAAACGTACTCTCAATTTTATTACCAAAGTCAAAGATAGACTTTAATAAAATCGAGACGATCTTATCAAAATAAATTGTCCATATTTATTTACTGATCGTGAACGTTAATTTTAGATCGAATCACAAATTGAATCTTTCCGTGTTTAACAACTTAAACACTCAATTTGTAATATCAAATCGACCCGTGGACAAACGCAGCTTTATATTAATACAATCAATAAACATTTTATTTCGAATGTCGTGAATTATACTCTATGGGCATATATAATTCCAACACAGTGATCATTACCCCTGTAGCGTACTTTGACAATTATTCATGTTGCTCTTGATTCCACCAAGCTCCAAACCTTCAAGTTTTCCTTGGTATTCTCAAACAGAGGCTATGCAAGTGTGTGTGGTCACTTTTCTCTGATTCTAGGTTACACTAGGGTTAGGGTTTTAATCAAAAAGAGAAAACATACACTACACACTTTAGTATGTGTCCCGCCCACAGGTGTACTAGGCTAAGAAAAATGGTCTTAGAAGACTATTTATAACTTCTTTACCCTCTAAAACCATACCAACCCTAATACTGTAACCCAGGCCCATTTCTGTACGGCCCAATACAAGTTATAAGCTGGTCTATGCTTGTTATAGTGAAGTCACTAAGGGAACTTGATCAGACCCAATTGACTAAGCTCCAATAAATTAATTCTGATCTGGTCAAATCTTAACTAGTCAAAATAATTTATTAATCACATTTTATTCCACTAAAGAATACGACTGCACTCTTAGTAAAATTGTAATTACTGAAACAATAACCAATAATGATATCCTCTAACTTACCACTCTTACATGTTACCCCCGTCGATCAACTCGAATATTCGAAGTAAGGTAAAATGACCAAAATATCCTTATCTGAATATTCATAAATTCTCAACTCCCATCTTCTATCTGGCAGATCTATGTGATCACATCACATCATAGAATTCAACAATCACTGTCAAATTATTGAGCTCAAATTTAACATCAACTAGAAGAACCATGAGATCATGATCATACCTAATGGTGATAGATTCCATAATACAAATATATATTCCTTATTAGCATACTTTAATTCCCAAAGTACCGAGATATTGATCAACAATTTAATTTCACCCACTGATACATCAAAGAACTCCAATTAGTAATCAAAGTCCATTATCCGATTAGGATTAAAGTTTCACTTACGATAGTCAAGTGAAATTAAATTTGTATGGTCAATGTCACAAATTAATTTCACATGGCCCCGTTCAATACATATCAAATGTACTCTCAATTTCATTTCCAAAATCAAAGATAGATTTTAATAAAATTGAGATGATAAAAAAAATTGTCCATATTTATTTACTGATCGTGAACAATAATTTTAGATCGAATTACAAATTGAATCTTTGTGTTTAACTACTTAAAAACTCAATTAGTAATATCGAATTGATCTATGGACTATTGTGAGCTCAAAATAATGTAGTTAATGATTTAATCAAACAACATTTTATTCCAAAATGCACGAGTACAAATAAATTAACTCAACGGGCATACACTATCCAAAAACTCTCCCACTTGCCCTAGAGTAAATAAGACATGTTAAGTACACCCATATTTTCAATATGACCCTCAAAACTTTTAGTGGTAAGCTTTTGGTAAAGGGGTCTGTAAGATTTTCTACTGTGCTATCTTCCACACTATCAGATCTCCCCGTTGAATTATTTCTCTAACTGTTACACCCCTTTTTAATAGAAATTTTTTTATAAAGAGTGAAAACTAATTACTCGGTCTAAATATGCGATCATTTTTTTAACATGGCGTAAGAATTCTTACAATATAACAATAGTCTATCGAGATAAAAGACTATATAGACTCACTGAAAATATTTTACATTGAGGTTACAAAAGTATAAACAACCCCACTTTATAAGTCATATGTACATGCATTACAAGATTCCAAATAAAATGGAAGCCCACAAAATAACCCTCATCCATGTAGACTGGCCCTCGAAATCCTGTAAGAGCTTTACATCTAGCAAGATCATCTATGAAATTGCATGCTCACCTACAATGCAAGAACTACATGAGCTAATTCCCAATAAATAAAAAGCATGCATGACATGATTATGAATACAAAATCATACAATTTCCTTCAATAACATAAAGTTATAAATGCATCACATTCAAAAATTGATCAAGATGAGCTTAAAACATTTTGATTGAAATCCTTCCTTTTCACTAGGTACTTGACCAATCTTCTTTGCACCGGAAAGAGCTCTGCGTAATATCAAATCAATATCAATAATCCAATGGCCAATATGTTATCGACATAATCAAGTGGACCAGCCTCCTGTGACCACTAGATGTACATCTCCTATCAGCGTCTATGATCACCCAAGAAGTATCCCACACACGGTGTCAATAATCATAATATAACAAAGGCACAGTCAAGTGGTCCACCCTCCCGTAACCCACCAAGGACTCCCCCTATCTCTCCTTTTGTTCACCAAAAGGTCTCGCTTACTTGCCAACAAATATCACAGCATGCCTCGCATGCCTCGGTGCCCTAGTAGTGGTCAATAAAACATTTTGTAATACGATTCACTTCTCAAATCATGTCGTGCATGCTAGATATCAAACTTTATAGTAGGTCGTGCATGCATATTCCAATGCTCATGCATAAAATACGTGATAAAAATGATGTCTAGAACATATATTCAATCATCTTGCTCCACATTAGATATCAAACTGTCCAACAATTACTATGCTCTTGCATTGTAGTTGTAAATGGATTTTTACTTACCTTTCGCCTATGTGTGTGTGTGTGTGTTTGTGTTCTCTATGGGTGTAGCGTACCCGGTCCTCAAGGGCTGCCGGTCGTCTACTCATGGTCTTTCCACTCCCCCCTTGGTCGTCCTGGTCCTCAAGGGCTGCCAGCCTCGTTTCCAAGAAGTGGATTTTTTCCTTCCGCAGGGATCGAACCTTGTACCTAGGGGTTAAGTACAAAGATTCTGATCAAAACCATAAATTTTAACAGCTTGATCAAATCTGATATTCTAGGACCTAGACGCCTGCTTAAGTCCATAAATAGACCTACGTAGTTTGCATACTTTATTGAGCTTTTCAAAGGCTTCAGACTTGTATTGTAACGACCGAGAATTTATCGTGACTTATTTAAATATTATTTAAAACATGTCGCTATGACTTATCCTTTTTATTTTTTTTAAAAGAATGTTCGTCTAGCCTCGTATTTCGAGTCAATATATGAAATCGAGTCCAAATCGATTTTAAGCCAAATTTCGAATTTCTAAAATTATTTAAATCCAAAATTATTTTTAATTCCAAAATTTAATTATTTTAATTCCTAAAATTATTTTTTAAAATCAAATTCTAAATTTATTGGTGATATTATTCAAAATTTTATTCTTAATACAATTATTGTCCCGTTAGAAATCATAAATTATTTGCTATCTTAATTGAGTCCAAATTTCAACTGTTTTAATCCAATCCAACATCTCGAGCCCAAATATTTTACCGATCATTCAAGTCCTTTTAACAACCCAATCAGTAAATTCTTGGCCCAACTAAATCACCAACTTATTTTCCAAGTATTTCCTTACACAACCATATTTCACTTCCAAAAATTCTCACAATTTTCCATGAATCAAGATTTAACCTAATCTAACATGTTTAACACCTAAATCAACTATTAAATACATCCCTCACCTCTTTCCCCTCGACACACCTCCCCTTCGACATACCAGAGCCTCAATCATCATAGCAGGCTAAACCAATCACTAGCCTCAAACTCAAACACTACACCCGTTCGAACAACATATCGATCTCCACCACCAATTTCCCAAAACACCATCACCTATCCTCAATCAATCTGCATTCAGCCATCAACCGAACCAAGATACATCCCAGCCACCACAACCAACTCCACGGCCAAACGCCCACGGCCACACAATCACCGAAACACCACCAACGATGTCGAACCGCAACACTGCTGAACAAACTCAGCCTCACCCGAACCTTCATCATCGAGCATCACCACCCACACACCGAATTGCTTCACGCCAATTTCCCAAACCCAAATTGGATTTCAAGAACCCCCAATCTGTTGAACCCGTATCACAATCATCATCAAACTTGCAGCCTTAAATCCCTATGTCCACTTCTCCATCCCAAATCAACATTCAAAATCCAAAAACAAACACAAAACCAAGAAATAAATTAATCCCAATACCTTACCTCGATCTTCGACCAGATTAATCACTGGAAAACTTCGAAACCCAAACTTCCCGTCACGGTTTCTTGCACCCAAATCGAGCCCACTTCATATCTTTCCACACCCACACCACGTCGACCTCCACTCGCGAAGGTGGCACCGCCATCGACCGACGGCCTGAAACCGGAGTAAGGCGCAATTCGTCTGGTGTCGCCCGACCTCCGTCTCTCTCCTTCCTCCTCTGTTTCGGTCCAAGATGAGAGAGAGAGAGGAAGGGATTGATTTTGATTTTAAAAATCTGATTTTGTAAAATTATTCTCTAAGCCCAATTTTTCGAAAGTTATTTCAATTCATTCCCTCGTCTTATAAATAGTTTTAGTGCAGCCCCTTATTTTAAAAGAGCTTTATTAATTATCCCTCAGGTTTTCAAGCCTTTTAATTCAGTCCCAAGTTTTAAAATATTATATGTCAGCCCTCTAGTTTTAAAAGTATTATTTTGATCTTTTGGTTTTAAAATGTTTTTAGTTCATCCCTTGATTTAAAGTTGGTTATTTCGGCCCTATATTATTTTTAAACAGTATTAAATTTTAGTCACTACACTTTTGGAAAATAAATTAGTTAATCCCCAAGATATTTAAAAACATGTGTTTCAGCACTTAAGTCTTGCAAAACTTTTATCTTAGTCCAATTATTTTGAAAATAATGTTAGTCCCCAAGATTTCTTAAGTCATGAGTCAATCCAATAGTTTTCAAAATTATTTATTTCGGTCCAAATCTTTTCAAATCCCAGTTATGCTTGATTTTTCAATTTAAACCCCTAAACATTTATTCTTCTTTTAAAAACCTTTGAATTCCAAAAATACTAGTTTAAGATTTATATTATTTAATGGCTAGACGAGGCGCTTGGACGTTAGAAGATTTACGTTTCCACTCTCAACAAACTCGAGAATACTTTCAGATAGGTTCATTACTTCAAAAATCTTTTATCTTATATGCGCAATATTAAGTAAACCCGTATTGTAAATGTATGCATGTGATTACGTAATTTATGAGAATTAATTGCCCTCAGGCCTAGATCCACATGTCTACGGGCATGGACCAATTGCCCTTTGGGCCTAGATCCACATGTCTTCGGGCATGGACCAGTTGCCTTCGGGCCTAGATCCACATGTCTTCGGGCATGAAAATTTATGATGTAAGAGATCCACTTGCTTATTGCATGAGAAAGAGAATTTGTGAATTTAAGTTGCATGATTATATGTATTATTTACTATACAGTTTATTTAATTTGCGCTGAACCTACTTAGTATTTCTATCAAATGCTCACCCCTATTTTTAAACTTACAAATTGCAGATTTCGGAGATGGTGGCGAATGAAAGGGCAGTGGTGGCAAATAATAATGAAGTCATATTTTTTTAAAGTCACGATTCATGAATAGTGTCAATTTATTTATATGTCATTATTTTAAATATGATATTTAAAGTCAAGAACATCGTCAATTTAATTATCTGTCGTTACTTTCTTTGAAAGTTAAGATTTCAACATTTTTATGCATTTATCTAATTTAATTTATTTACTGTTGAAATTTTTCACATAAATATGATGTTTCGAATTCAATTATTTTTCGCAATAAAATTAGATTTAAAGGAGAAGTGACGTCCCGAGCTTCACGGAATTTGGGGCTTTACATGTATGCTATTAGGTAAACACAACCATATCTAGAGTAATCATCAATAAAGGTAATGAAGTACTCATAACCACCTCTAGCTTGGACATTAATTGGTCCACATACATCAGAGTGTACTAATTCCAAGACTTCTTTGGCTCTATACCCCTTTGAAGTTAAAGGTCTCTTGGTCATTTTTCCTTCCAGAAAGGATTCGCAGTTTGGTAAGGATTCCACATTTAAGTCACTCAAAGGATCATCCCTTACAAATCTTTGAATCCTATTCAGGTTAACATGACCAAGTCTCAGGTGCCATAAATAAGTCTCATTAGTAGGAGATAAGTTAATGCGTTTGTTAGATGCAATGTGATATAGAGAGCTATCAGTAGGTTTCAAAGTATACAAATTGTTAAACATATGTCCCTCACAAATTCAAACCTTATTCATAAAAATTTTCACCGTCAAACAGGTGAAATAAACAACCAAAATCAAATTTCAGGTAATATCCGAGATATAATAACAATTATTCAAAACTAAATGTCTATTATTGAAATAAAGATAAACTTCTCCAATAGTTCTCGCAGATACCACTGCTCTTGTGCCAACCATTAAAGTATGCTCCACTTCACTGAGTTTCCTCGTTACTTGGAACCCCTGCAATAAATTGCAAACATGATTAGTGGCTTCAGAATATACTATCCAAGTACATGTAGAATCGACCTTAAAACAAGACCCAATATAAGATAACTCACCATTACCTTGAATTTCTGGAAGCTAGGTATCCCTAGTAGTTCCTCTTCCAGTGACCTTTAGTCCACATTGAAAGCATTTCCCTTTGGCTTGTCATCTGTCTTTGCTTTCTTAACCTACTACTGTGGTCCCTTCTTGTTGGAATTCTTCTTCTTGTTGCTTCCTTTGCCTTTCGGCTTGGAAGAGGATGGTCCGGTAGAAGTAACAGCTAGCACATCATTGGCCATAGTTTAAGAATATTCTTAGTATTTTGAAGCTCCTGCATCAGCTTGGTCAGTGACATATCCAGCTTGTTCATGTTATAACTAACCTTGAACTGAGAGAACATCTCTGGGAGAGTCTCTAAAGCCATCTCAACCTGCATTTCCAAATTGATTTCAGCCCCTAAAACCTCAACCATGTTAAATTGACCAATCAATGCAAGCATAGGATCTCTAAAGGGTGTACCAGGTTTCATACTCATGTTCATAATGGGCCTAATGGAAGCCTGACGGGCCTGGCGACCTTGATGTTCGAAATTTGCTGAAGGCTCTCCATAACTTGAGCAACAGTTTCCATATTCTGATGTTTCTGCTGCAACACATTTGAGAAAGAACCCAAAATGTAGCAGCAGGCCATCTCATCAGAATGGATCCACTTCTAATATGCGACCTTCTGTTCGGGTGTGGAAGTCCGAGTAGGTGCATTGGGATGGGGTTCAGTTGGCACAAATTTATGCTTCTCAGTGGTGAAAACAATCATTAAATTTCATTTCCATTCAATGTAATTTTCTCCAACCAGTTGATTTTTAGTTAAGATAATGGACAATGAATTTCCAGACATTTTTGTGGTGAGAACAATCATCAAATTTCATTTCCAGTCAATGTGATTTTCTCCAACCAGTTGATTTTTAGTTAAGATAATGGACAATGAATTTTCAGACATTTTTCTGAAATAAAATAAAATAAAGAAAATGAGTTATGCATTCGATAATTTCATATATGATGCATGAATAAAAATCATACACAAGTAGACCCAAAACTACTATAATATGACGACAACTTAAGACCCCAAAATCTTAAAACACGTTTTTGTATAGGAGGAATAAATATGATTTATGGTTAGGCTGAGACCCTCCCACTAAATCAATATATCAAGCATCTCATGCAATTTTAATTTTATTGTCGTTAAAATTTTGCCATCATTGACATCTTTTGAATATTCTATAGGAAGTCCCCACGATATCTTTGATTTAAGTGCTCAACCCTTATATTGATTTTTTTCAAGTACCAAATTAATTACGTTACCTATAGGGTAATCATGATTAATTCACACTTAAAGAATCACCACCTGATTGGGGCCAAACCAGTAACCAAAACAATTCAACCCCTCCTATAGGGAGACTAAATAAATTAGCATGAGACATATACAAATTTTTACTAATAGGCTAACAAGGGAGGTCGTGGGTTCAAGAATTTGCACCCTCACTCACTTAATATTTTTAAACTATTAGGCTTTCATTTAATAATTACATAATCAATTTTAACTTTTAAAATCGATTTAATAATTATCAAGTTTATTTTCTATTCTAACACTTAGAAAAGAAAATAAAATATAAAACAATGCATGATAGTATAGTACCCAGAGCGGTGTTTATGCGATCTACATGACATGTTATCAAATGACATTCATTCACAATTCAATTAAAGCAATAAGTAAATGCAATAATAAAATAAACAAGAACATGATTTATGGCCAAAACCTAGACACAAATTACAAATTAATTAAAGATTACATTGAGCCACAACCCGGTCCAAGTCTTCAATTTCCATTTGCAAGTGTCCAGCCCATTACTTGAATTCTTCAAATAATAATAATCTGGCCCAAATTCAAACTGGTCCAATCTTTAACTTTAATTTATTCCATCCGGCTCAAGAAGAAGTCAAGGCCCAATTGAAAGTAATGGCCAAACTAAAATAGCCATCTCCTTCCTCTCTCTTGGAAGGTTGCTTTGACCTAGCTGTGAACAAGTTTCAGCTGCCAACCATCGAAATGCCTTCGTCTGAAAACACCCAAGATCGTGTCACCACAACACCAACCTCCATGTATCACTTTCGCTACCGTCTTCAAGGTGGTATGAACCACCGATCACGGTGGTGATGCCCATCGACCACAGCACTGCATAGGCAACGGCGTTTGAGGTGTCGTTGTCACTGCGATCTAGGTGAGATCACTATGCCAAAGGTGCTGCGACCAAACACCTATCATAGCAACAGCACCCACAGGTGCTGCCGACAATGTGTGGCATGATATCAGAGCCAAAAGCGCTGCCATCGACTGCCGATAATAGCGGCAGCACCCACGAGTGCCATCAACTGCCTGCATGTCGTTCATGGCTTATTTCCAGAAATTGCAAATCGGCCCTTCATGTGTTTAGGAAGATGAAGTTGTCTCTTTTTTCAAAATTGCTGCAGAAGTCCTCCATGTTTCAACAGTGGTGAATTCGGTCTTACAGATTTTGATTACTACAAAAATATAATTGAAAAAAAAAAACTAATTTCTAATTCTATTTTGCAATAAATCAAAACCAAAGGGGAAACATGGGGTTGTTATCCACCCCCTTTGTTACAAGACTGGATAAAACAAATACTCCCTCCGTCTCATAAAGATAGACTCATTTTCCTTTTTTTTTTTGGTCCCAAATTATAGGCCACTTTCCTTGTTGAGAGTATAGTGATGTATTAATTTTCTAATATACCCCTATTTAATATGCATTGTTATCAACAAATATGAACTACGCATTATTCAATGTAGGGATATGTTAGGTAGAATATAAGCAAATTTATAGTTCCAAATTTATGGGACGGAGGGAGTACATGATTTGTAAAAAATAATCTAGGACCATAAATCAGTTCAACAAAATATCATTCAACCAATAACAAATCAAACCACGTAAAACCTACACCGCTCCGCTAACACATGCATAACAAAATTATTTAATCCTAAATACACAAAACAGTATCAAAAACCTACGCTCTGATGCCATTGTTGGTAAACACAACGGGATATCTAATCACAAAAATTAATTTCTTGTGATTTGGATCATCCGGCTGAAGGAATTCACTGTTTTATGTATTCGACTAGATTATATAATTTTGAACAGATAAAAGTCTAGTGATCATTACCCTTGTAGCATGCTTTGAATATTATCCGTGTTTCTCTAGATTCCACTAAGCTCCAAACCTTCAAGTTTTCCTTGGTGTTCTCCAACAGAGGCTATGCAAGTGTGTGGTCACTTTTCTGACTCTGGGTTACACTAGGGTTAGGGTTTTAATCAAGAGGAGAAAATACACACTACACACTTTAGTGTGTGTACTATAACCCGGGTCCATTTCTGCACAGCCCAGTACAAGTTATAAGCTTTTATATGTCTGTTATAATGAAGTCACCATGAAAACCTGATCGGACCCAATTGAACTAAGCTCCAATAAATTAATTCTAATCTGGTCAACTCTTGACCAGTCAAAATAATTTATTAATCACGTTCTATTTCACTAAAAGAACGAGACTGAACTTTTAGTAAAATTGTAATTACCGAAACAATAACCAATAATTATATCCTTCGACTTACCGCTCTTACATGTTACCCTCATCGATCAACTCGGATATTCGAAGTAAGGTATAATGACCAAAATACCCTTATCTGAATATTCATAAATTCTCAACTCTCATCTTCTATATCACAGTTCTATGTGATCACATCATAGAATTCAACAATCACTACCGAATTACTGGGCTCATATTGAATTGTCCACTGGAAGAACCATGAGATCATGATCATACCTAAACATGGTTTCAACCACACATTTTTATTGAACTCTGTACTTTTACACTTTGCAACCTCTTTTCAATCATACATTTTTCAAAAAATTCAAATTTTCTTCAAAGTCTCATACACCAAAAGGGCTCTTAATTCTGTTTATTTATTTATTTTTAGACAAATCATTCCCTTATTCTTTTCATGGAAACATGAAAAAATAGCCTGCATGTGTGCCAAAACTGCCAAGTAAACCTTTGTGGACTATATTTTCAGATGGTAGTTTTATACATGTGCAAAATACATAAATAAGATGATTATAAATACCAATTTTAAAATTGAGATGAAACGTGTATTTTACTCTTACAATTATATAAATATACATAAATATTCTGAAAACGAACACAACAAAACCCAGCCCAACCCCTGCATCCAAGTTGGACCGACACTTCATCAGCATCGAGACTTTGACGTGCCATCATCATCTCCGATGCACCGCCTCCATGCTCACCATCTCCTGCGAACAGAATTACACGTGACCTACAAATTATTACATGTGACTTAAGAAAATGAACATGTGACTTGAGGAATTTAACGTGTGACCCGAGGAATTGAGAATGTGTGACCTGGGACCTGAAAATGACCATGTGACCTGAAGAATTAAACATGTGACCTGAAAAAACTACTTCATCAATGGCAGATCTGAAAAATCTGAAAATTTGCACCACTATCACATCCCCTCAACATCTTCCTCTGCACCACCACAGGTGTCTCCTCCTCTACACTACGCTATCACCACCTCAAATTCACCACCACTATCTGCACTAGCACCATCACCACCGCCCATACACAAGCTTTTCACGACCACTACCACCAAGCTTCACCATCACCACAACCAAACTTGAACCCATACACATTGTTCTCACCACCACCATCGAACCTGCACAAGCACACAAGGTTCACATCACCACCACCAAATCTGTACCCATATACAAGCTTCTCACCATCATCACCACACGGCAGCGATAAGTAGTGGTTTGGTACTTTGGCCGAGCACGTCTAGGTTACACCGCTACATGGTGGTGTGGTCGCGCACTGATGCGCTCGAGAGTGTCTAGTATGTGTGTGGCTGGGGGTGGAAAAGGCAGAGGCTACTGCTAGCACTGTCGGTTTGAAATCACCACTGCTAGCGACGACAATCTTGGGAGTGATGTTCGATGCAGGGGCGGGTCGAAGGGGATGGTGTGTGGCCATGGGTAGAAAGGGTGGAAGTGGTTGTCAGTGATTGTGTCTTCTAACAGTAGCCAGCGATTGATTGTGTTGAGAGATGGATGGTAGACCGATGACTTCGTCTTTTTGCAGCAGCCGGTTATTGATTGTGTTGAAAGATGGGAATATAGGATGAAATAGTAGAGAGAATAATTAGGGTTTGGATGATTGAGTAATTAATTTAATTTTAGTATGTTATTAATATTATTTTAATTTTAATTTAATTTATCTGAATTACAACCTGAATTTTGAAGTTATATATGTTTTATCTTAGCCTCCGTTCGGTAATGTAATAATTGTGGTTTATAAACCACTTTTTAAACTACACAATTTTCCAAATCAATCTCTAACCCTACATATTTTCTCTTTCCAATTTTTAGCAATCCATCTACCTAAAAAACAACAAAAAAAACCAAAAAAATCTGATTTGACATATCCGAACGGAGACTTATTTTTGAATTTGATTTCTTAAAAAAAAGGTTTGGGTGTAATTTCCTCTTTATACAACTCTCAACTCTATGGAGATCATGCATCCTTCAATGTGGGCCATCTAATTAGACAAACTACGGCCCGCTACAATTTTGACCTCTACAAGTTTATCTGTTTATGGTATCAGTATAACATATCATTCTGTTAAATTGGATTTAGATTCTATGAGCATGTTTGGTCCTCAAACTTGTGGTCACATTTTCTTTCAAATTCATTTTCAATCACATATTTTTATGGAATCCGCTATTTTCATATTTTAATATTTTTTCAATTACACATTTTTCAAAAAATTCAAATTTCCTCCATAATATCCTACACCAAACGAACATTACTTCAAATAAGTTCTCTCCAATTGTTATCTCTTGCAAATATATTTTGACGTAAAAACCCATTAAAACTCATAACAATTTTTTAGGTGTCAAAATTTTATTGGCATCAAAATAAATTAGGAGTTTTTATATAATTATGATAAAAGACGATTTTGCAAAAGAATGAAGCTTGGGGGGGGAGGGGGGAATTGTTAGGTTTTACCAGTAATGCAACTTATTTCAAATGTTATAACACTTAAATGTTTCTATGCATATTGCACATCGAGGACCATTCATTCTATTACAATTCTTTTTAATTATATTTCACAAAATATAAATGAACACTAACAATAACAATTTATATAATCTTCTACTTTTATACAATTTGGGCTTACCTACGACAAAGACTAACTGGTAGTACCAACCAGTTCACATTATTGTAAAGTCGAGTGGATCCACGTCAATCACAAATAGATAA
Organism: Ligustrum vulgare; assembly: GCA_963555705.1. Lineage (NCBI taxonomy): Eukaryota > Viridiplantae > Streptophyta > Magnoliopsida > Lamiales > Oleaceae > Ligustrum > Ligustrum vulgare. The sequence continues at coordinate 28,625,666 of OY743184.1, forward strand.
AATTAAAAATTTGCAAAGACAGACAGACTCCAGCATTTCGGATCCGGTCCGTTCATTTTTTATTTTGATTGGTCAAGAATCTATCTTCATAGGTTACACGTCATCTCCAATAAGCCAATTCTTATCCATTTTCACATTTTTTTATTTTATTAATAAAATAATTTCTTTATGAGATACTCAAGGTCTTGTTTGGCAAGACTTACAAGCGAGAGGATTTTGCTTATTGTGTACGAAAGCATTTGTAACCATTGTGGTATATAGGTTCAAAATGCCATATGTGCTTGTCAGGACAAGTTGTACTTCCAAGAGAGAGAGAGACATGATGCATTCTAGATTTGGCGCAACAAACAACTCCTCAATTTTAGGCACATCCCACACACCCGATGTTGTTAACAAATCAGAGACTATAGGTTCTCTAGAGCAGAGCTTGAAAGAAGGGGTTCGTTGTAGCCATAGATTAGAAAAAACACTCACATATTCCAACAAGAAAAATGTTCAGTAATAAGGCTTTTTTTGCTAAGTGTGATGCAAGTGGCACAATTTTTGTGACGCCAAAAATCATAACTAAATATTGTGATGATTTAAAGTGTCGCAAATAATTATATTCGTAAAAAAATAATTAAAAGAATTAATTTATTTGCAATTTAGTGACATTTAAAATTGTTACTAGATCTTGTGAGAGTACCAAGCGTCACAAATATTTATATCCATAAAAAATAATTAAGAAATAATTTATTTATAATTTAGTGACATTTAAAACCGTCACTATCCTAACGTCACAATTTTAATCACGCGTATTTTTCTCATTTCTCCCTTTCAAAAACCCTAGCTGTCGATCTCTTGCGTCTTCTTCCCATTTCCCCTTTTCACTTCATCTTCTTTCTCTGGAAGCAAAATCCCAGGGCTCCTGGATCTGAAGCTCGCAATTTCTACGCCATCGGAGCTCTAGCTTTCTCGAATAAATGAAAATATACACACATACACAGAGCTAGCAATCAGTCATAGTGGATGAAATACACACCACCGTTGACCACCTCACAATCGATCTCTCCATATTACTCCACCACGACTCTAGGCTGAAGCGATTGATCTCTCCTCCATATTACTCCACCAATCGATTCTAGGCTGACGCTATTAACCTCATATGTGATGTAAAAACCCAGGTATTCTCTTTTTCCATTTTCACACTTCTAGATTTTTTTATATAGTTTGGGCCGTTCACTGTTTATCCTCATGCGGTCCAGGAGCTAACATTGATAGTAGATAGTACATGAAAGGAGGGGAACATAAACTTAACCTCCAAGAAAACAAAGGAAGCAGTAAATGTAGGAGTTCAGCTCCCTAAAAATAAAAGCAATGAAAAGTACAAGTAAAATAAAGCCTAAGCTATAGCCCTTTGTAGCTGGGTAGGCCATATCTGTCGATCTGTACAAGCGCCCTGAGTTTGCGAGGTAGATCATGCGGTCCATACTCCTGATAGTTCTCTGATCCCAACCCTCTGATGCAAGCGCGTCAGTAACCTGATTACCCTCACGGTAGATATGGGAAATAGTATCACTGTCAAACTGAAGGATATCTCTGATTTGTCTAAGGATGCCCTGAATCCTCCAAGGTCCACCTCCTCGGATGATACAATCGATAGCCACAAACGAATCAGCCTCAACCGAAATAACTGTAATCCCCAATCTGTAAGCAAGAAGAATGCCATCCAGGATAGCCCGCAACTCAGCCTCAAGAATAAGGCAGTCCCCATAGATTGCAGAAAAAGCTCATTAACAGTGCCCGCCATGATCCCTAATAATACCCCCTTCACTAGCTGCACCGTCCTTAGCGCATCCATCAGTGTTAAGCTTGAAGGCTCCCACCGAGGGAGTACGCCAAAGTACCAAAATAGGGGGAGAGGGTGTAGAGGGAGCAAAACTAATACCAAATAATGAGGCAACAGCTGTGTCCCCGTGCCAATGCTGTGATCTAAGGAGTCGCCCAGTATGTAAGAATGAGAGCATCCGGTATACTCTCCAAATAATCCTCCTCGGCTCCATCCGAATGCCCCTGTGCTTCGCATCATTCCTCTAGATCCATAGGAACCAAATTATGACAAGGGGGATAATAGTGCGAATATGAATAGTCGAACATAGCTTCCAGAATACCTCCATCGCTGGAACTTCTGCCTGACATCCTCACTCAAAATCATGGGAACCTGGAAAATATCTCCAAACTAGTTCCAAACCTAATCTGAAATAGTGTTGTCTGTGAAAATATGCGTAATCATCTCAATCTGTGAGCAACACTGACATCTGGATGCTAAGTGGTATCCAATATGCCTCTGAATAATTGTGTCATCAGGGATGAGCCCCTGCCATAACCTCCAAGTGAAGAAAGAGACCGTGACAGTTAGGGTAGAACTCCATATCAGACGATAAGAATCCTGGGTCTGATGAGCCGCCCGAACCAGATGCCAAGCTGACTTGGTAGCAAATCTACCATCAGAAGTTTCCCTCCAAAAAATCCGATCAAGAGTGTCAACACATAATGGAATCGCCCCTATCTGTGTAGCTACAATAGGTGGAAGGACCTGAATAAGACGGCCAATATCCCATACAGTGTCATAAAAAAATCCTGCACACTCGCCTGTGAATGATGTCTATCTGGGAACAAAGCTGCCAAGGTAGTATCACACATCCAACAATCATGCCAGAAAAATATATGTCATGCGCCAAGATGACATGCAATGTGTGGCTTAGTAAGTAGTCCAACCCTCTTCAGCCTCTTCCAAGCAGGAGAAGCCGAGTGTGGAATAACAGCAAGTGTAGGATAAACCCCCATACAATATTTGCCAGGATGAACTAAGCCCAAAAGGATCTCTGTGATCTAAAAAGCCACCATAGCTTCATCGAGAAAGTATCAACCATATCCTATAAGCGTCTGAAGCCAAGACCACCCTCATAGTAGGAAGGACTTCTAGATTTTGGGTTTTGATTTTTATGATTAGGGTTTGAAAAATAATGGCTGAAAATGAAGAGACCGAGCATCTGATGGACTCCGGCTTCTGGCAACGGAAAGGCATATGCTTGTCACAAGTTGCTCATATTGTTTTTGTTGTCTGTTTCAAAAGAAAAAATATATCTCCCTATTTTTAACGTTTTGTTTCATCTTAATGTTAGTGGCAGTTGAAATGAGATTTTTTTTTTTTTTTTTTTTTTTTTTTTTTTACTGTATACTTGCATTTTGATGTATTTCCTTCAGAAGAATTCTCCAGTTTACCTTCATGATTTTTACACATTTATTGCACATTCCTCTATGTTTTAAGCTTAGATGAGTGTTTGCTTAATATCAAAGCTTAACTAGTTAATAGATAATCTACATAATATGGGTTCAGTTTTGTTTGTGTATTGATTTTTTCCTGTTGTTTATCCATTTTTTAAAGATTTTTCTTAGTAGAATATCCTTTTTTATTTCTCAAACATATTGTTTCTTGGTTACAGGTTACTGAATCTTTGATAAAAAGGGTCTTGGGTTTTCCCGCTGCATAAAATAAATCCGTTTCAAGCATCAGAGGTAAGATTTTTAGTGGATTTTTTGTGATCTCTTGAAAAGAACATGAGGCTATGTAACTTAAATAGTAGGCTGTGGAAATTAGTATGTAAATAAGGATTACCCCCTTGTGTGTAATCAGGGGAGTCGAGTTCCAAATTCCAAATGTTATCTATCCAGGAGCTAATGTTATGTTGACGTGTAGCGGTCATCCATTTTTATTTTATCTTGGATGAAGCGAAGATGAAAGTATTCTATCTAAAACGTTGTTATATTTCCATGTTTATAATTAGTTGTTGAAAGGTTGGGTCAGTATAAGTTGAGTTTTTGTTCCAAGATATTGTAATGAGACTGGGCGCATTGTGCTTATTAATTTTAAATGGCAAGTGAAGTTAAGGACCAAATCAACTTTTAGGCCCATGAAGAAATAGAATCAACTATTCTTATGGCAAAGAGTTGAGAAACTCAACCCCTGTTGTTATGTTTTAAGGACTTGGAGGAGGCGGGACTTGCCTAATATTTAGATGTTCCATTGGTCTTAAATTTTGATGAAGTTTCAATTACGGTTTACTATAAACTTCCAGTTATTTAGGTCCTGTTCTCTTTGCTGTTTTGAGGTCAAAAACACTAAAAACGCGTTCTCTTTACCATTTTCGAAAACGCATTTTGGAAAATAAAGAAAAAATTTGTACACAAAATGCAAAACGTCCAAAACCTATTTTTGGGCGTTTTGTGTGAATTTCAACAAAAAATGTTCAAAACGCGAAAAACGAGTTTTTGGATTTTTTTTTTTTTATCCTAGCTCGGAACTAAGTCTAAATAAATATTTTTTTATTTTTTATTTTTTTTTAGAATTATCCTAACTTGGAACTAAGTTTAAATAAAGTTTTATTGAATTCAATAGCAACATTACAAAAAAAAAAAAAAAATTAAGAGAAAATTCTTGTTGTTATATTTTAAAAAATGCATTGATAAATGTACTCTAGTAGTTTTGAAAGAACTTACATTTTCTGGATTTTAATAGAACTAGAGCTTCCTCAAATCTCAAACTTGACTAAGCTGTGTTAATATAGACTCTTAATGCTCACATTAGTATGTTACATGTAATCATGTTTTCAGTGTGTTGTGAAAGGAAATTTATGTTTGAACCAGTAGTTTTTTGCAAGCAAATTAATTAAAAATAGTTTAAGTAGTATTCTGCAAAATTTCAAACAGAACATATTTTTCAGTTTTTCATTTTCAAAAACAGTTTTCAGAAATGACAAACCAAACGCGTTTTCAGCAAATTTGAAAACAAAAATAAAAACAAGAAACACAAAATATTTTCGAAAATAAAAATACAAAATAAAATACAAACAAAACGCCACCTTACTATCTCAATTATTGATAAATCCATCCATGCAGAGAATCATGTTATTTATTGTCTAATTTTTTATATGAATTCGCATTTCACAAGATTTTTACTGCAGTCACATACATTGTTTGCTTGGTAATTTAACTTGTTTCTTATCTCCATTTTTTCCCAACAGAGTGGAGTTGTAAATTCTTTTTTGTGGACAATAATCCTTGTTGGTGTAGTAATTTTTGGTAAATCTATATGCATACTTTTGTCATCCTGCTTGGTCAAATTTTAGGTTTTTCATACTTGAGTCGAGCCTTAAAAACTAGCCCCAAATCTTCAGAACATGGCTTAATTAAGGAAGAAATAGAATAAGTGAAATTAAAAAGGGAAATTGGGAATTTTCTTGTTCTGTCACAGAAAAGAAAAAGGATTATAAACGACTATTACTCTGTATATCTAGTCAGATTATTCAAATGAAATGTTTGCTTCTTTTAATTTTTTATTTTACTAGAATGTATAAGAATTATAGCTACTTATTATTATTTATAATCTTTTCAGAATTCTCATGTTAATTTTTTTAGGTTTTTCTTTGTGTTGCAGGACTTGTTCTGGTGTAGAGTGTTTACGTGGATATCTCATAAAACGATCATTAAATCTTTTTGTTGAGGGGATTTTGAGTTATTAAGGCAAATTAAAGATGGCTGAGCCTAGGAGACAATTGTCACTAATCAACAAAGTGGTGGTAAGAAACTGAGAAACAAGGGTGATACTATTCAGATTGTTTATGATGACTCAAATGCTATTGATTCATCAGATGATGAGGGAATATGTGAGAGGAAGGTTAAAAGCGCCATTCGTGATGTTTTTTTATCAAACTAGGGAGTTTTATTGAATACCTAAAGCTCCTGATACTAAAACTAATTGTTCTGTGGTAGGTTCTAAGCCAGTTATGAACTTGAACAAAAATCTTGCTATTGAGGTTCGGTATACCGTGATACTTGAATAATTAAGTCTTTTGTATTGTTATAATTATATGTTAATCATGTTTTTGTGTAGCATGGAACATATGGTGCAAGATTTTCTATGGTAGCATATTAATTGTGTATATTGGTGAGATTGTGCAGATTATTATGAATTTTTGTTGTGAATTGGTAATGCATTCTACATAATTTTTTCTATAGTGTAGATGATTTAATATATATAATTCCAAAGTCAAAAATAGGTTTTTATTTATTTTTTAAAACACATATGTAAAATTAGTGACACTTTTATATGTCACTAAACGCATAAAAAGAAAAAAAAAATTAGTGACACTTCCATTTAATAGTGACACTTGAAAGCATCACTAAAGTGCAATTAATATGGCATTTCCAAGCATCACACTTATTAGTGACGCCTCCAAACATCAGAATATTTAGTGATAGAAAAGCGTTACAAATTTTAGCGACGCTTACAAGCGCCACAATTTATTTTCACAAAAATTTGTTATGACACTTATAAGTGTCGCAATATCCCTAAATATATGTCACTAGTAGATTCTTTCTTTGTAGTGATTCTCTGTTACCCACTCGCTAACGGGTCCCCAAATAGGGGTTGTTTTGGCACACGCACACCCTTGTCTCCAAAATTTCATTGAGAAAGCTAAAAAAATAAAAAATGAAAATCTAATTGCGAATTAAAATTCCATTGAGAAAACAAAAATATTCAATTGGGTTCCCCCCATTTTAATAAGCTGGCTCCACCCTATCCCAAATGAAGTACTTCCCTATCCTATTCCTTGGACTTATTCTATATACTCATTTAGATATATAGAAACTTATTTATATACTAAGAATTTGAAATTTCATTATTTAATTAATAATAATTACAATTTTTAATTATAATGATTATAAGATATTTTTTTATAAAAAATAAATAATAGCAGTTACAAATAGTAAATCGAGGTACCCCACTTACAATGCAAATTGTCCATGTTTTGCTGGTGACTGAAAATCTGCATAAGGTTACTTCCCTTTTGTATGATTAAATCTTGTGACTTGAAAGAAGTAAAAAACAACCAGTGCTAGCAAGGTCTAATGCAGAAGTGGGAGTATATGGGTATGGCCCTTGGGGTATGATTGTCAAGATGCAATGAAACTATATTGTGATAACAACTAAGCAAGTGAGATTGTCCAAAATCCAGTTCAAAATGATCAGACGAAGTGTGTAGAAGTTGATAGATATTTCATCAAGGAGAGACTTGAAGCCGGTTGTTTGCTCCGCCAGTGTACGGGTCGCGCAAATAATATAGTGGACGTGAGTCCAAGTATCGATCCCACGAGGATTTTTGTAAATTGTATTTTAGACTACACCTTAATCGGAACAAAAAAATTGATTAAGTTGAAAATTCTGATTTTAAACTTAACTAAAAATAAATAAGAAAATTTGTTTTGTAAAAACTATAAAATGAATATGCTAGAATTGAGAATCCATATTAGTTCCATCAATTATGCATTACTCCAATTGTCTAATGATAATTCACGTGGTTTTGAAAATTCATATTCCTAATGTTGTTAAAACTCCCTTTCGGACAAGCATTAATGCCTATTCCTACGCACGACCCAACTATATTTCTATATTGAATACGAATGTGCAAGAAAGAATTAAAGAATTGTGAATACTATTGTAGATAACACAAAGCATAGGGATATATTTATATCCCCTATCGGACTTTGCTACAATTGAAGCTAGTCTAATGATTTCCTAATCTTTCGAACTTAAGAAAACATAACCTAAAATTATAAAATTAGTGATCAAGTAATTGCATAACAAGAAAAGTACGCATCAATTGCTCAAACCAATGAATTAACTAAATTAAACAATAAAGTAACACATAAAACTCGGAATTTAATGCTTCATCACAATTCTAACATTTAAAACCTAGCCCAGATACATAATTGAATAAAAATCACAAGAATAATGGATAGATATCAGCCTATTCATTCCTTGATCTTTGGTCTTCAATTGTGTTCTTGGCTTGGCATGGATCCCTAGGTACTTTGACAGCGTTTTACCATAAAACATGACAATTGGGAACCCCTAATTTTGTACCCCAAGTCTGGTATATATAGATATTCACAAAAATTAGCCACTTGGGGAGAAATATTGCTGAATTCCGTGTAAAAAGCTCAGCTACGGCCCAGAATATCTACAGTGCGATAGCACAGTTATAAATGTTGCGATCGCACGCCTCAGCAGTTTAGCCTCAGTCACCAATTTTTAAGGTCATGCGACCGAGCGGTATAGTCAGGTGCGACCGCGCGGTTTTACTATGAACTGCAATTTTCGTCTTTTAAGTGCTACAAGTTGGTCCATGTCTTTTAATTGCACGACAAGTCCTCCAACTTCCGATTGATACAATTGAGTCCCTTAAATTTTGATTTCTTCTTCAATTTTCTTCCAATTGACCGTTTGATTTACTGCAATCAACTCTTGATTTTCACACTTTGACACTTTTATCATCCAATTGACTAATTTTGGCTTCAGTTCCATTGTTTACTCGACTTTGAGTTATTCCTGAAATATAAACAAATAACAACGAAATAAATAGCAAATATATTCTTAAACAAACAATTAAAATCCTACTTTTAAGATAGAAATAAGTATATAAAATACACTTATCAACACCCCCAAACTAGAACTATTATTCGTCCTCGAACAAAAATAAAACTAACTATAAAAATAAAAATGTGAATAAAAAAATGTTTTTATTTTTGTCAACTTATTTACCATGTGTTTCAACAATCCAAATTAACGATTAACTTTAGAGAAGTAATATGAACAACAAAAATTATTTTCATTCATCTGATGCTCAATTTCATTGTGTCTGTGTGAATAGCCAAAAATCGAATACAAACTCATGTAAAAATATACTTTATACTGTGTGATTAATCGTGCAGAAATAAGCCCAAATCCCATGTTGTCAATAATGATTTTCTTTTAATTTTCCTTACACTCTCATGGATGATCACAATCTTACTACTTTTCTCTCATATCTTGAGGTCCCTCCTATTAATGTGGTTTTTAAACATTATAAATTGAATTTTTCCATACAAGGCAGTTAAGATTTGACAAGTATGCACGATAGACGAAAAATAATTAACAAAGCGTTAGGGATTTCAATCAACAAAGCTTATACCATTTTCATTTCATTTTTCTTTCATATGGACGACTTTTTCTTTTAGTGTCCTTGTCTTTTACCATCTTTGTGCAATACTTTTCATACTTGTTTTCTATATGACTCCTGTAGCGAGCTTTAGGTCGGCAGCTCCCAACTCAATTGAGCTTAGGGTACCAGATTCAGAGAACCCCTCATACTTAATTACTCGAGTAATAAAGGCTTAACACAACACACCCAAACTAAGACTTAGAAAAATTTTGAAATTTTTGAAAAGTGATTGACCACCGATCTTCAGCTTTTGACATCTCCCCGAAAAAATGAAAATTTCTCGAGACATGTCCCTGGCATATGAAAGTACATAACGTGGTCTATAGCATATAAAAAATTCATCACATTTGGAGTTCATATGGGTCATGAAAAAATGCGACAAGGTAGATGCAGTGAAGCTGAAAATGTGGGCTGTGGTGCATTGGTGCCTACAATGGCCATACAATGAGGTGATATGTAGTGCAATGATGTTCAAGTTGAGTGTCATGCCTTAAATCAGTGTAAATAATAATTGAATGATGCACAAATGATGTATAACATGTAGTGAAGGTGTTCATCCAAAAAGAATTGCGAAAACTGAACAAAACATTCATTGTGACTTTAAATCAAACACCTTGTGTGCATGTGAAGAAATCAAAGAATTGCATGGATTTGGAGACTTGAATTTTCCCAAAAATTTTCACCTATAAACTCACAATTCAATACTCCAATTCTATCCTAAACCCATCACCAATCAATCACCAATTCACATTTCATAAAAAGAATGAGGAACAAAAAAATTATGCATGATTTCTTGAAATTGTGTAGAAATCCATACCTTTTGAATGTTTTGGATACAATGCAAGGCATGAATTTGAGTTGAGATGATGCACAAACATATGAGAATAGTTGGGGACTAAATGTTGGATGATTTGAAGGTAAGAAAACCGAGTTAGAAGTGGTTAAAATGAAAGTTGTTGCATTATATATCAAAATGTCGATTCTATCCAGAATCTAATCATGCAACTGCACGGTTATCACACCGTAGACCCTGTTTTCGACCCCTAAATGCTTTCAAATTCATGCAACCAACTTCTAAACGATATGTTCGTGTCCCAAGCTAAATGATCACATGGAAGATTGTGATGAAAAGCAACAAAATAAATAGAAAGCAAGCAAATCCTAAAAACTACTCCTAATGCCAAAACATGCAAAATAGAACACTGGAATTATTTAAAGCACATAACAAGTCAATGCATGCATTGTAAACATATTAGTACTCCTAAAATGCAATGTAAAGCACTAAACAACTAGAAAGCAAATAAATAACTCAAAAGCAATTAATGAAATAACTAAGGAAAAAGATATTGAAAATTGGGTTGCCTCCCAACAAGCGCTTCATTTAAAATCTAGAGCTAGACTTTCGGAAAACTTTTCAAGGTGGCATAAAACATGATGTTGAGGCCCTATCATTTTTCTTAACCCCATAATCAGCTTATTCCCACAAATGAAGATGCTGTGCCACTTCAATTTTTAAACAGTTTTCAAGTAGTGGATTTTGATTCACTAGTTGAACCATGTCAAATGTTACTTTCTCATCCTCCACTTGAAGCATGACCTCCCCCTTTTCCACATCAACCAAGGCTTTAGCAGTAGCTAGAAAGGGTCGGCCTAAAATCAGTGGCACTTTACTATCTTCCTCCATGTCTAGAATCACGAAATCAGCAAGGAATATGAATTTCTCCACTTTAACCAGCACATCCTCAATGACTCCATATGAGTATCGAATGGAGCGATCAGCTAGCTGCAAGATGATCGAGATTGGTTTTGGGTCCCCTAATCCTTGCTTTATGTAGATTGAAAGTGGCATCAAATTAATGCTTGCACCAAGGTCACATAAAACTTTGTTAAATTTTAAGTCACCAATGATGCAAGAAATTGAAAAACTCCCTGAATCTCTTAGCTTGGGTGGCAGCTTCTGTTGCAAGATGGCGCTGTACTCTTCATTCAGGGCACCTCTTCAAGTTCTCCAAGTTTTTACTTACTTGACATCATCTTTCTCAAGAACTTGGTATAGCTAGGGATTTGGGTAATGGTTTCTAGGAAAGGAATGTTAATGTGCAGCTTTCTAAGCATGTTGAGAAATTTATTAAACTGCTAATCCTCCTTAGGCTTTTGTAATCTTTGCAGGAATGGAATAGGGGACTCATGAGTATTAATTGTCAATTTCACCTCATGCCCCTCTTTCTTTTCGTCGGATAACTTCTCAAGTGCCTCAACCTGTTTTCCCTTCTCTTCACCTGGCTTTTGAACATGAACCTTAGGAAATTTAACTCCACTACGTGTAGTTATTGCATTTACTCCTTGTTTCTCATTCCAACCCTTCAATCTTTGGGAAAAGGAGTAGGTGGTTCATACACTCTAACGCATGGAGCAAAAGTGATCCTTCCGACACTAAATCTACCTCTCTTTCAACAGTTTTGATTGCCATCACTTGCTCCCTAGGATTAACCTCAGTGTTACCAACCAGTGTACCTGGGGCTCTATTTACTAAAGCCTGATCTATCTGACCAACTTGGGTTTCCAAGTTTTGATTGAAGCCTGATGATTTCGCAATGTAGTTTCAGTCATCCTCATGAATTGGTTAGTTTTAGTCATGAACTGGTCAGTTTTAGCCATAATTGATTGGTTTGGCTCATGTACTAGTTAGTCTTCTCCATCAATTTCAAGACCATCTCCTCAAGTTGAGGTTTCTTCTCCACTACCTGCTGTGGAAGAGCTTGCTGGCCTATTTCATTTTGATTATCTCTCCATGAGAAGTTAGGGTGATTTCGCCAACCAGGATTGTAAGTATTAGAATATGGATTATTTTGACGGTATCCTCCTTGTACAAAAATTACTTGTTTAGCTTGACTAGCCAGAATTGGACAATCAGATGTGATTAGCCCCACATTCCTCACATTCAGTTATTACACTTTTCACTGAATGGTTGGTTTGTATGAAATTCATCAAAGAGTCTATTTTACCAGACAATGCCGAAACATCATCCACAGCATAAACTCCTGCTAGTTTCTTTTGGTATTGGCTATTCTCTCAAACAGTTCAAGTGCTCCATCAAGAGTTTGGGTAGTTATTGATCAATTTGATGACAAATTAACAAGACTCTTGAATTGAGGGAGTAAACCAATGTAAAAGTATCTCACCCGCTCATTTTTAGGTAGTCCATGTTGAGGGCACTTTCTAAGCATGCTTTTAAACATGTTCCATGCTTCATCAAATGACTCAGACTCTTATTGTTGAAAAATTGTTATCTCATGTTTGGGTTTAGCGACTTTGGCTGGGGGCATGAATTTTGTACAAAATTTTTGGGCCAAGTCATTCCAAGTTGTTATACTTGTGGGAGGACGGGAATCTAACCAATTCATTGCCCTATCTCTTAAGGTGTATGGAAACAACCTAAGTTTTATGGCATCATATGACACACCCTGATATTTAAAATGCTCAAACATGTCTAGAAATTTAGACACGAGTCCATGTGGATTTTCATCTAGTTTACCATAGAATTGATGTCCGTTTTGAAACATATTTATCATATTGGTCTTTAATTGGAAGTTTGCAAGACCAAAAGGTCGATAAACTATGCTTGATTGATTTTGGATAATTTGCGGGATCATGAAATCTCCTACAAGTCTATTCCCCTCATCATCTGGCTCAACACCAGGTAAAGTCAGATTGCTGTTTGCCATTTATTCCTCTTTTTGAATTTTTTGTTTATCTAGTTCTTTGGCTTCTCTTAACCTACGGTGTAAAGTACGTTCTATTTCCAGGTCAACTTCGAAAAGATTCCCGTTTTTCAAACGTAACATGCACAACTAAAAGAAAAACAATGGAACTAGTGACTAAACTAAAATTAGAATTTAAGATTTTAGAATAAAATAAAAACAAAAATAAAAATAAAAATAAAGAAAAGAAAATGGTAAAAAGTCAGAATTAGTGCATGTAATCTAAAAATAAATTTAAACTACAATCCCCGGCAACGACGTCAAAAACTAGTTCGCTCCGAAAAGTGTACCGGTCGCTCAAATAATATAGTGGACATAAGTCCAAGTATCGATCCCACGAGGATTGTTGTAAATTGTATTTTAGACTACTACATTAATCAGAATAAGAAATTTGATTGAATTGAAAATTTTGATTTAAACTTAACTAAATAAAAAAATAAGAAAATTTGTTTCGTAAAAACTACAAAATGAATATGCTAAAATTGAGAATCCACATTAGTTCCGTCAATTATGCATTACTCCAATTATCTAATGATAATTCACGTGGTTTTGAAAATCCATATTCCTAACGTTATTAAAACTCACTTTCGGACAAGCATTAACGCCTATTCCTACGCACGACCCAACTATATTTCTATATTGAATACGAATGTGCAAGAAAGCATTGAAGAACTATGAATACTATTGTAAATAACACAAAGCATAGGGATATATTTCTATCCCCTATCGGACTTTGTGGCAACTGAAGCTAGTCTAATGATTTCCTAACCTTTTGAACTTAAGAAAATATAAACTAAAATCATACAATTAGTGATCAAGTAATTGTATAATTAGAAAAGCACGCATCAATTGGTCAAACCCATGAATTAACTAAATTATACAATAAAGTAACAGATAAAATCCGAAAATTAATACTTCATCACAATTCTAACATTTAAAACCTGGCCTAGATACATAATTGAATAAAAATCACAAGAATAAAGGATAGATGTCACCCTATTCATCCCTTGATCTTTGGTCTTCAATTGTGTTCTTTGCTTGGCATGGATCCCTCGTTACTTGACAACGTTTTGGCATGAAACAGGACAATTGGGAACCCCTAATTTCATGCCCCAAGTCTGTTATATATAGATATTCACAAAAATTAGGTCACTTGGGTAGAAATATTGCTGAATTTTGCGCAAAAAGCCCAGCTACGGCCCAGAATATCTACAGTGCGACCGCACGGCTATAAATGTTGCGATCGCACGCCTCTGCAGGTTAGCTTCAGTCGCTAATTTTTAAGGTCTGCGACCGCCTGGTATAATCAGGTGCGACCGCACGATTTTACTCTGAACTGCAATTTCCGTCTTTTAACTACTACAAGTTAATCCCTGTCTTTTAATTGCACAATAAGTCCTTCAACTTTCGATTGATACAATTGAGTCCCTGAATTTTTAATTTCTTCTAAATTTGATTTCTTCTTCAATTTTCTTCCAATTGGCCCTTTGATTTACTGCAATCAACTCTTGATTTTCACAGTTTGACACTTTTATCATCCAATTGACTGATTTTGGCTTCAATTGCATTATTTTCTCGACTTTGGGTTATTGAGATATAAATAAATAACAACAAAATAAATAGCAAATATTTTTTAATAAACAATTAAAATCCTACTTTTAGGATAGAAATAAGTGTAAAAAATACACTTATCATGGGTATCATCAGGTTTCCCTTTGTGAAATCTAAATATCAAATAGCTGATGTATTCACTAAGGTCGTAGCGAGTAGAGCGTTTGATGATGCCTCGGACAAATTAGGCATGTGTGACATTCATACACCCAACTTGATGGAAAATGTGAAAGTAAATAGGGAAATTTGGGAAACCAAAGTTTACCCCCAAGCAATCGCTTGGGGCATAACCCAAACGAGAAACATATTCCTCTTAAAAATGCAATCACTTGGGATTAAGAATGAAAATTTTCAGATCTATATATTTTTTTCCTTTTTCGATTATTTTCTTGTTTTGTAATACATTACAACAAAAATTGCATTTTGCAACGTTCAAAAAACGTTGTGAAAAGGCTTTTGCACCATTTTGCAAGTGTTGTAAATCTCAGTGTTGTCGTAGAGAAAAAACTTACTCAACATTTTTTAAATATTGCAAAAGTCTAAAATAAACGTTGCTGTAGACATTTTGCAAGGTTTATTAATAAGTATCATCTCTAGCGTTGACACTGAAACACTAAGCAATGCCTCTTCATCAATAAGTATCATCTCCGGCGTTGAAGGCATGCTACTATCGTTAAGTTCTAGCATAATCCACTTACGACATATCCTAACCTTGAAGCAGCAAACCCTTCGACGATTATTCAACTCCCTAAGTGATGCGACCAATGGAGCCATTGCGTGTACTTCTCTTGAACACATGATATGAATTTGAATAAAGTTTATGATATGCAGCTTCTGATGATATGAACGGGTATTTAGATACCAAGACAAAGTAGTGGTGCAGAGGAATGTGAAACATCATGATCGACTGAAGTAAATTTAGCTATTGAATTAATGTTCGTCGGGAATAGACAAAAAAACTTGGATAAATGCAAAGAAAAATTGAAATATATTCATAGTGTAGTCGATGCTGGAAATAACATTTAATGTATACAAAATTAATTTCACAATATATAACTGATATTTTTAAGAGGAATATAAAACATCATCATTTATTGAGGTAGGGAAATTATATCAGTAACAATTTCGATACAATCGGTTTTCTTGAATAAAAACGTGAAAGAGTGAAGGAAACAAAAATAATAATGTAATAAACAAATAAAATAAGGTTTGACACATTTTTGCACATTTTTGGCGGAAAACTACAGTGGGACCAGTTGAAATGTTAACCCTCAATGTTAATTAATGAATAATGTTTACCCTAAATGTTAATTAATGAATAATTATTTGGAGGAAAAACCTATACAATTTCTAAAAGTAGCTTAAAGGGAGAAACTTTTTTGGACGTTTCTACCGTTACAACTTTTTATATTTTTATATTTACCCTCAATGTTAATTAATGAATAATTTTTTTTAATTTTTTTTTTTTCATTTTATTACTAATGTCATTAATCTCAATATATACATTTACAATTTAAACTCTTTACTTTCTCACTAAAAGTCTTTCAAATAAAGTCTAAAACTTTCAATTCTCATTTTTATTTTCCGATGTTTATTTCAAATTATTATTTATTCTCACTAAACACAAACAAAATTACATTAATACACTATCATAAAGGAAATATTGAAAAAAATATGGTTGTGATTTTGGATAATTATATTAACACCACAACATTTGTTAACTACACCACATTTTAATTATGCTCCAAAGTTTTTTATATAATTTTTTTATCATCAACCATCAATTAATTTCACATCATGTCCATAGAGACGATTTTTATCCAAAATATTTGTTATGAGGGCAATAAAAACTTATTTATCTATCATATTTTTAAATAATCTAAATAAATAATTAATACAATAATCAAAAATAAATATTTTTCCCTCTTTTCAATGCACATTAGCAAAATATTTAGATAGATATTGTGATTAAAAAAATAAGTTAATTAATTGAAAGTTAAAAATAATAATGCTTCGAAAAAATATAGAGGGCATAAAAGCAAATGTGAGCAAATATTGATAACTTTTCTTGTAATTAAAATTTGGTATAGATATTAAAAAAAAAAAAAAATTGTGTGAATAAACCAAAATTATCATTCTTAATTAAATATTAATAAATTTTCATCATAAAATAGGAAATAGTGAGAAATATGAATACAATATTTTTAATATTCTACTATTATTTTTTTTTTCATTTCTCATCAATATTATTAATTCAATAAGAATATCAACGACCCCCTGCTCTATAACCGAAATCACACACATTACAACATTCAATCTAATACATTTACATAATTACATAATTCTCAATTACTAATTTTCATTAATACGTTTATAATTCCAAAAATATTTAATATTCATGTATGTTTTTACACTAAAATGAATTCAATACAACCTATACTATAACCCAAACTAACCTACTATAAATTCAAAAGGTGTTCAAAGCCTAACATCATATTTTGTTGAACTTTTTTCAGTCATTATTTTTCTCAAATTTGGATTTTTAATAAATCGAATGATTTTGTCCACGAATAAAAATATCAACTGTATGTTGCTACGAATTTTGATCGCACATAATGAAGATTGAAATATACAAATTTTCAACATCTGTACAGATTCCATTGAAACCTGTACCGATGGAAGTTTTAAAACTTATTTTGAATTTTTCTGTTAATGAAGATATAATATTTCCATTATATTTGTCTATCTTTAATTTAATAACTTTTTAATATTAAACAAATATTTATATTTTTTTTAATACTTGTAGGGTACCTAGGGGCGGGCGTGGGTTTGGTTGTGTTGGTTTTTTGCCCAACCCGAACTCAACCCACTATGGTCGGGTTAATAAAAAATCAACCTAACCCAACCCAAGCATGAGTTCAAATCCAATTCAATCCAACCCAATCAAGTTTCGGTCGGGTTGATTGGGTTGGGTGGTTTGGGCTTTGATCCAATTAGCAAAAAATCTTGAAATTTAAAAAATTAAGCCCTTAAATCAACTATTAACTCAAATCAATTATGTACAATACAATAGACTCAAATATAATAAATTGAATACTTACTAATAAAACTAAAGTATGTTCAAACCATATTTGAATTTCATCCAAATTATAAAATGTACTTGAGATTCTTGAAATTTAAATGATCCTATTTTTTTAAAAAAAATTTGTTGAGTTAGGTTGGGTTTTTCACCTAACCCACAACCCAACCCAACCCGATCAATTTTTTTTTTTTTTTTTTTATAGAATCCAACCCAACTCGATTTTCATCAAAAACTGACCCAAACCGATCGAGTTGGATTGGGTTGGGCAGTTTTAGCTTGATGGGTGGGTATTAACCCACCCCTTAGGGTACCAGATTCTTGCTACTCTATTTTAGACCACAATTGAAAATTTTACTCCCACGCATTAGAAATGAAAAATATATCAACTTATCATGAAAAAATTAGCCTAATAGTAATAATACATTTACAAATGTGCACGATGAGATTGAAATAAATTTGACGACAAACAGCAATATTTAAGAGAATGAAGATGACATTTATCAAATTTATGCATTGATGAATTCTCACAAATCTAAAACTTTGTTATAAAGGAAAAATACACAGTATTAAATTTTCATTAACATTTTTTTTTCTTTTTAGTATAATTTTTAAAATATTATATAAATAAAACCTATTATTTATTCCCAAATATTATCGATATTGTTCTCAACGTGAAGCTCATATTTGCTTTCATCAAATAAATTAGTCAAGGTTTTGATCGAGAGAGTAAAATATGATCTCATAAACTTTGTTTAAATGTAAAAAATTATTAGATTTTCTTAATTCTATTTGTCTTGCGTGTTTGACTAATTTTCTTGAGAAAAAACTCAAAATTTTTGTCAGACATAATTTCTAAAAATTACATTATATGGACAACTAGCAGAATCAAATAGGGGCTAAATAAGGGAGTAAAGGTATATAGAGTATATAGTTTAATATATAAGGGTAAAATGGATATTCAAAAGTTTCTCTTTAATCCTTCCTTCATGAAAAAGGTTGAAGGGCAACATTGACGACCCTCATTGTCTCGCCCCTAAAGCTTTGTGGAGGATAAAAATCGCGATATGTGTCTTAGTTGGCCAGGTTCTTAAGCTTGTCAACTTGTTTCTACCATAAGAAGATTAAATTTAAAGCGTTGCTGTCAGGATTTGAACCCTCATCCTTTGGCTGCCAGCGCGACTGATTTTTTGTCACTTCAACTTTTGTCAACTGAGCTATGCCCTGGGGGCTCCTCCCTTTTTTTATATTGTAGTCTTGTAGATTTATAAAAATGCTTGTGGTTACTAACTTTTAAGTAAAAAAATTAAATTAGAAAAAAAATCAAAATTTATTCTCCAGTTCACCCCCAAAATTTTAGGAGATTTTTACAAAAGAGCTTGTTTTTTTGTTTTTGTTTTTCCCTAATAAGCATATTTTGTCATTTTAATATTTTTTTTAACATTTATTTTCTTACCCTTTTTCAATTTTTTTTACTAGTACAAAACAGTCCAAAAAAAAAGAAGCTATTCGCGTCGTTTTTTGAAAAAAACGACGCCTATAAAAACGCGGTGGCAAAATTGTAAATAAGAGTTAGATAAACGCATCGGTTGTTATAAAACAACCGACGCGGGTGCCACCGCCGCAGCATGGGCGTCGGTTCTGGTTAAAGAACCGACGCCTATGTTCCAGTTAAACGCGTCGGTTCTTACGTTGAATCGACGCCTTTAAATAATGGGCGTCGGTTCAACGTAAGAACCGACGCGTTTAACTGATTTTAAAGTCACCAACTAGGTCTTATTCTTCAGTACAAATTTCATCTTCCTCCTACCCGCGCGCGCCATTCTTCCTCCTGCCCAAACTCCGTCGCCACCTTCGCCACCCTCCGCGAGCCAACCCACCCCGCTCCACTATTATTTTCTTGTCACGCCCGTCAGCTTCAGCTAGTCGTAGCCCTACGAGTTCTCTCTTTCCGATTAAGTGGAACTCCTCTCTTTACCCACCTCTCTTCCCCTCCGCCCGCCCCCGTCTCCGTTTGCCACCAAGCCACCGCCGCCCAGCTGCCACCACCCTCACCGACGCCGCACAACCGCCCCCGCCCCCACCCCCTCGTTGCGTCCACCGACTGCGATAAGTAGTTTTCGTTTTTTTTTTCTTGTTTTTTCGTTTTTTTTTTTTTTGTTTTTTTTGTTTTTTTTTTTGTTGTGGTGTATTTATTAAAAACATATTTTAAATGTGGTGTATTAATTAAAATGTAGTGGCAATAAAATTGCCGTTTATGTAATGCATGTTCTATATACTATTTTCTTTTATGATTTTTCATCAAATGTGTTTCTTTAAAGGATGTCTCTTTGGGTGATGATATTTATAAAATTTGTAATTTTTTTCTAAAATTTAAAATTAAATCAGTATAAAATAATTTTATTAATATAATAAAATCAGTAGTTTTTTATGATTTTTCATCAAATGTGTATATACAAGCTTCAATACATACAACCCACACATTTTCATATTTTAAGTTTAAACTAGTTTCTTCATTTCTTTAGGTTATAATTGAATTTATTATTTATGATTTAATATGTTGATTGATTTAAATGAATTTATTACTCTAGTTTGAATGTTAATGTAGATTATTGATTTTGAGTAAGTAGATGTATAAATTCAATTTTTCAATTATTAGAGTTTTATTGAAATTGTAGAATGCTAAAAAAATTTATTTGATTTTCGAAGTTACGGATAAGTAATGATTGTGAGGTATTTACAAATGAATTATTTGAAATATTTTGTACTTGTTGGATGTTTTGGTGAGTTGAGATGATTATGTTGTAATGATTTGGAGATATGAGCATATATAGTGAATAATTAAGAGGCTAAAAATGTTTGAGTTTTTAACATGTTGAGGTTGAATATTTTAGAATAGATGATAATGTTGAAGTTTGATTGGGAGTTTTTTTTGAGTTTTGAATATGTTGAGGTTGACTATTTTAGTTTTATTATGGTATTTTGATTCCCCTTACAGGTTGGCTAAGTCCAATTTATAGGGGAGATTCTGTCAAAATTTATGTAGGAATTTATAAATAAAATATGAAAATAATAAATTATGGCGATTTCATTTGTTTTAACACGTGGTGAATATCTTTATATATAGGTTTATTAGATATGGATCGGGGTTGGATGTATGGGAGACGTAATACAAATGAATATGTGAAAGGAGTTGAAGAATTTATGAAACGTGCTGAGGAAAACAAAATAAAAGAAGGTGAAGAAATGCTTTTATGTCCTTGTTTTGATTGTAAGAATCTGAGAAAATTTCGTAGCTCTGAGCAAGTGAAGAGTCATTTGATTCGTCGTGGGTTTAAGGAAGGTTATACACGGTGGATATGGCACGGTGAGAGTATACTTCCTAGGACGAGCACCGGTGATGATAAGGTTGATCAGGAGGAGAATAATGTGGATAATGATGAGAATGATATGGATAATGATTGGATAGATAAAATGCTGCGTGACATACAAGAGGATTTCATCGAAAAGCCTCATATTTTCGATAGCTTGTTTAATGATTCTGAAAAATCTTTATTTTCTGGTTGTAAGAAATTCACAAAATTGTTTGCTGTGTTCAAGTTGTATAACTTGAAAGCGAAGAATAGGTGGACTGATAGGAGTTTCACGGCTTTATTGGAACTTTTACGAGAGATGCTTCCGGAGGATAACGAGCTTCCTTGTTCAATTTACGAGGCAAAGAAAATGTTGTGCCCGATGGGTATGGAGATCGAGAGGATACATGCATGTCCAAATGATTGTGTATTGTATCGGAATGAGTATAAGGACTTGCACCTGTGTCCAAAATGTGGGGCATCGAGGTATAAGCGAAAGGAAGGAAATGATAATTGGGAGGATAAGAAAGAATCTCCAGCAAAGGTGTTATGGTATCTACCCGTAATACCAAGATTTAAACGCTTGTTTGCCAATGCAAAGGATGCAAAGAACATGCGGTGGCATGCCGAAGGGAGGAAAGAAGATGGAAAGCTAAGACACCCGGGGGATTCTCCTCAATGGAGGACCATTAATAGGATATTTCCTGAATTTGGTGGGGAAGATAGGAATCTTAGGCTTGGACTATGTACAGACGGGATGAACCCCGCACGGTAGCATGAGTAGTCGACATAGTACTTGGCCGGTTCTTTTGGTGAATTACAATCTTCCTCCTTGGTTATGTATGAAGCGCAAGTACATCATGTTGTCGTTGCTAATTTCAGGGCCTAAACAACCGGGAAATGACATAGATGTTTACCTAGCGCCCCTAATTGAAGATTTAAGACTGTTGTGGAATGAAGGTATGTTGGCATTTGATGCACATAGCAAAATTAATTTCACATTACGTGCTATGATATTTTGCACCATAAATGATTTTCCAGCTTATGGTAACTTGTCGGGTTATACTAACAAAGGAGCTAAAGCATGTCCTATTTGTGAAGAAGATATAGTTGATTTTTGGTTGAAAAACTATAAGAAAAATGTGTATATGAGTCATCGCATATTTCTCCCTGTTCATCACCCTTATCGAAAGAAGAAAAAGCCCTTCAATGGAAAAGTCGAGACTCGAGTTTCCCGCTTACCGTTAACAGGAAAAGAGGTTTATGAACGAGTTAAAAATATTGATGTCGTGTTTGGAAAACCTTTTAAACCTCCTCAGAAGAGTCTTTGGAAGAAGAGATCCATATTTTGGGATCTACCCTACTGGGAACACTTACAGGTAAGGCATTCTCTTGATGTAATGCATGTGGAGAAAAATGTATGTGATAGTGTCATCGGGACATTATTGAACATTCAAGGAAAAATAAAAGATGGTATCAAAGTTAGAAAAGACATGGTAGAAATGGGAATACGAGATAAGTTAGCACCCCAAGAGTTGGAAAAGCGTACCTATTTACCTCCAGCTTGTTACACTTTGTCTAGAAAGGAGAAAACAAGTTTTTGTGAGTGCCTAAATTTTGTTAAGGTTCCATCTGGATACTCATCGAACATAAAAAGTCTTGTGTCGATGAAGGACTTGAAATTGGTTGGTATGAAGTCTCATGACTGTCATGTCTTAATGCAACACTTGTTACCAGTTGCAATTCGTGGCATACTCCCAAAACATGTTAGAAATGTCATTATAAAACTTTGCTTTTTTTTCAATGCAATTTGTAGTAAAGTTGTTGATCCAGAGTCGTTGGATGATTTGCAGGCTGATATTGTTATCACTCTATGTCAATTTGAAATGTATTTTCCTCCATCATTTTTTGACATTATGGTGCACTTACTTGTTCACTTGGTGAGAGAAATTAAGATTTTTGGTCCAGTTTTCTTGAGGTATATGTATCCATTTGAGAGATACATGGGTATATTAAAAGGATATGTGAGAAATAGATTTCGACCAGAAGGCAGTATTATTGAAGGTTATGCTGCTGAGGAGGTTATTGAATTTTGTACTGATTACTTGGATGATATTGATGCTATCGGTATTCCTAAATCTTTTCACGAGGGAAGACTGAAAGGTAAAGGTACTATTGGATGCCAAACAATTGTGCCCAGTGTTGAATTGCGAGACAAAGCACACCTCCTTGTCTTGCAACACGTTACTGAGGTTCATCCATATTTGGACGAGCACATGTCCATTTTAAGGCGGCAGAATCCTTCAAAAGTTGAAAGGTGGGTTACTAATCAACATAATCGCTCATTTGCCAAATGGTTCAAAGATAGAGTGATGCAAGAATTATCACAAATGCCGAATAAAATTTTTGAAACTATAAAGTGGTTAGCGTACGGCCCTGGCATGCTTGTGAGGTCTTATGAAGCATATGACATTAATGGGTATACATTTTATACAAAACGTCAAGATGATAAGAGTACGATGCAAAATAGTGGAGTAACTCAAGTAGCAATGTCAAAAGATTTTTCCAGTGCCAAAGATACTAGCCCAATAGAAGCCGTAATGTCTTATTATGGTGTCATTGAAGATATTTGGGAACTTGATTACAGGGAGTTCAAATTTCCTCTCTTTCGATGTAAATGGGTTGATAATCGACGGGGTGTTCGGGTGGATGAATTAGGCTTCACTTTGGTGGATTTTGGTCGGTTGGGTTATCTTGATGAGCCATTCATACTAGCATCACAAGCAAAACAGATATTTTACGTTCTTGATCCTGCCAATACTAAGTGGTCAGTTGTCCTTCAGGGCAAGAGACATATTGTGACGCGATCCCGGTCGGGGAATCTCGTCGAACACGCGGAATAACGACAATTAAAACCTAGGAAAGATCTAAATCAGATCGACACAAGACAAACAACGATAAATAAGGATAGAACGATGGTAAAGCCTTGACCCGACAATCACGACGCAATTTATGGCGATGCGGATTGAAGAACCAAGATTGGTGAATGCCACAAGGACTTGTCAATTTCCTTGATAAGTATCGAATTTGGAAACGCCACAAATATTCTTGCGAATATTTGATAAGTTTGCTGGAAGAACGCCACAAAGATCGGATCTTTGATAAGTTCAAAAACAAGGGAATAACTCAACCTCTCAATTTTGGAGAATCCTCTCACAAATTTTATTAATCAACTCAAACTTGTCTGATGTTTACAATGATGAAAAAGCGTATAAATAAGCAAGAAAAC
This sequence comes from Ligustrum vulgare, assembly GCA_963555705.1. NCBI lineage: Eukaryota > Viridiplantae > Streptophyta > Magnoliopsida > Lamiales > Oleaceae > Ligustrum > Ligustrum vulgare. The sequence continues at coordinate 28,649,842 of OY743184.1, forward strand.
CTAGCATCTAATTTACTCAAAATAGAATTCTAATTATGCTAAAATTCTAAAATGGGAAAATAACCTAAAATAATAAAAGAAAATAAATTAATTGAAAAAATCGGAAAATCTGGAAAATCTTGGGTTACGGCCGTGAATATCTAGTTTACGGCCGTAACTAATATTCTGTCTCAAATTTCAGTTTGGTGTTATGACCGTGATCAATAGGTTACGGCCGTGATCAATTTCAATTCCATTTTTACGGCCGTGAATCACTTTCTGCACAATTTCTTGATTATTTGCCTCGGCTTGATCCTTTCGCCTTCTCGGCTCGACTCCAACATGGAACTTGCTCCTTTTTGCACGTAGATCATTGTCATATTTCCGATGGCTCGACTTCGCCCCTCGATGCCTGGTCAGGATCACATCATATTGTTGGCATTGGTGATGTGGTGGATGAAGAAGAGTACGATCATTTTGACGAAACTCCTCCATTTTCAGTTGGTATACAACCAGATGAGATTATAGGGGAAGATAATCTTGACACAAATTACATGCGTGAGGATCATGAAGAAGGATTGTGGGTTGACCGTCGCTCGTGATTAATTAATTGTGTAAGATTGTTTACTTTCATACTTAGTACTTTTTAATTTTATTCATATGTGCTCTACTCATTGTTAATATTCTTTATATATGCTTTATTTATTCTTACTAAATTGTTTATATATTTTTGTTTATTTATATACGCAGATACGTGCACAGTCCCGTGAAAGTCATGACTGATTCTACCAGTTCATCTGATAATCAGAGTATTAGTCAACCGAGAAAGACTAGAGGACCAACAATGTGCAGAAAGATGAGGAGGAAGGGGGATGAAGTAAAGGTTATTGAGTTTGATGATCACAATAGGCCGATCGGACCCCATAAGAAGAAGTTCAGGTCTTATATAGGGTCTGTGGTCCGTATTCATGTGGATATAAATATTAGTGATTGGCATAATGTCCCTGAAGGCCTTAAAGATATGATTTGGGAAGACATAAAGGTATTAGATCACTTCAAACATATTAAAATTAATCAATCTTGTATATATATTTTTTTTAGCGTGGTATAACATCCCATATTATTGTTGTATTTCAGAAGGAGTTCAGCATACCCGATGACGAAAGGAAACAAATTATTTTAAAAGTGGCGGGGATGCGATGGAAAGATTTTAAGACTAGGTTGGTGCATAATTTCATTAAAAATACGCACCCAAAATATGCATCACCTACTCTACTATATGATTACGTGATCGAAGAGAAATGGGAGCAGTTCAAGAAAGAGCGTGAAACTGAGACTTTCAAGGTATATTTAATTGTAGTGTGATGATTCTTATTAATTTCTTATCATTGAGTTGAAAACTAATGAATGTGATGCTTTATTTTTTCAAGGAAAAAAGCAAAAAGGCCAGGGAAAGCCAGTCGCACAACGAGCATCCACATTTTCTAGGCTCCGCTGGTTATGCCGGGATGAGGCCACAGTGGCTTTTATCAGACCCACTGTCTTCGGCCTCTTCGTGTGGGACAATTAGTTCGTCCATATTAAGCGATGATCGTAGCTTAGATTGGGTGCGTGCTAGATCAAAGAAGAAAGAAGATGGATCTTATTACATCCCCAATGAAAAAACAAGGGAGGTTTACGCAAAAATTGTAAGTATAGCCTCCCAATTTTGTTCGTAATATGAATTAAATTTCACTTCAGTACCTATATTTAGTTTTCATTTCTTTTTGAAAACAGATTGAAAAATTTGAGGAAGCAACTCAAGGGACCTTTGTCCCTAAGAGACACCACGACGTCTTATCTGAAGCCCTTGGAAAATAGGATCATCCTGGTCGGGTTAGGGGATATGGTGTCTATGTCACGGTGAGGGATGTATATGGAAAACCTGATGCGGCCAGCAGACGATCGAGTGGACTTGTGTCTGTAGATGATATTAAGGATATTATCATGAAGGAGGTGGAGGTTGGTATTACCGAGCGGGTCAGAAAAGAGTATGCAGCAGAGGTACAGAGTAAGATCGACAGTATGCAGCAGAAATACGAAGCTCTCCTCCAACGCATGGGCTTAAATGTTGATGCTGAAATGGACATAACTCCACATCCCTGACCACCAACTCGCAGTAGTTGCTACTCAGTTAATCCAGATCCATTTGACGAGCTTGAGGTATTTAATGTTAAATTATTTTTGAATATTATCGATTATATTCCAATTATTAGGGGTAACATTTACTTTCAATCATGTTGAACAATAGAAGCCGATCCATTGTCGTTTCGCCGTAAGTTGTAATGGTGAGAATCAAATAGTGGCTAGGGGAATGGTTTTTCCATCCGGACCAGAGATTGTTGTGCACCATCAACAACTATTGGTTGATCATGTTAAAGTGTCAGTTGATGATGTTGTACAAGGTGCCGAAGAGTCCCTTCTTCCAGTGCCATCTCCATACTACAATAGGGTGGGGGGAAGCTATTGGAAGTTTCTGTCAATGACCTAAAAATTTGGTGATTTTAGGAGAGGTAATAATAATTTTTATTTACATGATGTTTCTTTCGAATTTTACTCACATTTAAAATTATATTAGACGTGTTATGATGATAAAAATTCTGTAATTGTAGGAAGAGTTGACAAAAAAAATAAAAAAAATTGGAAAATGTAAAAATACCTAGAGTTTTGATCTATCATCTACCCGACGACTCCCGCTCGTTGATGATGCAACGTTACAACGTCTGGGTGATAGTTGCAAGCGGCTACACACTCTGATCCTTACATTACCTTTTGGTACAGACTACATCCAATTGCCTTTAGATGCATCTGTGCTTCATCACAAGGACGATGAAAGTCTTTATGTTACAATCGACGACTTGCTTTCAATGAGATGGCTGAATATATCTATCTTGCAAGTATTCATAATGTAAGACTGTTTAATGCATATATATATATATATATATATATATATATATATATATCTCATTTAAATTTTCATTTTATTTTATTCATTGATTATTATTTTTAGGTTCCTTCATGGGTTGTGTGAGGAAATCGGTGTTCAGGCAGTTGGATTTATGTGTCCGTCAAAGATTGCGTCAATCAGAGTAAAAACATAAGAAGATAGTGTTGTGAATTACATGGTTGAAGCAATGACAGCGCTGAGATCTAAGAAATTCATTTTAGCGCCGTACTTCCAGGAGTAAGATCATTTTTACTTAAAATTTGAACCATTAGACATTTCAATGTGTATTTACACGTTCATAATACGTAGGAATCATTGGATGTTGCTTGTGATATGTTGCGAAGCCAACAAGGTGTACTTCATAGATTCAGCTCAATCTTGTAAGCGTACCATAGAAATCAAGCCTTCATTGAATATGTAAGTAATTATTGCATTGTTCATGGTTTTTAGTTTAGTGCAAGGTTGATATATAAGTTGGGCTAGTTTCATAGAATAATCGATGAGAATTTGATGTGAAATTGATGTGTATATGTTGTGATTATGATAGTTGTTAGGATAGTTTTCAATAATAGGTCTCTTTACAGGTTGGATAAGTTCAATTTTTAGGGGAGACTCTGTCAAAATTTTTTTAGGATTTTTGCGTTTCATTATTATCTCTATAACTTATTCATGATATCCATCGATATTTTAGGGCCCTCTGAGCATTTTGGTCATTAGAAGGCCAGATGACACATTCCAATGTAAATTGGAAAAAAATCTCGGTATGAAAACTAGCTAAGCTTTCCAAGTTTTTACAAATCTTTGAATTATATATATATATTCACTTTCATTAGATATTAATTTTAAAGGTTCAAATTTCAGTGTCCTCAACAACCTGGAGGAGATGAGTGTGGCTACTATGTTATGAGAAACATGTTGGAGATAGTCACGGCTCATTCTCAACCTACTTCTCTAGACAAGATATAAGTTATTTATACGATTTCTATTTTATAAACATAATAATTATTAATTCTTTTTAATTGTTTTTAGGCATTTCAGGAATTTTACTCAATGGAGGAAATCGACGAGGTTAGAAATTTATGGGCTCAATACTTTGTCAAAAACTGTGTATAATTTTGATTTTTAATGTTATGTATGTACAAATTTGTTGACAAATTAATTTAAAATTCTATTTGTTGAGTTATTTAATTTTGTTATGCATTTCTATATATATATATTGATTGATGATTGTTGATTATTGATGGGATGTACAATGTGAACAAAATATAATATACAGTTGTGTGCGTGCGCGCGTGTATAGGAGGTTTGGTGGGGGGTTAGATCAATAAAAGGCGTCGGTTGTGTCCTTAAACCGACGCAATAAAATGCACTCATGGGCGTCGGTTTTAGGGGCACAACCGATACCCACAATGCTACTATGCGCGTCGGTTGTAGGGGCACAACCGACACCCATATTTATATTTTAGGCGTCGGTTGTAGGGGCACAACCGACGCCTAAAATATAAGGGCGTCGGTTGTGCCCCTACAACCGACGTCTTTTGGTATGTTTTAGGCGTCGGTTGTGCCCCTACAACCGACGCCTTTTTTTGTTTTATGCGTCGGTTCACAACCGACGCCTAAACTCTGAACATTGTGCGTCGCTTCCATAGGCGTCGCTGCTACAACCGACGCGAATATCCCTTTACAACCGACGCGAATAGCCGTTTCTGTACTAGTGTTTTTCCTTTCACTAAGCCCTTGTATTGGTATAGATTAAAATAAGAGATTTTTAACAAATAGAGGCTAAATCTTAAGCTTTGTTCAATGATACTATAGCATTTGTAAATTGATTTATTTATATTTTTGAGGTAATATTTATGGTTAAAAAGTAGAAAGAAAAATTTGTATGATTAAAAAGTAGTTTAAAAATTTATATTTTATAAATTGATTTATAAATTTTAATGATTGCATTAAATAACGTAGGCTAAATTGAACCCTTTTTGAGATTTATTATTTCAAAATATTGTAATTTGTAATAGTAAATTTTGGAGAACATGTGGTTGAAAATAGATTTTTTCTTTTTTTTTTGAATTTATGTGTAAGGGTCTGTTCGGCTAACCCAATTAAATGGAATAAAACACATATAAATAAATCAAATAATTCAAATTCTTTGACTTCTGCCGCCAAACAGGGTCTAAATTATTTTATTAGTGGGATGTGTGATTAAAAATAAATTCTGCAAAAAAAAAAAATGAAATTTAAAATAATGGCCAGTGTTTAAAAAATCGAAAATCGGTTCGAACTGGAAAAGATAACCGGTCAAGGGTAAGAAGGTCCGACCGGGTCGAAGCAATATCAATTAAAAATTATTCCAAAAATCACAAAATTTCTAAAAATATAAGTTATTTTACAAATAAAGCTTAAAACTATTAAAAAAAAAAAGCAAAAAAAAAAATCGAAAACCTGGTTTTTTGACACGTTATTTTTGGCACGGACCGAACCTTTTTTCGACCGATTTTCGATTTTTTCGATCGATCCGATTCGATTTTTTTAAAGAGTGATAATGGGTACAAAACATGAATGAGCTCAAGTGTTACAGTGGCTTAGGCGGTCTTGTGCTGTCTTTTTTTTTATTTTTTTGGGTAAATATGTGATTGAAAATTGAATAGAGAAAATATATGTGATTAAAAAATAATATAAAAATTTATTTTTATTCATAAATTTATTTATAAATTGTAATCATTGTGTAAAAGAACGGTGGGTAAAGTTTTCTTCGTAACTAATGAAGGACGGGACAGAATATTTGGACGGTAACGGCACCGTCAACACGTTAGATTGGATAGTTAACAGTATATAGAATATCCAAAAGAATATGACGAGTTCGGGCCAGGAATATTCGACTGAGATGATCTTCTTGAACGATCCAATGCTGCTTAAATACCCCCTTCCAAATTCCTTCTTCCTCAAAAACTCAAGAATTCCAATCTTATCCTTTCCTTCTCAGCACTCTGTTTACCGTTGCTCTTTAACAATGGCTCTGAAGGCTGTTCATGTTTCTGAAGTCCCAAATCTTGATCACATCCCGGAAAATTCATCTTTTTCCCTTTACTCCACTAGATTTTCCAAAGGTACGTAGTGTTTATGAATTTATTTCTTGGGATTTTTCATTTTTTTTAAAAAAAAAAATTGGTAGATTTTTTAATTTTTCGTATTTTTGCCGGCTTGTGGTTCAGGAACGGAAGTTGGGCGAGCTTCCTTTAAGGCACCGAAATTTCTGGTGATTGGGCACAGGGGAAATGGAATGAATTTATTACAGTCCACCGATCGGAGAATGAAGGCCGTTAAAGAGAATACAATTCTCTCGTTCAATACCGCCGGGAATTTCCCCGTTGATTTCATCGAGTTTGATGTTCAGGTGCGTGATTTAAAAAAAAAAAAGAAAGGAAAAATGAACACATTTGACTTTTTCTTGACGTTTTGCTGTCGGCGCGTCAACACGTAGCCGCATACGCCAAACCGCGTTTTGTTGGAAAATTGGAAATTCTTGGGAAAAAAGGACATGAAAATTTTGTCCTCGTCTATTAAAAACCCAATCTGAAAATTCGATTATTGTAGGTGACAAAAGATGGCTGTCCGATCATTTTTCACGACAACTTCATTTTATCCGAAGAAAACGTAAGTTCGGATTTCTGTTCTTTAAAAATATATATTAAAATATTTGATCTTGTTTTAGCAAAAACTGGTTCCGACTTCTGAGGGTTACGGAATTGTAAATTTTCAGGGCACGATATATGAAAAGAGAGTTACAGAATTGAGTCTATCGGAATTCCTTGCCTATGGGTTCCAAAGAGAGTCGGGCATGAACGGGAAAACTCTGTTAAGGAAAACAAAGGATGGGAAGATTGTTGGGTGGAATGTTGAAGCCGATGATTCTTCGTGCACACTAGAAGAAGCCTTTCAGAAAGTTAATCCTTCTCTTGGATTCAACATCGAATTGAAGTTTGATGATCACATTGTGTATCAAGAAGAATATCTAGTCAGCGTACTCCAAGCGATTTTGCAAGTTATATTTGAAAATGCAAAGGACAGACCAGTTATGTTTTCATCTTTTCAACCAGATGCTGCTTTGCTTGTCAGAAAACTTCAGAACACATATCCTGTGAGTATGCTCCATTGATTTCTTTTATTGGTGTTAAAAAACTGTGATTAACATTTTGCATGTGGTTGGCCCATTGGAAAAAAATTGTGGTTCTGAATAGTATTTTTGGGAGAATTTGTAGTTAAAAAATGTTTGAAAAGTAAAAAATGACAGGTTTGGTTATAATTAATTATTGATTTTGATATAGATACAAATCTAGATTTTAATTGTTACCAAACATGTGTTTATTGGCATGCAGGTGTTTTTTCTCACAAACGGAGGAAATGAGATTTACTATGATGTAAGAAGAAATTCATTGGAGGAAGCCGTCAAACTATGCTTGGAGGGTGGTTTGCAGGGAATTGTTTCGGAAGTCCGAGGCGTATTTAGAAATCCAGGGACAGTGAAAAAGATCAAAGAATCAAAGCTCTCTCTTCTGACATATGGAAAATTAAAGTGAGTAATTATCCTTGTGAATGAATATTTAACTGTTTGAAACCTTTGAATACTGATAATTTGCTTCATTTATCTCAGCAATGTGCCTGAAGCTGTGTATATGCAACATCTACTTGGCATAGACGGAGTTATTGTGGATTTAGTTCGAGAAATAACAGAGACTGTTTTTAATATGATGAAGCCATCTGAGGATGAAGTATCTGGAGGAGAGGAACAAATTCCAGGACAAGGAAAACCTCAATTTTCACAAACAGAATTGACGTTTTTGCTTAAACTCATTCCAGAATTGATACAGCAATGTTAGTTTCTGATTTTATTTCTTTTCCTACTTCTGTACATAAATTTGTTAATCTACGACAGTGTTTCCGCCATTAGCAGTTTACACGTATTTGGTGTCTGGCCTGGACCTTTATCTGTATCGTCACGTTGACGGGCAAAGTGGTAAAGGAGTTAAGTCGATGTGTATAACAAAATAGACGAATTTCAATTGATGCAAGAAATACACAAAGATATGAATGCTGATGTATTATTTTTCTTTGAGGTGTTTCGGCGATGCGACTACCAATCTTAGACTACAATCTTAGACAGTGGTTTAGGCGTTGAATTTTGTGAACAAAATGAGAATCAATCACGATATTTATTGCAAGAATTAAAAATTCGGTTGGCACAAACATATGTTGGGTACCGCTTTTGTTTGATAATACTATCTAATTTATAAATTTGTTTATATATAATTTTGAGGTAAAAAGTAGTAGTTAAAAATTAAAGAGAGAAATATGTGTTGTTAAAAAGTAATTTGAGAAATTGTGTAATTTATATACGAATTTATTTCATTTACCAAACACTTGGTATTGAAGAAAGGAGTGAAGCAATTATGTACTTTCTCTATTCTGTGAAGATAAATTTGTATTCGTTATTTTTTTGTCCCAAATTTTTATATCACTTTTCTTATTGAAAGTCTGGATATTTTTAAATTTTTTAATGTGTCCTTATTTAATATCCATTATTATCAAATAATCATATATATTATGCTATTTAACGTAGGAATATATTAGTAAAATGTAAGAAAAATTTATATTTTCAACTACATTAATCATATTTTCTTAATCTATGTGAAAAAAGAAATAAGTCTATCTTCACTAGAATGAGGAAGTATAATTTAGCATGGGTGAGTGGAGAGATAATTGGACCATGACTGATGATGAAGATGACCCAATTCATTGGCCTTTACCTAAAGGTGTCAATTCGGGTGGTTCGGGTCGGCCCGCCAACATAAAAGTCCAGTAACAGTCCGCTTGGAAAAAAGCCCGTCGTTGCGGGTTACGGGTCGGTTCCGAGTCAGTCCACAAATTTCGAACTACAACTCAGGTCCGCCCTTTGGCCTATCCGGGTCGAGCCCATGCGAGTTGCAGTTCGTTCTGATTTGGCCCGTATGAATAAAAACATAGATTTTTTTCATATTTATAACAATTTTTTGTCAAGTTTCTAAATACAAAATGATTAAAATGATAAATTCATATTTATATCATAAAATATTTACATAAAATAAAAAATTATATTTTATGTTATATGAATTACTTCTAAATTTTCAAATTTAAATAAAATATAAACAAAAAACAATTAAATGCTAAATGTATTTGTAATTACTATTATCAAAGAATATTACATTTTTTAGTTATTAGGGAGAAAAAAAAAGATTTTTTGCTTTAAAAGTTGTATTAGAGTTTGTAAAAAAATTGAGATTTTCAATGTTACCATATTTAATAAAAATAGTTTTTTTTTTTTTTTTTACGGGCCAACGGGTTAACCACAGCCGCGAAGGTTTGACCCGCAAAACCCGCGGTTCACAACTTCTTGACCCGTGAACCGCCCGCACGGGTCACGGGTCGATCCGCGGTCCCGGGTCGATCCGGGTCGATTTTCACGGGTCTGGTCGGCCCGCCCGTCTTGACATGTCTACCTTTACCTTAAAGACCCAAACACAAACTAAATCGCAATTACAAAACATACTTTTAGTTATAATTGAAATTAGTTCAGGCCGTTAGATCTAACAGATGGGAGCATCCTGGCCATTAGATTTGCAATGTAAATAGATCCTAAAGTTGAGATTTGTTCATTTACCAGAAAATGTTGTAATCTTAGTGATTTAGTTTTAGAGAAAAGAGTTAGAATAGATTTGTTCTTACTCTGCATTTCGTTTCACAGTTTGTTTGTAATTTTACAAGTTTTGTTATTTGTAAAAACTTCGTGATTTTCGTTTCTACAGATTTTGAGTTTTGAGAATAAGACTCACTTTCTTCATTCATTCTGGGGGTTTATACCATAATAGTGGTATAAGAGTCAGGGACGTAGTCAGGATTTCGATGTTGATGGGGCGAAAATCCGGGGGTGGAGAGAATTTTTTTTTTTTTAACTAAGGAGATTGAAAACGACAATTTTGAGTATCAAAATAGGCAAGTTAGATTGACTGACCAAAAAAATAATCAATTTATCTATACAAAAATAATTTGTCCATTTATGTGTCAAACGCTATACAAATTGAAAACATGAGCATTAGATGGACGTCAAAAATTAAACTGCCTATCTATATAACAGATGGTATAGATGACTTGGATATCTAAAATTGATCTCTTTGTCCTCATCATTTGCTTAATTGCTTTTGTATTGGATTTGGGCTATACTATTGGATCTTTTGTTTATGTCTAATTTTTTTGTATGGTTGAATTTTTTAAAGTGTAGTTATTGAGTCAATATTTATTATGGGAAAAAAATTTCAAAATTTTGCGATGGCGAAACTGAAAAATATATTACAAATTAACTAGAAATAGTGGACCAGCAGTGATGCAAACCACGTAGCAATTGTAGTTACGCAACCCACAAATTATTGGAATCAACCCAAGAACGCCAAAGAACCACGATTTAGAGATTGATTCAAATTAATTGAACCAAGCAACCAACACAATCAATAGATATGCTGACCTCTTGATCACAATAAAAGTAAATATCACCCAAGATTTGAACAAACAAGATTAACTCGCAAGTTCGGATTTTATTCAATAAAGAATAAGGTTTGAAAGCAAATTGCCTCTCAATAATAATATCAAAGTTGTCTGTTGAATAAAGAAAATTACATCCCTATAAATAGGGTCAAAATCTAGGTTAAGAGTTCTAATTAAACAAGGAAACAACTACCTAAAAATAAGGAAATAAATAAAACCCTAAAATTCACGCGTATACGATTTTACGACCGTAACCTTGTTTCTGATTCACTCTTACGGCCGTGACAATATGACTTACAGCCGTAAGTCCAAAATCGTCCAAATTCCAGTTTTAGGCAGTGACTCCATTACGGCCGTGAACCTTAGCCATTACGGCCGTAATCCTTTTTTCCCTATAATATCAATTTAAGCAGTGCGATGGTTACGGCCGTGAGTAAATATATGTTACGGCCGTAACATTGAAGTTTCACAATTTTCTTCGACGGCTTGAATGAGGTTGATCCACTAGTCGTTTTGGCTCGGCCCCAACATGGAACTTGCTTCTTTTGATGACACGAACATTGTTTCGGCCATTGTTCCTTGAACTAGCTTGTCCATTGCTTCGTTGGCCCTCTTTGTTTCCAATCGAGTCATCGGTCCTCCTTTGATTTTCAACGGATCTTTGTGCGGGCTTGTATCCGTGGTCTGGATCACATTATCCCCTCCCTCTTCGAAAGGATTCGACCTCGAATTTGAACCTGCATCAAACGGAGATAGATCAGAAACATTAAATGAAGTCGAAACATTATACTCACCAGGAAGATCTAATTTATAGGCATTGTTGTTGATCCTTTCAATCACTTGGAATGGACCATCTCCTCGCGGTTGTAACTTTGACATGCGTTGTTCTGGAAACCACTCCTTTCTCAAATGTACCCAAACCCAATCACCGGGTTCAAATATGACGTCATTTCTTCCTTTGTTAGCCTGCGAAGCATAATGTTCATTTTTCTTTTCAATCGCCAACCTCACCTGTCGTGGAGTGCTTTAACCATCTCAGTCTTTTTCTTTCCATCTAAACTACTTCGTTCATTCACAGGTAAAGGAATTAAATCCAATGGTGTTAGCGGATTAAAACCATAAACAATTTTAAATGGTGAATAAGAAGTAGTAGAATGTATAGCCCTATTATATGCAAATTCAATAAATGGTAAACACTCTTCCCAATTTTTCAGATTTTTATTGATTATCGTGCGCAACAATTGAATCATTGTCCTATTTACTACCTCGGTTTGTCCATCGGTCTGTGGGTGACAAGTTGTAGAGAAAAGTAGTTTTGTACCTAATTTGTTCTACAAGACCTTCCAAAAATGACTAAGGAATTTAACATCCCTATCCGAGACAATACTTTTAGGAACCCCATGTAAGCGTACGACTTCCCGAAATAAAATTTCAACTATGTTAGTAGCACCATCAGTTTTGTGGCATGGTATGAAATGTGCCATTTTACTAAAACGATCTACTACCACAAAAATTGAATCTCTTCCCTTCTTAGTCCTAGGTAGTCCCAAAACAAAATTCATAGAGATATCGACCCAAGGTTCACTAGGTACAGGTAAAGGCATATATAATTCATGGGGTTTAATCCTAGATTTAGCCTTCTTACAAGTAATGCATCTATTACAAACTCGAACCACATCAATCTTCATCTTAGGCCAATAGAAATGTTCACTTAGGATTTCAATGGTCTTTTTAACCCCAAAATGATCCATTAAACCTCCACTATGGGCCTCTCTCACAAGTAACTCCCTCATTGAACACCTAGGGACACACAATTTATTTTCTCGAAATAAATAATCATCATGTTTAAAGAACCTATCCACAGCCCCTTTACCACATAATTCATAAATATTAGAAAAGTCCAGATCACTAGCATACATGTCCTTAATGTACTCAAATCCAAGTAATTTAGAATTTAAAGAATTTAAAAGAACATACCTTCGAGACAATGCATCTGCCACCACATTTTCCTTACCTTGTTTGTATCGGATGACATAGGGAAATGTTTCGATGAATTCTACCCACCTTGCATGTCTCTTACTCAGCTTAGCTTGACCCCTCAAATGCTTCAAGGATTCATGATCAGTGTGTATCACGAACTCCCGTGGCCACAAGTAATGTTGCCATGTCTCCAAAGCGCGCACAAGTGAGTATAACTCCTTGTCATATGTGGGGCAATTAAGTGCAGCCCCTTTTAGTTTTTCACTAAAATAGGCGATTGGTCTTTGATCCTGCATTAAAACAGCTCCAATGCCTAGCCCCGAGGCATCACATTCAATCTCAAAAGCCTTGTCAAAGTTAGGAAGTGATAAAACCGGTGCTTTACACAACATATTTTTGATTGTTTCAAATGCATGTTCATGTTCTACTCCCCATTTAAAACCTACACTTTTTTTGACAATTTCTGTGAGTGGTGCGGCAATCGTGCTAAAATTTTTTAACAAAGCGCCTATAAAAACTAGCCAAACCATGAAAACTCCTAATTTCAGTTATACTTTTAGGTGTTGGCCATTCTTTAATAGCTTTGACTTTTTCTTCATCTACTTCTATTCCTTTAGAACTAACCACATAGCCAAGAAACACAACTTTTTCCATGCAAAAGTCACACTTTTTAAAATTAGCAAAAAGTTGCTCTTTTCTTAAAACCACAAGCACACACCTAACATGCTCCACATGCTCATTCAAAGTTTTACTATATATAAAGATATCATCGAAGTAAACTACAACGAATTTACCTATAAATGCACGTAAAACATGATTCATTAAACGCATAAATGTGCTAGGTGCATTAGTAAGTCCAAAAGGCATTACTAACCATTCATACAGGCCATACTTAGTTTTAAAAACAGTTTTCCACTCATCTCCTTCTTTCATTCGAATTTGATGATAACCACTCTTAAGGTCAATTTTACTAAATATGCTAGAGCCATGCAATTCATCCAACATATCATCTAACCTAGGAATAGGATGACGATACTTTACCGTTATGTTGTTGATGGCCCTACAATCGACACACATTCTCCAAGTCCCGTCCTTTTTGGGCACAAGTAACACAGGGACGACACATGGACTCATACTTCCCCTTATATACCCTTTGCTCATCAAGTCCTCCACTTGCCTTTGGAGCTCCTTCGTCTCCTCGGGGTTACTTCGATAAGCGGGGAGGTTTGGAATGACTGCTCCAGGTACAAAATCAATTTGATGTTCAATACCTCGAATGGGTGGTAACCCACTAGGTATGTCATCGGGAAATATATCGTCAAATTCCTGCAAGAGAGAAATAGCCAAACTAGGGAGGGATTTGTTAGTTTCATCAAATGCAAGGAATGATTCCTTATATAGCAGAAGGACCATTGGCCGTTCTTCCATGAATGCTTTCTTGATTTCACTCATTTTTGCGTAGAAACTCATTTTTCTTTCTTTTCTGGCACTCTTCGCTCCCTCTCCTTTTTCTGAGGTATGTACCCCAACACTCATTTTTTCTCTCGCCTCTCCTTTTTCTGGAGTCATGGCTCCAACTCTCTTTTCCTCTCCTTTTTCTGAGGTCGTGGCCTCAACTCTCTTTCTCTCATTTTCCTTCACTCTTTTTTCTTCATCATTTTTCAATTTTATTTGATCTTCATACACTTGTGACGGTGTCAATGGTGCAAGTGTAATGGTTTTCCCCCCCTTTGGTAAAGCTATACCTATTTTTATACCCATCATGCGTTACCTTCCTATCATATTGCCAAGGTCTACCCAACAAAATGTGTCCGGCATGCATAGGAACCACATCACACATAACATCATCCACATAGCTACCAATAGAAAAACTCACCAACACCCTCCTATTCACCTTAATTTCTCCACTATCATTTAACCATTGAAGCCTATAAGGTTTAGGATGTTTTAACAAAGGTAATCCTAATTTTTCAACAAGTATAGTACTAGCGACGTTAGTGCAACTACCACCATCAATAATCATACTACATACCTTGTTATTAATGCGACATCGTGTATGGAATATGTTCTCCCGTTGTTGTTCCAAATCATCCGTGTTGATTTGAGCACTAAGAGCTCTCCTTGCCACTAATAATTCGCCATGCTCCCCGTATAACACATCCTCATCATCACATACTTCCTCCAACGCCGGCATATCGCTATAATCCTCTTCCTCACTATCACTCTCCATGGCTCCATCCTTCCGCACAAGTATCACTCGCCTATTAGGACATTGAGATGCCACATGCCCTCTCCCTAAACATTTGAAGCATTGAATGTCTCTACTCGTAGCTGGTTGAGGTTCCCCTTTAGGTATGAGTTTATTAGCTTGTTCCTCATTCCCTTTTGGTACCTTAAACTTCCCTTTTGGTGCTTCAAACTTCCCTTTAGAAACAGTCTCATCTCCTTTACTATCCCACTTCGGCTTCCAAGAAGAATTAGAACCAGATTGATACCTTGCTGTTCCCTTTTTCTTTATTTGCATCTCCACCTTTATAGCCATGTGCAACATATCTTCCATCTCCAAATAATGTTGTAGTTCAACCACATTAGCTATATCCCTATTCAACCCATTCAAAAATCGAGTCATCGTAGCCTCCCTATCCTCTTCTACATTAGCTCTAATCATCAACATCTCCATCTCCTTATGATAATTCTCCACACTCTTTGATCCTTGGTATAGGCTTTGTAATTTTTGATGAAGCTCCCGATGGTAATGACTAGGAACGAACCTCTTTCTCATACTAGCTTTTAACTCATCCCAAGTACTAACGGACTTCTCGCGATTCCTCCTCCTAGAAGTCACCAATTGATCCCACCAAGTAATAGCGTAATCGTAGAATTCAAGTACAGCTACCTTAACCTTTTTCTCTTCCGATTAAGTGTAGCAATTGAAAATTAATTCAATCTTCTTTTCCCATTCTAGGTATGCTTCCGGATCACTCCTACCTTTGAATGATGGAATTGTCATTTTGATGTTGCTCATACTACTATCCATTCTATCGCCACCAATATCTCTATCCCTTCTTCCATGCCTAACTACTCTATCCACAATTGGCCCATCGTCAAAATCACTACCTTCTTCATTCTCATCGTTCCCTCTACTCTACGACCTTGCCTGCGGGCATTAGGCACTTCCCGAGGTTGCTCAAGTCTTTCTAACCTACCTAACACATCCCCAAACAACCGCTCAAACCGTTGTACCATCTCTTCTGTCATGTTGACTTGATCGTTGTTTTTTGTAGTAAGAGATTGTTCAGACATCCTAAAGCTAAATATTATATACCTCACGTGTATTTCGCTCGTGTATCACTCAAATTTGGCTTTTACCCTCTATTGATCTCACTTCTCTGCATTTTTCCATTCAATGGCTTTCACCCCAATTGCTTCAAAGAACGAACCCGAACTCAAACAAGTTTAAGCCCGAATGATTCAAATCGAGTAAGAGTGAGAATTTTATGAACTGTTTGGAAAACTTGAAGAAGACCTTTAGATAATGGAATTTGACTCGATATAGAACTTGACACTTTTATGGAAACTAAGATTGTTTCAAATCAAATATCAACTATTTTTATTGGACTGAGAATTTTCGTTTTTTTTTTAGATTTCTCGAAAATTCAACTACGAGAAAGACGAAACAAACGAAATTTAATTTGGATAACAAACGAAGGAAATAACGACTATTGAATTTTTTTGTGACAATTTTTTTGATTAAAGACTCAAGAACTGGAAGAACACGAAGAACAAGATTAAGGAAGACTCAAGAAAACAAAACAACGATATAACCTTGAATTTTGGAGCTTAAGCTCTGATACCAGATGATGCAAACCACGTAGCAATTGTAGCTACGCAACCCACAAATTATTGGAATCGACCCAAGAACGTCAAAGAACCACGATTTAGAGATTGATTCAAATTAATTGAACCAAGCAACCAACACAATCAATAGATATGCTGACCTCTTGATCACAATAAAAGTAAATCTCACCCAAGATTTGAACAAACAAGATTAACTCGCAAGTTCGGATTTTATTCAATAAAGAATAAGGTTTGAAAGCAAATTGCCTCTCAATAATAATATCAAAGTTGTCCGTTGAATAATGAAAATTACATCCCTATAAATAGGGTCAAAATCTAGGTTAAGAGTTCTAATTAAACAAGGAAACAACTACCTAAAAATAAGGAAATAAATAAAACCCTAAAATTCACGCGTATACGATTTTACGGCCGTAACCTTGTTTCTGATTCACTCTTACGGCCGTGACAATATGACTTACGACCGTAAGTCCAAAATCGTTCAAATTCCAGTTTTAGGCAGTGACTCCATTACGGACGTGAACTTTAGCCATTACGGTCGTAATCCTTTTTTCCCTATAATATCAATTTAAGCAGTGCGATGGTTACGGTCGTGAGTAAATATATGTTACGGCCGTAACATTGAAGTTTCACAATTTTCTTCGACGGCTTGAATGAGGTTGATCCACTCGTCGTTTTGGCTCGGCCCCAACATGGAACTTGCTTCTTTTGATGACACGAACATTGTTTTGGCCATTGTTCCTTGAACTAGCTTGTCTATTGCTTCGTTGGCCCTCTTTGTTTGCAATCGAGTCATCGGTCCTCCTTTGATCTTCAACGGATCTTTGTGCGGGCTTGTATCCGTGGTCTGGATCACATCAAGCAGACAATGTTGAGGGGGGGAGGGCGATTCCCCCCCCCCCCCCCGGCCCCCTCCCCCCTTAGCTTCGTCTCTGATAAGAGCCTTATGGTGCATTCAAGAATTTCCAAAAGGAAAACATTGGGTTTTCAAATCTGAAAATTTATTTTTAACATTCTTGGTAATAAACATTCTGAATTATTTTTTTTCTTTTGGTTTCTGAAAGGTTCTTGGTTATAGACTTTCTGATCTAAAATCTTCTTTTGGTTTCTAAAAGGTTCTTGGTGATAAAACCTTCTAATTTGGAATCTCAGGGTTGACTGGTGTGATATCTTTGAGGTCCGTAAAGTTATATGGTACTTCGATTTTGTAACACCCTAAGCTTAAAAGTTTAAACGTAAATGTGATAACTGCCCTGAATTCAGAAATAAATCATTTTAATTATTAAGGCCTTATTCTCTTTACTGTTTTGAGGTCGTTTTCTGTTTTTATTTTCGAAAACACTAAAAACACGTTCTCTTTACCAGTTTCGAAAACGTAATTTGGAAAACAAAATAAAAATTTGTACACAAACGCAAAACGCCCAAAACCTCGTTTTGGACGTTTTGTGTGTATTTCAACAAAAAAAAATATTCAAAACGCGTAAAACGCGTTTTGGGATTTTTTTTTTTTTTTTTTAGAATTATCCTAACTTGGAACTAAACCTAAATAAAGTGTTTTTTTTAAGAGAATTATCTTAACTTGGAACTAAGTTTAAATAAAATTTTATTGAATTCAATATAAACATTACAAAAAAAAAACAAAAAAAAAAGTTAAGAGAAAATTCTTGTTGTTATATATTTCAAAAAATGCCATGATAAATGGACTCTGGTGGTTTTGAAAGAACTTGCATTTTTTGGATTTTAATAGATTTAGAGCTTCCTCAAATTCCGAACTTGACCAAGATGTGTTAATATAGACTCTTAATGCTCACATTAGTGTGTTGCATGTAACCATGGTTTTAATGTATTGTGAAATGAAATTTAAGTTTGAGCCAGTAGTTTTCTACAAGCAAATTAATTAAAAATAGTTTAAGTAGTATTCTGCAAAATTTCAAACATAATGTGTTTTCCAGTTTTTCATTTTTAAAAAAGTTTTCAGAAATGATAAACAAAACGCGTTTTCAGCAAATTTGAAAACAAAAATAAAAACATCAGCAAATTTGAAAACTAAAATAAAAACAGGAAATACAAAACATTTTCGAAAATGAAAATACAAAATAAAATACAAACAGAACGTCACCTAAACTTTTCATTTTATACTGAAGAATTCTAAAAAAAATTCGGCTGAGTCTCACCTATAAATTTAACTTAGCCAACTTGTAGAGGACATCACAACCATTTTGAAACATAAACCACAGCTCATTCAATATCCAACATCCAACCACATAATTCAAAACATCAACTACAACTCGATTAAAATTCAACATTTCCAACCACTCCAAAATCAAACAAAAGTCAATTCTCAACTCCATAATATAACAAAATTTAAACAGTAAACTCAAATTAATGAAATGTGAGATAAACTAACTACTACTAAAGACACTTTAGCTCATTTGAAATTTAATTTAATTAAGCAATTTAATAAATAAGCGAATAAAGAGTAACCAATGAAACTGAAATTAAATCCTTAAATTAAACTTAAAATGTTTCAAACTCGAGTATTGTGTGAGTTTGCCACCAAATGCTCTTCTCAGATCATCTACTTTCATCACCTAGAATATAGAGGATTTAAAGGGGTGAGCTAAATCTTAATAAGTAAACTTCATACACGTGATGCATGCTTATGAAATGAAATGTCTCAATACTTTGAAATATGTATCCCCATTTACTATAACTGTTCAAAAACTTTCACCTTTCAAAACTTTCACTTCATTCATTCAAAATTTCATTTCATTACTTTCATGAGCTCATTTGGTGTATATTCTAGCCAATCAAAGAGCAGTGGCCAATTCTTTTTTGGAACTAGATCACTTTTACTGGTAAAATCGAATAGCAGTTAACATTCGCTTTTCAACAGTAATGCGGTTTAACATTCACTTTTCCACTGCAAAGAGGTTAATTCGAGTATGTCGGTTCCCATTTTCCACTTATTTCTTTCTTCAAACTTGCACTTTTGAGCATAAACAACTTTTCCAATTTGATGACAATGCATGATTGTTGATGCAATGACATAATAACATGGATTCATGAACACTTATCTTAACATATAATCAATTCACAATCTTTCTAATTTCAAAAATCTCACATTATAATAAGATTTCATAATAATCACATAATTGTACAATTAATTCACCTAATCACACTTAACGTAACTACAAGAAATTAAGCTTTTCATAATACTTTATTATAGCATTCTTTACACTAATGTTATAAATAATAAAAATTTAATTATTAAACAACAACATTCACTAAAAAAAACCATCTAATTAAAGACCCACTTAATTAAAAGCCCAATAATCAAAGGTCTTCTCCCCTACACATATTTGGTTTGTCCCTCTCCAAAATTCTTCGAAATACACAAATTTTTACACAAGTCTATCTGTTGAAAACAGAAGTGCCACCCTGCCTACTGACTATTAACCGACACCGAAATCTGTGACATGAGCAATTCAAGATATGGGTTTGTGTTTTCATTAGAGAGGTTCACATTTCGACATTGAACTTGCTTGATTGAATAGCGTGAAATCTTTATACTGGTTTACTTTTAATCGATTTGTATTTGAAATTTCTTTTTCATGGGTCAATAAAATTTTCTTGATTTGGTTTTAGGGTTTTGATTCAGGTGTATTTGATTGGGATTTTGTAGGGTTTTATGATAGAAGGAATTAGGCATAGGCGTAGGCGTGAACGTTGTTCCATATGATTCTAGTTCCTAGGGAACCGAACTAAGAACTAATGGTTCATTTGAAAAAAGAATTGTTGGTTCTTTTTTGTAAGAGAAGAACCGAACCGAACGGGAATCTAATTGTTCGGTTCTTCTAGTTCTAGTTCTGATTTTCTAAACTAAAATTTTTAAAACTTAAGCAATGAAGTCATGGTAGATTTCAGCTGGTAAGAGTCGTAAGACGGTAAGGTCATCAACCTTGATCAAAATGCGAATACAACGTTCAAAATTCTTCACATAAAAAATTCACTCTCTTTTAGACAGTAACGTATCTCCTCATTCGTGTGTATGTGCTCCTTCTAAAAATTCTTCAATTTCTGCTCGTAACTCTTCACCTTTTTAGGGAACATTCGCACAAGTCAAAGAAATCCTTGAAAACAAGATAACAATTAATTGTAAGATGAAGTGTGCAGATTTATTATTTGATGATTCTTGAAGAATTGACGACTGAATGTTTGAAGCTGAACGACAAAACTGAGTATAATAGCTTCTTAGCGCCTGAAGGACCAACACGAACATGTTCTTAGCCGGACCGCTAATGAATACAATGGTGGATGAAGGCTCTTTTAAGTTTCATTCGAGGTGCCGAAAAGAAAGAGTTTCGCATCTTTGCTTTGCTGATGACCTTCTTATTTTCCTTTTATATACTCACTGAAAGTATTTCGCTCGTTGGACAAGTAAAAGAAAAATGACTTTCGATCTACGATTTTTTGTTTGTTACTTATTTTGCTTATAGTTATTGTAATGTTTAATGAGTTAATAGTTGTTGGATAATTGATATTGACTAATGTACCAGATAACATGCATTAAGATTTGGAATTGATAATTTTTTTTAAAAAATTTATATTTAAAAAAAATAAAAATAAAAAGTCTTTTGTTCTAGTTTTGAACTAAGAACCAGAACCAGAACCGATGGTTCTTGATTTTTAGAAACAGAACCGCTTTAAATTTTGATAAAATCGAATCGAATCGAACCGCTGGTTTCGAAATTTTTGCCCGGACCTAAAATTTTATAGAAATGGGATCAAGGATTCGCATGAATGAGGTCTGTCGTATGACATTGTCTGAAAGAAAGAAAGAAAGGTTGGGCCTTGAAATAAGATGGATTTGTTACCTTTATTACAACTACTGATAATTTTCTTAATCCCAATTTTGTTTGATCAGTTTGGGGATGTGCAATTTTGGATCCCTAAAATATGAGTTTTTTGTTTGATCAAAATGTAATTTTGGTATCTGAATGCCTATAACTATTCTATTGTGATTTTTTGAAAATTTGACTTATTAAGATGCACCATTTTATTAAATATTGTCCCCATTTTAGTAATTTTTATAACAATTAAAATTTTTCCTGGTTTAATAGTGTTAGAAATGTTGGAAAAATTGGTTTTGACCAATTTATGTGATTATTTAAGTGGAACCATTAATAGTGAATGGAAAATTAAGCCACTTAAAATTGTGACAATATTGGAAAATTAAAAGAATATTATTGAATATTCTAGAATTAATTTAAATGAAAAGATGTGTCTTTTCATATGAAAGATTGTGACTTTTGAAATTAATAATTTTCAATAATTGTGTCTCTTCAATTAGAGACAAATTTGAAAGGATGTGTCTCTTGTAAGGGTTGTGTCTTTTGAGATACAACTTTCCAACATCTATATATAGACCTCATATGCTTGTATTTTTTTTTTTTCATTCATCAATTCATCAATTCATCATTCATTTATTCAAATGATTTGATTTCTTTCATTTCATCTTTGGAGTACATAAGTCTAATCTTGGTTCGTTGTACTTGTGTTTTGGAGTGCTACAAACACAAGTGTTGCTGTTGTATCTTGGGAGTCGATTGCCGTTATCCGTAGGCACCGTTGCGGGGCAAATTCGACTTAAGGACAAAGAGTCCAACTCTTGCCTCGGCATTGTTCCTTCTTTTCTTCTTTTCTTGTTTCGTATTTTCCTTGCCGTTATTCTGTCCAAATTTCGGCACGGATTTACAAATTTTCATTATTTGGCGTCACTATTCACAAATCCACCCAACAATCTTAAGTCGAAATTATACAATTTGTGAAAGTGACATTCTTGTTTGGTTAAACTTGTTAAGTTTAACATCTTCTTCATTTCTATTTTGTTTTGGTTGATCTTCTGTTTACGTAAACGGAAATGAATTCGGTTCTTAATACCGATACTACTTCGAATGAAACTTCGAACATGGGAACTTCTGAAGGAAGTGTTCCTACCGGTGTGATTCCTCCCGTTGTGAATACAACAACTACTAATGTGATTCCTCCGGTTGTGGGTGCCCCTACTATCGTACATTCAAACTCCGTTTCACATGGGGAAAAGCCGGAGAAATTTGTTGGGGTTGATTTCAAAAGGTGGCAACAGAAAATGTTGTTTTATCTCACAACCCTCAACTTGGCGAAATTCTTGAATGAAGATCCTCCCGCCATACAAGAAGGGGAAAATAATAGGGCATCTTTGATTGCTTTGGATGCTTGGAAACATTCTGATTTCTTATGCAAGAATTATATACTTAATGGCTTGGATAACACCTTATACGGTGTGTATTGCTATAAGAAATCTGCAAAGGAACTATGGGAGACCTTGGAAAAGAAGTACAAGACCGAAGATGCCGGAACCAAGAAGTTCATTGTGGGAAAATTCTTGGACTACAAAATGGTAGATTCGAAAACCGTCATCAGTCAAGTACAAGAATTGCAAGTCATACTCCATGATATTCATGCAGAAAATATGTCCGTGAGCGAATCATTTCAAGTGGCTTCAATTATCGAGAAACTTCCACCCATGTGGAGGGACTTCAAAAACTATCTCAAGCACAAGCGCAAGGAGATGAATATTGAAGAACTTGTGGTCCGATTGAGGATTGAAGAAGACAACCGAAGTTCGGAAAAACGAGTTGGGAATGGCATACCACAAGCAAAGGAAAATGTGGTGGAATCTAGCAACAACAAAGGAAAGAAGAGAAAGCATTCCGTTGAATCTACAAAGAAGAATGCAAAGAAGTTCAAGGGCAATTGCTACAATTGTGGAAAGGCTGGACATCGCTCGGTTGATTGTCGCAAACCGAAGAAGCAATCCCAAGCCAACATTGTCGAATCTGATGCCATATCAAATGGCATGTCCGATATGAATTTATCGGCGGTTGTTTCTGAATGCAACCTTGTTGGAAATCCCATGGAATGGTGGGTTGATACGGGTGCAACCCGTCACATTTGTGCCGATAGAGGAATGTTCACTTCATACACTCCAACCGAGGGAGAAAAATTGTTTATGGGGAACTCCTCAACATCCAAAGTGGAAGGACAAGGCAAAGTGGTCTTGAAGATGACGTCGAGAAAATAACTTAGCCTCAAGAATGTCCTTCACGTACCGGATATTCGTAAGAACCTTGTGTCGGGTTCTTTATTAAGCAAGAATGACTTTAAACTAGTCTTTGTATCGGATAAGTTTGTACTTACCATAAATGATATGTATGTAGGTAAAGGCTATGTAAAAGATGGACTATTCAAAATGAATGTCCTAACTGTTGTACCAAATGCTACAATCAATAAAACGTCATCTTCAGTTTATATGCTTGAGTCATGTAATCTATGGCATCATAGATTAGGACATGCAAACTTTAATTCAATACGAAAGTTAATGAATTTAAGTTTACTTCCGAATATGCATTTTAATAATGGAAAATGCGAAACATGTGTAGAGGCAAAAGCGGCCAAAACACCATTTCATTCGGTTGAACGAAACACTACACCATTAGAACTAATTCACACGGATGTGTGTGATTTGAAGTTTGTACCAACAAGGGGTGGTAAAAAGTACTTCATCACATTCATAGATGATTGTACAAGGTACTGTTATGTGTACTTGTTGAAAAGCAAAGATGAAGCTTTGGAAGTATTTAAACACTACAAAAATGAAGTTGAAAATCAACTTGGAAAACGAATTAAAATGATTCGTAGTGATAGAGGTGGAGAATATGTTGCACCGTTTTTTGAAGAATTTTGTGCGGAATATGGAATAATTCATCAAACAACGGCACCATATTCACCACAATCTAATGGAATTGCTGAACGCAAAAATCGAACGTTAAAGGAAATGATGAATGCAATGTTGATAAGTTCGGGCTTACCTCAAAAATTGTGGGGGGGAAGCCATACTTTCTGCAAATCATATCCTTAATAAAATACCACACAAAGATAAGGTTGAATCGCCTTACGAATTATGGAAAGGTCGGAAACCTTCCTACAAATATCTCAAAGTGTGGGGGTGCTTAGCGAAAGTACAAATACCCAAACCTAAACAAGTTAGGATTGGACCAAAGACAATTGATTGTGTCTTTATTGGATATGCTATCAATAGTAGTGCATATCGATTCTTGGTTCATAAATCCGAAGTACTTGATGTACACGTAGGTACAATTATTGAATCAAGAAATGCGGTCTTCTTTGAAGATAGATTTCCGTGTAAAGAAAAGGAAATAAGTTCAAATAAAAGAACTTATGATAATATACATGGAAAGAATGATGATCTTCAAGTAAATGAAGAACCGAGACGTAGTAAAAGACAACGAATTCCAAAGACATTCGGTCCAGAATTCGTAACCAATTTACTCGAAAATGATCCTAGGACATTTGATGAAGCAATGTCCTCTCCTGAAGCTCCTTTTTGGAAAGAAGCTGTACGCAATGAAATTGAATCCATCATGAGTAACCATACTTGGGAATTGGTTGAACTCCCTCCGGGAAAAAAAGCTTTAGGCTGTAAATGGATCTTCAAAAAGAAATTGAAGTCGGATGGGTCAATTGATAAATACAAGGCTAGATTAGTAGCCAAAGGGTATAGACAAAAAGAAGGACTAGATTTCTTTGATACCTATTCACCCGTTACAAGAATTACGTCTATACGTGTCTTGATTGCAATCGCAGCATTGGATAATCTTGAAATATATCAAATGGATGTCAAAACCGCGTTTCTAAATGGTGAATTAGAAGAAGAAATCTACATGGAACAACCTGAAGGGTTTGTTGCACCAGGAAATGAAAAGAAGGTGTGTAGACTTGTAAAATCATTGTATGGATTGAAACAAGCACCGAAGCAATGGCATGAAAAGTTTGATAAAGCGATGTTGTCAAATGACTTCAAAATCAATGAATGTGACAAATGTGTCTACATTAAAAACACACCTAATGAATATGTAATCATATGCCTATATGTTGACGATATGCTAATTATGGGAAATAACTCTAAAGTCATTTCCTCGACTAAGAAAATGTTAACAAAACATTTTGACATGAAAGATATGGGAGTGGCGGATGTAATATTAGGGATTAAAATCTCTAAAATACCGGATGGTTTGTCATTGTCTCAATCACATTATGTTGAGACTATAATTAAGAAATTTAAGGCGTATGACGATAAACCGGTTAAGTCACCAGTTGACTTAGGTATTCACTTAGCCAAGAATACTGGTGAGTCCATATCTCAATTGAAATATTCGCGTGTTATTGGTAGTTTAATGTATATTACCAACTGCACAAGGCCAGATATAGCATACATAGTCAACAAGTTGAGTAGATTCACTAGTAATCCAAGTGTTGTACATTGGAAGGCATTAAACCGAGTTCTTAGATATTTAAGACACACGGTTGAATATGGATTACATTACTCAAAATATCATGCGGTGTTAGAAGGAAATACTGATGCAAATTGGATATCTGACACTAAGGATTCAAAATCCACGAGTGGTTATGTATTTACCATTGGAGGTGGAGCCGTGTCCTGGAAATCGTCTAAGCAAACGTGTATTGCTTGATCCACGATGGAATCTGAGTTTATTGCGTTAGTCAAAGCCGGTGAAGAAGCAGAATGACTTCGTAATTTTCTTGAAGAAATTCCATGTTGGGAAAAGCCGGTTTCTGCGATTAATATACATTGCGATAATCAGTCGGCAATTGCAAGGGCACAAAACAGTATGTATAATGGCAAGTCTCGACATATCCGTCGGAGACATAATACCATTAAACAATTAATATCGAATGGTATAATCTCTATTAACTATGTGAAGTCAAAAGAGAATTTTGCTGATCCTTTGACGAAAGGACTTGCAAGAGATCAAGTATACCATCTTTCGAGGGGAATGTGCCTAAAGCCTATTGAATAGAATTACTATGACGGAAATCCAACCTTGTAGATTGGAGATCCCAAGATCTTGGTTCAATGGGACAACTAAGTCATAAATGATTCAGAATAAAGCACTTATTCCCATTCCTAAAATTTAAAGTGCTATGTAAAATGTGTATAAGGATAAGTATACATATATACTTTTAATGATTAATAACCTTAAGATAGAAAGGTATGAGATCACCTATATAAGTGTGAAGTGGGGCCGCTTCTACGAGAATTCGAGGCTTAATTCTCTTAAGAGCACTTATGAAACCAAGAGTAGTCCAGGGCCAAAATGGACTCAACCATGAGAACCGAATAGGTTACATGAGTCATGGTGTTGGTACAGTTGTTTGATTTTACACGAACGGCTGGATGGTTCAAGACATCGCGTTCACCAACTAGCCTAGTAAATCCGATTGTATTCAACTAAAGAAGGTTCAAGGCCACAAGCTACCTATCTTGATGCTATGACTTGTCGTGTGTACTCCATTTGTTAGAGTCTGCATTTCATTCGCATTGCATTTGCATTAATTTTCATTCATGTGGGGGATTGTTGGAAAAATTGGTTTTGACCAATTTATGTGATTATTTAAGTGGAACCATTAATAGTGAATGGAAAATTAAGCCACTTAAAATTGTGACAATATTGGAAAATTAAAAGAATATTATTGAATATTCTAGAATTAATTTAAATGAAAAGATGTGTCTTTTCATATGAAAGATTGTGACTTTTGAAATTAATAATTTCCAATAATTGTGTCTCTTCAATTAGAGACAAATTTGAAAGGATGTGTCTCTTGTAAGGGTTGTGTCTTTTGAGATACAACTTTCTAACATCTATATATAGACCCCATATGCTTGTATTATTTTTTTTCATTCATCAATTCATCATTCATTTATTCAAATGATTTGATTTCTTTCATTTCATCTTTGGAGTACATAAGCCTAATTTTGGTTCGTTGTACTTGTGTTTTGGAGTGCTACAAACACAAGTGTTTCCGTTGTATCTTGGGAGTCGATTGCCATTATCTGTAGGCACCGTTGCGGGGCAAATTCGACTTAAGGACAAAGAGTCCAACTCTTGCCTCGGCATTGTTCCTTCTTTTCTTCTTTTTCTTGTTTGGTATTTTCCTTGCCGTTACTCTGTCCAAATTTCGGTACGGATTTACAAATTTTCATTATTTGGCGTCACTATTCACAAATCCACCCAACAAGAAATTGGGAAAAATGAAATCACAAGTAGCTTCGAGATTACTGTTGTACTTGTATAATTACTTAATTTTTTTTTTTTTCATAAAATATTAACCTCTGTCCCTATTTTACCAAGGAGATAGAGTCAATTGTTTCAATTTTCCGGTCTCATTGGTCCATTGATATCTTTTTTGTTTGTTGCATTTAATGCCCATCATTTCTTTTATGTGTTTCCATAAATTTGTTTCAAAGACGCTCGTTTGATTTGCTTTATAAGTTATATTCATTGATTCGAATGTTTTATGAAACTTTTAATTAGAGACTATTGTTCTTAAACTGCAATAGAAGAATCTTTTTGGTTTTTTTTTTTTTTCAACTAGAATAAAAGAATGTATTTTTATCATGTAGGAACCATTGTACTGAAAAAAAATTCTTGCTGTACTGGAAATGTAGCGTGACCAAACCATGTTTAAATTAGTGAGTGATACATTGACTTATATATTTCTCAATATTACATTCTATATCGAAGAATGAGTTTTTTCTTAAATTGGTAAATATACTGACATTGTAGTTCATTTCCTATTTTGCTATTAGTGAGATATATGATAGATTTAGTTTTAATAGTCTAATGTAATAACACTAATTCTTCTATAGTGATTTTTTTTTTTTTTTTTTTTTTAAATTTGACTTATATGCATCATTTCATTAATTATTGTCCCCATTATAGTAATTGTTATAACAATTAAAATCTTTGCTGGTTTAATATTGTTAGAAATTGGGAAAAGTAAAATCACAAGTAGCTTCGAGATTATTGATAAATGTATAAAATACACTTATTTCTATCCTAATTGTTTAAGAATATTTGCTATTTACTTTGTTTTGTTTATATTTGTGAAATAAACCCAAAGTCGAGAAAATAATGGAATTGAAGTTAAAATCAAGCAATTGGATGATGAAAGTGTCAAAAGTGTGCGATAAATAGTAGATAAAGTAGATTAAAGGCTCAATTGGAAGAATACTTGAAGAAGAAATCAAATTTGGAAGAAATCAGAAGTCCAGGAGCTAAATTGCAACAATCGAAAGTAGAAGGACTTGTTGTGCAATTAAAAGACAGGGCCAAACTTGTAACAATTCAAAATAGGGAAATTGCTTTGTTTCGGAAAACTGCGCGGTCGCATGACCTGAAAATTTGGCGACTGAGGCTAAACCTGTAAAAGCACGTGACTGCATGAGTTTATACTGTGCGACCGCATGGTTGAGTTCTGGGCTGCGCAGCTGGGCTTTTTCGCGAAATTCAGCATTATTTCTCCCCAAGTAACCTAAGTTTCGAGAAAATTTATAAACACATGACTTGGGGAATGAAATTGGACGTTAAAATTTTGCAAAAGGTAATCCAGAACGGCTGTCAAATTCTCAAGAAATCACTTGATGCATGATTGAAGATTTTTCTACAACATGGTGAAAAAGGTGAAAAACTCCAATTACTCTTGTTGTTATTTATCTTTTATTATGTTTCTAGGCAAGATTTTAGTGTTAGAATTGTGATGAAGTTTTGAATTCTTGAATCCATGTTTCAATCTATTATTTATTTCATGCAATTTATGGTTTTGAGCAATTGATTTATGCTTTTACTATCATAAAATTACTTGATCACTAGTTGTATGATTTCTTAAGTTCGAAATATTAGGATTTCATTAGACTCGTTTCAATTTTCACAAAGTTCGATAGATGATAGAAATATACCCCTATGCTTTATTTTTCATAGTTTTAAATCAAACTTTCATTGTTTCTTTAGTTTAATTTTTAATTTAGTTTTCAAAACAAATTCTCAAAATCCAAAATTCATTAGTTCCGGTCAAGGAATAGTGGTCTAAAATACAATTTGTACAATCCTTGTGAAAACGATACATGGACTCACATCCACTTATTATTTTCGCGATCCGTACACTTGTGGTTTAAAACCATGTTTAAATTAGTGAGTGATCCATTGACTTGTATATTTCTCAATATTACATTCTATATTGAAGAATGAGTTTTTTCTTAAATTGCGAAATATACTGACATTGTAGTTCATTTCCTCTTTTGCTATTTGTGAGATATATGATAGATTTAGTTTTAATAGTCTAATTTAATAACACTTATTCAACTTCTGGGTGGGATACTGGAATGTTTTTATTGCCTTATATGCTTTTGATTTCATTCACAGTTACTGATTGTTGATTTTAATTTGATTGTAGATGGGTGGTAAAGATTTAGATGATATTTTTTGGTGCCAATCTTTTGAGGAGGTGTCAACGGCCGTGGTGGAGTGAGGTGAGGTGAGGTGAGGTGAGATGAGATGAGATGAGATAAGGTGAGGAGTGTTGTAATAAGTTAATTGGGATTTGTGACTAATAAATATTTTAGAATTCGTTAATTGTATGATTTCTAATTTAATAGGGAATTTGTGATACATATACTTTATGATATGTGATCGATAATTTTTTGAATAATATGTTATCGTTATCATAAATTGGGTGTTTATTGTTCGTGACGTTTTTTATTAAACTAGTGATATAATCGTGCGTTGCACATGATCGTCCAACAATATTTTAAATTTTCTATATTTTAAAAATTTGTGTTTATTAATTATTATTAATTATAAAGTTAAAGTAATAATTATAATGAATATGTAATAACATGTTATATTATTTTATCAGATATTTCAATTAAGAAATTGAAAATTTATTTATATTCATAGAAATGCAAATACAAATACAATTAGAGAAGATTTTGAAATATGACAATACTAAAAGTAATTTAAATCTTGTAAGTATCTTTTGGGGAATGACATTTGATTGACTAACTCGTGATATGAAATTTTATGGGTTCGGTGAGGTATTAATAAGAATTTTTAGGGCTGTATTTAAAATATATAAAATTAATAATTGCTAATTTTATTGTGATTACTTAGAGAGTGCATGGGATTCAAGGTATAACTTTGTGGATTGTGCCCATTTTGCACTGAGTACTTCTAAAATTCAGAACTTAATCAACTCTTTGGCTATCCTAAAAGAATTTTATTAACATCATAGAAATTCGTGTTTTGGGCTCAAAATTCTTCTGAACAGAGACAACATCAATCCCTCTGAGTTCATTAACCAAATAAAGTTGCGGATGAGAACATATCCATATATTCCATGGCTTTAAACTTCTAATATCAATTCATTAATTGTTTAGTCAATGAACAATACAGAATATGTTCGCCCTAGAACTTGAGTATTTTGGCTTCCCATTTAACACATTTGTATATTTCTATACTTGGAACTTTTACTTGGAGTATCTGTATTTTTTTCGTCAAAGTGTAATAAAAAATTCTTCCACTTTTAGATTGTTCATCTAAAATGCACAAAATATTATGTTTCCTCTAAAAAAAGTAAAGTTTTTCTTTCTCACGTCTTTAAAAACCTCAAGATTTACAAATAGAAAATAAAAGTACAAACTATTAAAGATAACAGAAAATCATTCTACAAGATCGGGTGACATAAATGAAGACTCTAGCAAATCATCGATAACAGTAAATAGTTTTAAAGCAGCCCATTCATAAATAGCTTAAATAAGATACCTATTATATGGGTGTTTTTTTTTTACCCTATCCCCTATAATCACCCCCAAGCAAAAGCTTAAGTTTACTTCTACTCCTTGAAACTTAATGGTCATCCTATCATATGCATTGCCACTAATTCAATTCTAAGTATTTCTCTTCAAATCTCAGTTGATATATAGTTCAATAAGAACAAGTCTATAAAGAACTCAAAATTTATTATAAGAAATACGGAGCATTCATAAGAACAAATTCAAAAAATATAAGCACATTATTAGCATTTTTAATAAATTGAAAGTGAATTCATTGTCATTCTGTTTCAAAATTAGTTTGCAATTTCAATTGTATCACATTTTTGCGGTAATACATTCTACAATATAGAATCAATCGAATTCTTAAAAAAATAATAATAGAAACATCAGAATGAGTCAGCTCATAAAATTCAAAATTATGAATCTTTAGATCATTCCACTTCAAATCACACATAAACTCACAAAACTAAAGAGGTAACAATAAAAATAAAAATATACATAAAAGCAAGATCAATTATTTAAGCTTGCAAAGAATTGTACTGTCCAACATATACATAGAAGTTTTCAAAAAGCTTTTTACTTATTCAACTTCACTTCTGCATGGTCGTAATGTGTAGACTTTAATGTGGCAAATCCAATTAGGAATTTATCATTTTCAATAGAAACTAAAAAAAACCAACTAACTCCGAGTTTCACAAGGGCACCTTTGCTACGGTCCTTGACACCGAGTCATGAAGGTTTCCACTACCTACGCACATCTCTCTGTAGAGGGAAATTTAAAGCACGCCTAGAGATGACAAAAAAATTCGATCCGCTTCACCGATCCGTCGACCTGATCTAATCCGATTCGAAAAAATGTAGATCCGAGAATCGATGGGGCGGGTCAACGGATCGAGGAGGATCGGGACCGATCCGCCCCGTTAATTAAAAAAAAAATTAAAAATTAAAAAAAAAATTATTTTTTTTATTTTTTAAAAAATGATTTAGTTTAAATTATATATAAAAAAAATTAAAAAAATAAAATTTTTTTTTATCGCGGATCGACGGACCGATCCGCCTCGACTAGAATCCGATCAGATCCGCCCCGACCCAAAAAATGGCGGATCACGGGGCGGATCGGATCGCTTGAAATCTGTTCAGGTCGGGGCGGATCGGGGCCCGATCCGCCCCGTTGCCAACGCTAAGCACGCCAAGATTTAAACATTTTGATTCTCATCTTCATTTGCTTTTATTGTTACTTTTATCTCACACTAAAGTGATCAAACAAAATAAAAAATTAACCAAATATGCAAATGGAAAATATGGAAAGTATTGAATTACATACCTACATGAAGATATTTCCTAATAATATATTGGCATCCCTATGCATGGAGTGAAAATAATGAAATGAGAATATGAATGGTTTAAAATGTGATAAATTATTTATTTAGGTAAAATAATTGATTGAAGTTTGATAAATAAAAATTTAAAGAAAATGGACATTAATGAACATTAAGGATGAATATGAAATTTAAGAAATTTGTAGGGTTAATATAGTCCAAAAAATTCTCTCCTTTAAGGGCCTTTTAGAAGTAGTATAGAATAGATATAGATATAGATATAGATATATGTCACAATTTTTATAGATGTAAAAAATTGTGTTTGCCTGATTTTTGCAAGATTTTATCAAGTTTGTTAAACTTGAGATTGTATGTTGAAAGTATGGTAGTTGTGTTTGATTAAAAACTAGTTTTTCATATCGTGTGATGCACCGAATTTCTATCCATTATAATAATTTAGATAAGTATTTGAAAATTTTTAATACTTATACATAATTAACACAAATACAAATGCATAAAAAATAATATTATTATATTACAATAACTATTAAAATTTAACAAGCAATATAACCAATTCAAATCATAGAAACAATAAATATTTATTTCACATAATTATTTATCCTCTTGAGTTATCGATCTAATAGTTTGTCTCCATTTGAGATCGATAATTAATTAGGCATATAATTAACCGTTTCACCTAGTTAATTACCCACTTTGCTTTATTGCTATGATTTCTATTTAACATCGAATATAGAAATGCGTCATTTATTAATTCACTTTCCTTCGACTCCTAGTATACAAAGTTATTGATAACATAAACGATTGATCTCACTTATAGTATATATTAAAGACCCTAAGGATCTAAATATCATCAAATATAGATTAAAACAATTCATATAAGAGTCATGTGAAATCTCACTTTCTAAGCACGATTATGTTAAAGAATTAATTTCACGATGGTTCAATCCAATATACTGATCCCAAAGTATATCAATGTTATTACTCACTACTCAACTAGTCGTGACGATTAAGATGAATCGCACCTTAATAGACTAAAATATCTATCTTTATTCAAGGTTCAGGATTAAAGTATTCTCGATAGAAATATAATATTAATCTTTTGTATTTTTAAATTACTAATATTATATTATCTTTAAACAATTGAAGGCCCTTCGTTACAGCTTACATATAATAATGATTTGCATATTTAAATAAACGTCAAATATTATATCAAATATAAATAATCGTTTATTATATTTCAGTAAATTCCTAACGCTTTTGGGCATATATCCCAACAAATATAACAAAATTCAAACCACAAACTTCAATTAATGAAATATGAGATAAACCAACCACTAGTGGAAACAATTTAGCTCATTTGAAATTAAATTTAATTAAGCAATTTAAGAAATAAGTGAATAAAAAAATAATCAATGGAAATTGAAATTAAATACTTAAATTAAACTTAAAATATTTCAAACTCGGGTACAGGGTGAGTCTGCTACCAAATACTCTCATCAGATGATCATCTACTTTCATCACCCGAAAGTAAACTCTGTACACGTGATGCATACTTTTGACTTGAAATGTCTTAATACTTCGAAATATGTATTTCCATTTACTTTAACTTTTCAAAATCTTTCACCTTTCAAAACTTCCACATTAACCATTCAAAACTTAATTTCATCACTTTCGTGAGCTCACCTGGTGTATCTTCTAATTAACCATACAGCAGTAGGTAATTCCTTTTTCTGGAATCATGTCACTTTTATTGGTAAAATCGAATAGAGGTTAACATTCACTTTTCTACCGCAATGCGATTTAACATTCACTTTTCCCCCACAAAGAGGTTTGATTCGGGTACGTGGATCGCCCGCACCCCATTTCTCACTGACTTCTTTCATAACATAGAAGTATATTCATTTCTTTCTTAAACCTTGAGATACATAACATTTGAACAAAACTTATACTTTTCTACATTTTCATTTAAAAGCATTTGACTTTTCCAATTTGTTGACAACTTGATAACATGCATGCTTGAACATTTATCTTAATATATAATCATTTCACAATCTCTCTAATTCCACAAATCTTACATTATAATAAGATTTCATAGTAACCACATAATTGGACAAATAATTCACATAATCACACTTAACGTAATCATATAAGTAATTTATCAATATCTGATAATGATTAAGTTTTTTCAGTCACCAAGTTATAGATTGGAAACTAGGTCAGTTGATAAGCATTTTCAATCTTCTTGCCACCTTCTTAATTCATCGTTCCAAGTTTGGAATCTCATATTTGTCTAAGGGATCATATTTACTCGTATAGGTGCCTCAAGCAATATTCTTATAATTTGGAACAAGAGTTAATTAATAATAACTTGTGATTTACAAAATTTCCTACTTCTTATCCTAATTAGAAATCACTAACAACATATAAACCATTTATAAAAATTCTTTTAACATCACATCCCAATAAATAACACTTAATCTTATTCACATACTAAAAATTCCAAGAAAACCAAATGGTATACAAAAACATCACTATATTTCCAGAATTTTTAAAGTTGGTAATAATTCTTTTATATGAAAATCCATCTCCAAACTATTGACAAAAATAACATTTTCTAGTAAAAGATTCAGAAATAGGACCTATGTATGAATTGCTCTAAAATAAATTTAAAATTGCTCAAAAATGGTGAAATCAAATCTTAAATGTTAGATTCAAGTGTTTAATATCATATAAGCACAAGAAAAACTAAAGAATAAGCTTCTATTTCATAAACTTAAATATAAAGTTTCACTTCCTTTAACATTAATCTTCCATTACATATTCTTTGCTAATATTCTTGTTTAACACATCAAGTACCTACAAATATCTTCTAATTCTTGCCAAACTTCGAAATAAACAAATACTTCATAAACCCTAAAAATAATTTACTTTACAAAATTTTAATTACTTACCTCTTAAAATAAGGAATATTATTGAGGAATGGAAAATCAAAACTTAAACAGTCGAGACTAGAGACCCTCTCCTTTTTCCTTTCTTTTTTTCCCCTCCCCCCTTTTTTTTCTTTTCTTTTTTCACGGTTTTCTTCTCGTCAGAGCCTTTCTTCTTTTTATTCCCAAAATGAGAAAATGATCCCTTATTTTCTAAGCCTCTATTTGGCAAACTCAAAAAACATATTTTTAAACAACACAATTTCTCAAACCATTTTTTATCACACATATTTTTCTATCTATTTTTCAACTAAACATCTTATCTCAAAAACATAAAAAAAACGTGTTTTTAAATACGAATTTTTTAACAAACATAGCCTAATTTATTGGATAAATATAGTAAAATTACAATTCAAGTCCCCAAAATTTGTAAAATATGGCATTAAGACCTTAACTTCAATTAATTGAAAACTAAATGCTTAAACTTCTATTTTCTATTATCTCCCTACAACTATCTTAATTACAAATTTAATCTCAACAAAATTATTTGTTGAACTTAAGTTCTTATTTGACTTGACCACTTGAATATATGATTTTGATTAAATAAATTCTTAACTTTTGATTTGTGTAGAAACGGGTTGTCATAAACAATAAATTCTCATCGAAGTTATATAAAAGTCATGAAAATGATGAATAGAAAATACTTCAAAACATACTATATATGCCATTGCATTGTAATTGTAAATAGATTGTTGCTTACCTTTTGCCTTTGTGTGTGTTTTATACTACATGTATGTAATTGAGTATCTCCTTTACTTATGGGTGATAAACAACCTGTTATCCAGCATCTAACATAATCCTCAAATTGATAAGCTTAAATACCAAAGCTCATATACAAGATCTTTAGTATCAAAATAAGTTATATATGAATCAAACTTCAAGTTACCAACAGAATTTCAAAATAGGCACATAACTCCCACTACATTTTAAGTTGAGTGTAAACCTGAATAGCACTTAATGCAAGAATTATGTTGGCCAAGTGAACAATGTATGACTTGGGTTATTACATCAAACGTTGGTAAGCTTGCAGTGTATTTCTACTCCCGGAGAGACAATGTAGCCTTAGGTATTTTTTTCAGATTAAGGCAAGAGAAATTTCAATCAATTTGAAGCTCAAGACATAGTCAAATTCACAATTTGGAAGAACACATAGTTCTAGGCGAGATGATCAAAACTAAGCAAGTGTTTGGTAAATGGTTTGTAAACAACACAATTTCTCAAATAACTTTTTAATCACACATTTTCTCTCCCTAATTTTTAACCACACATTTTACTTCAAAATCATAAATAAACCAGTTTATGAACCGCTACAGTGTTACAAAACGGATCTACCTAGTAATTAACATATCCAATATAGATAGTCATTGTTGACGCCACCAGCCTCTGGGATACTTACGGC
This sequence comes from Ligustrum vulgare, assembly GCA_963555705.1. Lineage (NCBI taxonomy): Eukaryota > Viridiplantae > Streptophyta > Magnoliopsida > Lamiales > Oleaceae > Ligustrum > Ligustrum vulgare. Next base: position 28,686,695 of record OY743184.1, read on the forward strand.
TCGGCTAACACACGAATTGTCCACCGCATGGTGTGGATTTGTTCCACGCGAGGTGGACGCGTCCTCAGGGGGTTTCGAACCTTGGACCTTTGGAATATATGAATTCTAAAGGCCTCACTGGTAACTACTAAGTACTCCAGAGACTGGTGATGTCAACAATAATGAAAAAAGGAATTTGGCATTATTGAAAAACCTAGTGAGGGAGTAGAAAACATGTCTTTGTCTCTATCTATTAATTTATCGAGAATTTTTCTCTTTTCATCAATTTATTGAGGAATATTTTTTTATATTATTTTTGAAGTTCAACTTCTATCCAGGCCTTTCTCTGTAACCTACATGGGGATTTTTATTTATATAAAGCCTTGATAAGGATGAAAAGCTAAGAATCCAAAGTAGACTTATATTCTTCTACCCCAGATCTCTTAGGATTGAAAAAGTATCTCGAATCTAAAGTATCTCAGTGATCCAACCATATAAAAAAATGGGGGCTATATTAATACCACTATTGTATATATTAAATTTATTAGAGAATGATATTTGTACCCCTGCAGCCCCATATTCATACACAAATCTATTGGTATGTCTATTTTTCTCTTTAATTTATAACACGTTATTAGAATGATTTTCTCAAAATCAAATTGAATAATTTAAAAGGGATTAAAGCGTTATCACCCATAACGTGCGCCTAAATTACTTTAGTGCTATAAGAATTTTTTCTTTATATATAAATTTTCAAATTCTAATTTAAATTCACTGAATTTCGTGCACACCGGTAACACCATTCTGAGTCAAGAATTCCATGCACAACTTTCTATTCTCTCTAGATTTCTTTATATATAGAATTTCGAATTCAGTGCACACAGTTCCAATTCAAGAATTTTGTGCACACCATTCCAAGTATATTCTCTGCACACGGATGCATTCTTTACACATTATCATGCTGTGCACATGTCCTTATTCATATTTGCATATTTGGAATATAGTAACATGATATATTACTTTGCCTTACCTTATTCAACAATTGTTTTGATCTATGATTTCACCTTTTGATTGTATTTGCCTTTAAGTTAACATTCTTTATATTTGTTTAATAAATATATTATTATTGTTGTTGAATATTTTTATTTTAAATTAATAATTCATCATAGCACAATAATGTATTTAATATTTCAAAAGAATATTAAGCGTAAATTTGTCTATTTTAAATAATTTATTGTTACTCCTGAATTAGCACAATATTATAATTAATATTTCAGAAAAATATCATTTGCTCCAGAAAGGGCATAAATTATAATTTCCAATATTTTAAAAGAATGTTGACTTATTATTCTTGAAGAAGCAATAGTAAAATACAACGTACTCTCGAAGTAGCACATATATCGAAAAATATGTCATACATATAATTTTAAATTAAAATATATAACTTATGTGATGCTGATATTGACTATTTATTTATCATTTTTTTCCCTGAAGTAGCAAAACATTATAATTAATGTTCAAGAAAAATATTAATCATAGATATGTCTATTATAAATAATTTGTTGTTACTTCTGAAGTAGCACAACATTATAATTAATATTTCAAAAGAATATTCCTTGAGTTAGTAATATTTATTTTCTTTTTGTTCACAAAAGACAATAAATTCTAGTGAATAGAGTTTAAAAAGAAGAGTTTCTTTTTTTTCCTTTAAAATAAAGGTCAGTATTCTCTTAACTTTAAATTTTTATAAGAAAGCGGTATAGTTATTTGATCTGCTTATATCATTTTGACTGTAACAATTTATAACAAACATTTGTTTAAATGTAATATTTTTCATTCAATAATCTAGTACAATATTCTAGAAGGATTTTGTATCACTATTATAGAAGAAAACAATCTAAATCAATATTAAGGAAGAATATTGTAGAATTGTTTGAAAAGGAATATGTTATTTGAATTATTTAGTGCAATATTCCAGAAGAATATTGTATTATTATTCTTGAAAAGAAAGAATCCAATCAATATTTAAGAAGAATATATTACTATATTTTGAAAATAAATGTTTCATTTGGATTATTTTGTTTCTCTTAAAGAAGCACAAATTCACACAATAACAATATTTAAATAATATTGAAATAGTACAAATTTCATGTCAATATTCCCAGTGAAACATGACTCTATCTAAATAACTCAAATAAAATATTGTGTTAATACTCTTGAACAAAAGTATAAACCTTAATACATCCTGTGTTACTTCTTAAATGATCAATATTTTGAAAGAATATTGGATTAATATTGGTGAAAAAATGGATAACTCTATATAGTAAGTAGAAGTTATATTAATATTTCGGAATCAATAATGTAGAAAATCACAAAATTCAGACAGCACATATAGTTCTGATCAATCATTGATATCTCAATGATCCATAGTCTTTCGTAGTGAAAGTTTTGATATCATGTTCGAAGCCCATAGATCTTCAAATCTACTATCCAGAATAAAATATCCAAAGGTTCATTATTAAGTAATATTTATTTGAATATTGCTCTACTTTGATGTAGTATTTTTTCTCCTAAATATTACGATATAATGAGATTGTTATCAATTGTGATTCTTTGAAGTAAACACAATATATTGATATTGTAGAAGAATATTCTGTTTTTATTCTTGAAGAAGCAAAACTTTATTTTACATTAAATATTTAAGTTTAGTACGTTTTGTTGGATATTGGTTAATAAATCGAGAATTGAAAATCGAATAAAGTGACTTCGTGTCGACTTCGGCCAAATACTCAAAAGCTCGACTCAATCCGTTTAGGCAAAATTGTTTGTCACTTCGCCGCTTCGGGGCGCACAAACGGGGATCGACCTGCCCGGTCAGGTCCGGGGGTCAAGGGGGCAGCGCCCCCCGTGGGGGCTAGGGGGAAACGCCCCCGAAAGAGAATTTTGATTTCTCTGCATGTGTTGAAGGGTATATTTGACATTTCGAAAACCAATATCGGATGAATGAGAAATTACGGAAAAGGATGAAAATCAGGTCAAAATATTTGACCGTGCGGCCGCATGGTTCGTAAACCGTGCGACCACACGTCAATTTTATTTTCGGATTTTTGAGTAATACCGTGCGACCGCACGGTCTATAATCGTGCGGCCGCACGGTTGTCCGGCCAAAAGACACCTTTTCATAAAGGTGCATTGTTTGGAAAGGGTGCATGGTTTGGCCTTAAACCATTTCGTCCACACCCTTTCATGGTCTATATATAGGACCCTTTGGGTGTCCTATTCCTCACTTTTTGATATGCAAAAACACCTCTCATCCTCACTTCTCTCCAAAATCAAATCATTGCATTTGTTGTTTTGATTTTCATTGCATCCTTTGGAGTACATAAGCCTAATTTGGTTCGTTGTACTTGTGTTTTGGAGTGCTACAAATACAAGTGAAGCCGTTGTATCTTGGGAGTCGATTGCCGTTATCCGTGGGCACCGTTGCGGGGCAAATTCGACTTAAGGACAAATAGTTCAACTCTTGCCTCGGCTTTGTTCTTCTTCTTCTTCTTCTTCTTCTTCTTCTTCTTATTCTTCTTCTTATTTGTATTTTTCATTGCCGTTACTCTGTCCAAATTTCGGCTTAGATTTACAAACTTTCAATATTTGGCGTCACTATTCACAAATCCACCCAACAGGTTTAATTTGTTGTTGCTCAAGAAGAAGTACAAAAATTATAAAAAAATATTATCTGCTTTGAAGAATATGATATTACACTTTCAATATTTTAGAAGTATCTATTATTCCAGAAGAAGCATATTTTTATTTTAAATTGAATAGAGCACAAAATGTTCAATTATATCAATACTCTTGAATAAACACAATTAAAAACCTTATTTATTTTAAACGAATTTGATGCTCCAGAAAATATACAACCAATATTATGTGAATATTCCAGATGAATATTATTTTGATACTCCTGAATAGTTAATAATGCATTATGTGAGAGTATGATGAGTTCCGGAGTGGCTCAACGAGCGTTGACCCATTGCACGTGCCCGTAGGACCAATAATGAGACAAAGAGCCAAAAGAATCAAGCAGGCAATGCAAGGATTCATGCAAGCGTGGATGGACGAGTGCTCGAGTGCAAAGACTTCATTTACGTTGCATAACAAAGTGGAAGAAGAACCAAAGTTGTTACTACGCATTTGGAATAAAGAACAACAAGAAATTGAGGCAGAAGCATTCTCACGGCCGTAACCCTACTTTTACGGCCGTAAAAGCATGTTGGCAGATTTTGGACAGAAAGGCCTTCACGGCCGTAACATATCATCTCATGGCCGTAAATTGAAATAGAAGACTTACGGCCGTAATCAAAGTCTCACGGCCGTAACCCAGGATTTTGTAACTTTTAATTTTTGTTCAGAAGGTAGCTTACGGCCGTAATATAAATAGTCACGGCCGTAACATATGTTTTCAATTTTTATCCGTAGCTTGCTTACGGCCGTAAGAGTATAAGTCACGGCCGTAACTTGGCGCCGTAATTAAAACCTAATTTTGGGCTTTTTAGTTTAGGTTGAATTCTAGTTTATTTTTAGTTGCTTTATTTTTTTAGCCTATATATATGGCTTTATTCAGCATTGTAAAATACAACTTTTATTCTTGAGATTAATGATATTGAAGGTGAGATATTCCCTTATATTTTCTTCGTGTTCTCGTCGAACAAATTGAACTTATCAAAGGATTTGACAACCTTTGTGGCGTTCCCCCTTTGTGGTTCTTATCTCCGCATCGTAACGGGTTTTGTGTTTAATATACCCATAGTTCTTGCGTCGTGAGGTCGGGGTTGCATTGTTACCGTCTATTATCTTGGATTTTAGAGCTTTCCGACGTTTAATTCCGCCTGTTCTTGGTGATCCCCGTATTGGATCACATCATCTGGTATCAGAGCCTGTCTCTAAATCCAATTATTTAGTATTCCGGTTCTTTTTCTTTTATTTCCAGTTATTAATCATTCAAAAAAAAAAAAAAAAATTCCATTCCAATTCATGTTTCTTGAAATTTCTCCAGAAAATTCAAGATTTGCCAATTTCTGTTTTCTTGTTCTTGATTATTCTTGTTGAATAGGATATTAAAAAAAAAAAAAAAATTCCGAAAATTACAAAAAAAAAAAAAAAAAAGAAAAAAAAAAAAAAGGAGATAGTTGTTGATTCAAGAAAACAATCTTTGGCAAATCTTTCCAACAAATCCTTGTTTCCATAAAATTCATTATTCTTGTTTCCATAAAACTTCTTCTTGCAATAGAATTCTTGTTTCCATAATTTCTTTCTTAAAATTCCCAATTCCAATATTTTCCATCAACTTTCCTTATTTGCACTTTGGGGTTTATTCCACAAGGGCCAAATTCGTGACTAGTTTAGTGGGTTCTTTGAGAACGTGGGAAAAAAGGGAATAGAGAGGAAAAAGGCAGAGTGGTGAGATTAATAGAGGGAAAAAGCCAAATTGAGTGATACACGAGCGATAAAACACGTTAGGATCTTTATTTAATTTTTTTCTCTTTTCTTTATTACTAACCATGTCATAGAAAGAAGTTTCGTCGATGGAAAAGGATCTTCAAGATTTTAAAATGCTTGCAATGGTGGAGGAACGATTTGCAAAATGGGAGGCGAGGTTGGATGCCAAGTTGGAAGCAAAATTTGGTCCACAATCCGGCGAGAATGTGGAAAGGGTAAATAATCCGGGGGAGACACGTGGTGCGGGAATTGCTCAACCACGTCAGGATCAACAACGCAATTTCTCTAATTTACGGAGACCACTAAGGTATGACTTCAACCCACAATTTAGAGCTAGGAAAGAACGTGTTGAGGTTGTTGATAGTGATGAGGATAGTGGTGAATTGTCTATTACTAGTGTTGGTAGGAGACGAGATCGGGGAGAAAGACGTGATAGGGGATATAGGCGTGATCGTAGGGATGATGTCGATGGACATGTTGGTAACATTAAAATGTCTATTCCCTCGTTTCAGGGTAAGAGTAATCCGGACGTTTATTTTGAATGGGAAAAGAGGGTAGAATTAATTTTTGATTGTCATAATTATTCTGAAACTAAAAAGGTTAAATTGGCAGTCGTAGAATTTACTGATTATGCTATAGTATGGTGGGATCAATTGGTTACTAGTAAAAGGAGAAATGGGGAGAGGCCAATTGAAACTTGGGATGAGTTGAAGGCCCTTATGAGAAAACGGTTTGTGCCTGGACATTACTATAGGGATCTCTACCAAAAACTACAAACCCTTTCTCAAGGTAGTAAGAGTGTGGAGGATTACCAGAGGGAGATAGAAGTTGCCATGATTAGGGCAAATATAGAGGAAGACCCGGAGGCAACCATGGCTAGGTTTTTAAATGGTTTAAATCTAGATATTGCTAATGTTATTGAATTGCAACATTATATCGATTTGGAGGAAATGCTTCACATGGCCATGAAGGTGGAGCGACAACTAAAAAGGAAGGGAACTTCAAAATTCTCTACAACTTCTAATTCTTTTGGTAAGTCTACATGGAGCGGGACTTCTAAAAATGATGGGGTTGTGCAGAAAAATAAATTTGAGGCACCAAAGGGAAAAGTAGAGCAACCCAACAAAGGTAAAATTGCTTCTGATTCTCAAACTCCTAGGACTAGGGATATTCGTTGTTTTAAATGTTCGGGCTTAGGACATATTTCTTCACAATGTCCAAATAAAGGAATATTGGTTATGCGTGACGGGGTATTAAGTTCGGAGGATGAGAAAGAGAGAGAAGTGGAGGATGAGTATAAGGATATGCCAGCTCTAGAGGATGTTAGTGAAAATGATGATGGGGACTATGCAGTAGCTAAATCACTTGTCACTAGGAGAGCCCTTAGTACTCAAGTTAAGGTGGAAGAGTCGGGTGAGCAGTGAGAAAATATATTTCATACTAGGTGCTTTGTAAATAACAAGGTGTGTAGTTTGATAATAGATGGTGGTAGTTGTGCGAACGTTGCTAGCACTACTCTAGTGGAGAAATTATGCCTACCTATACTAAAACACCCTAGGCCATATAAGCTACAATGGTTAAATGAATCGGGTGAGATTAAGGTGAATAAACAGGTGGTAGTTGATTTGGCGATTTGGAAGTATGAAGATAGGGTGGTTTGCGATGTGGTACCCATGCATGCGGGGCACATCTTGTTGGGAAGGCCATGGCAATTCGATAGGAAGGTTATTCATGATGGCTTTAAAAATAGGTATACCTTCACTAAGGATGGGAAAAATATCAAACTAATGCCTTTATCACCTCAACAGGTCTATGAAGACCATTTGAAATTAAAAAGTGAGGAAGAGAGAAAGAGGGTCGGGACCACGTTCCCGGAAAAAGGAGAGTTTAGTGAACAGAAGAGGGTCGGGACCACGATCCCGGAAAAATGAGAGTCGTGTGAAAAACTGAGAGTTGGGACCACGATCCCAGAAAAAGGAGAGGGTGTGAAGAGTGCCAGTAAAAGAGAGAAAACAAAAGTGAGCTTCTACGCAAAACAGAGTGATATCACCAAAGCTATTTCTACAAATAAGCCAGTGATTTTACTAATGTACAAGGAATCTCTCCTTGTACTTGATGAAGCTAACCACTCCCTCCCCAGTTTAGCTGTGTCTCTTTTGCAGGAATTTGTAGATTTATTTCCCGAGGAGATTCCTAGTGGGCTGCCGCCAATTCGAGGGATTGACACCAGATTGACTTCGTGCCAGGAGCAGTCATTCCAAACAGGCCAGCTTATAGGAGCAATCCCGAAGAGACCAAAGAACTACAAAAGCAGGTTGAAGAGCTGTTGAAAAAGGGCTATGTTCGGGAAAGCATGAGCCCATGTGCAGTACCAGTTTTGTTGGTGCCAAAAAAAGATGGGACTTGGAGGATGTGCGTGGATTGTAGAGCAGTCAACAATATTACGGTAAAGTATCGCCATCCCATACCTAGACTTGATGACATGCTTGATGAACTATATGGTGCTTGTATTTTTAGCAAAATAGACCTTAAGAGTGGTTATCACCAAATTCGTATGAAAGAAGGTGATGAATGGAAAACCGCCTTCAAAACCAAATATGGTTTATATGAATGGATGGTTATGCCGTTCGGCCTCTCAAATGCACCTAGCACTTTTATGAGATTAATGAATCATGTCTTGCGTGCTTACATTGGTAAATTCGTTGCGGTATACTTTGATGACATTTTGGTATATAGTAAGAACTTAGGTGATCACATTGAACATTTAAGATCTGTTTTGGAAGTTTTGAAAACTGAAAAACTATATGCTAATTTTAAAAAGTGTACTTTTTGCATGGAAAAGGTAATTTTTCTTGGTTTTGTCGTTAGTGCAAATGGTGTTGAGGTAGATGAGGAGAAAATTCGTGCTATTAAAGAATGGCCAACTCCCAAAACTATTAGGAGGTTAGGAGCTTCCACGGGTTGGCTGGGTTTTATAGGAGATTTGTTAAAGATTTTAGCACACTTACAGCATCACTCACAGAAATAGTCAAGAAAAGTGTAGGATTCCATTGGGGGGTAGCACAAGAAAATGCTTTTAAAATGCTTAAGGATAGGTTATGTTCTGCACCGGTTTTGGCTTTACCTAACTTTAACCAAACCTTTGAGATTGAATGCGATGCATCAGGAATAGGTATTGGAGCCGTTCTTATGCAGGAAAAAAGGCCGCTTGCATTTTTCAGTGAAAAACTGAGTGGGGCAGTTTTGAATTATCCTACCTACGACAAGGAGCTTTATGCTCTTGTTCGTGCCTTGGAGACATGGCAGCACTATCTGTGGCCAAAGGAATTCGTCATACACACTGACCACGAGTCACTGAAACACCTCAAGGGTCAAGGTAGGAGGCAAGTGACGTTCGAGCCCGGTGATTGGGTGTGGGTGCACTTGCGAAATGAGCGATTTCCAACCCAAAGAAAGTCTAAGTTGCAGCCAAGAGGCGATGGACCTTTTCAGATCCTTGAAAAGATAAATGAGAATGCATACAAACTCGATCTTCCAGGTGAGTATAACGTGTCTGCTTCTTTTAATGTTGCTGATCTTTCTCTGTTTGATGCAGGTGATGATTCGAGGACGAATCCTTTTCAACAGGGAGGGGATGATGAGTTCCGGAGTGGCTCAACGAGCGTTGACCCGTTGCACGTGCCCGTAGGACCAATAACGAGACAAAGAGCCAAAAGAATCAAGCAGGCAATGCAAGGATTCATGCAAGCGTGGATGGACGAGTGCTCGAGTGCAAAGACTTCATTTACGTTGCATAACAAAGTGGAAGAAGAACCAAAGTTGTTACTACGCGTTTGGAATAAAGAACAACAAGAAATTGAGGCAGAAGCATTCTCACGGCCGTAACCCTACTTTTACGGCCGTAAAAGCATGTTGGCGGATTTTGGACAGAAAGGCCATCACGGCCGTAACATATCATCTCATGGCCGTAAACTAAAATAGAAGACTTACGGCCGTAATCAAAGTCTCACGGCCGTAACCCAGGATTTTGTAACTTTTAATTTTTGTTCAGAAGGTAGCTTACGGCCGTAATATAAATAGTTACGGCCGTAACATATGTTTTCAATTTTTATCCGTAGCTTGCTCACGACCGTAAGAGTATAAGTCACGGCCGTAACTTGGCGCCGTAATTAAAACCTAATTTTGGGGTTTTTAGTTTAGGTTGAATTCTGGTTTATTTTTAGTTGCTTTATTTTTTTAGCCTATATATATGGCTTTATTCAGCATTGTAAAATACAACTTTTATTCTTGAGATTAATGATATTGAAGGTGAGATATTCCCTTATATTTTCTTCGTGTTCTCGTCGAACAAATTGAACTTATCAAAGGATTTGACAACCTTTGTGGCGTTCCCCCTTTGTGGTTCTTATCTCCGCATCGTAACGGGTTTTGTGTTTAATATACCCATAGTTCTTGCGTCGTGAGGTCGGGGTTGCATTGTTACCGTCTATTATCTTGAATTTTAGAGCTTTCCGGCGTTTAATTCCGCGTGTTCTTGGTGATCCCCGTATCGGATCACATCAGAGTAAGATGAAGATTTTCTTATTAATAATAATTCACTGTCTACTAAATTTAAAAGAAACAAAATATGTTTCTAAAATGTGTGTCATAATGATAGTGATACAATAAAAATAAATATTGTATTGAACCAGAAGTTCAATAAGATTAAATATGGATCAATAAGATGCAAAAAATTATTTAGAATTTGAAACATATTAAATGAAGAAATAGGAAATTCTTTGATCGAATAAATTCTCATATATCACTTGTTCCCAATAAGTTTGTTATAGAATTTCTCAAAATAAGTTGGTTATTCGACCACTACTAGCTACAATGGGTACTGAATCCTTGATTTATCGTGAATGTATTAAGGGTGACCTATAGGCCCACTCACCCTACATGTGAACTATTTAGAAATATTATGATATAATTATATGGATCCATTAGATAGTTACATGTCTGTATATTGAAACTCATAACTAGATGTTTACGAGATTATTTGCTTGAACTGATATAGTATGAGCACAATTTTTTGATTTCTAAAATAAGATGATATTGTCTTGATAATGCTAGTGACTTTACATCCCAATTTCTCGAAGTTTAGCAAATTATTTGAATTCCTTCAATCAATTGCTAAATTATTAATATTTACAACAAAATGCTTCCCCACTAGGGGATGCTAACTACATGTAGCAACACACATATGCAACTTTTCAACAATATAATCTCTCAATTAGTTGGATTTAAGAATACTGAGAACACTTATTTAGTTTGAAATCAAATGATATGAAATAGAATGAACCTTAATGGTTGATGGTTTATAACATGATTTCTTAGTGTTGGGGGAGGATTAGTAGCTGGAAACAACACGAAATGCATCGTATTATGTTATCTATATCCTCACGATTGATAATACGAATTAGAAGATTAATTGAAAATATGAACGAAAAGTTCAAAACATAACATAATTACAAGATGCACTTATTCAATATCTATAAGAGATTAATAAAATATCATATACTAGCTACAGATGCTCCATCTCAAATTGATATATGACATGTCTGAAGTGTAGCAATATCTGATTTAAACAAAGGTCCCCAAATAAAAAAATTGAACAAATGATTATAATCATCTTATTGAGGATGAGTATGCTCGTAAGAGGTATATATTAACAAAACTTATTGTAAATCTCTAGAAGATGTTCAAATATTTGAAATATTGAAATATGAATTCTATTGTAGTTATGTCATCATAGGGAAAGAAATCATATTGAAATGACAATTTTGTCAACACACTTTATAAAGCACTTATGCAAAAGCAAACTACGAAGCTGGCTACAGTGCTTGAAATCTTAAAACTTATAAACTTTTATAATAAAGTGCTTCATAATATGAATGATAACTAGGATAATAAAAGAAAATATGTCGAAGAAAGTAGACACAAAAATAGCTAGTCAAAGTATGCATCCAGTTTAAACTGAACGTACAACAAAAATTTGAATTTTTGAGACCTGAAGTCTAAAAACTTAAAAATGTAAAGCTATTATAAAATACTGATATTTATTTGCAAATGAAAAAAAAAATTGTACATTCGTAATACATGACTTGTTGCACAATTTGTGTTTCAAAGATCTGGTGTTGAATATGAAATGATATATAGTACATGTAATATTTTATTTGTTTAACAATGTATCATAAGTGCTAATATAAATTTAATTATTACCAATGTAAATTCAGAGAAGACGGTCAACAATAATTACTAGCTTTGCTATTTGATGTACCAAATGAATGAGATCAAAATGTGTAATCAACAACTCGGTATGTTGGGAGTATTCTTTAAAGTTCGAATGAGTGAAACTAAAAAGGGTAATCAATAACTCGGTACATTGGGATTGCGCTGAATGATAGAGAACCGGTACCTCAATTTAAAGTTCCACGACTAAAACTTTATTGTAGCAATTTGAAAATTATAATGTGCAACGTACAAGATGCTTGAAGCATACAATTATAATCACTGAACGATTAACTATGCTAGTAACATATAATGCAAGTTTATTTGATCAAAGTATATATATACTTTACGATCTGAATTTATACAATGTAATTTACTTAGTGAATATATATAGGGTAAATGAATGACCTTTAATGCCCATATAATACAAATATCAATATTTGTATTTCGTTATTATGACCATTGATAATTTAATTAAGATTGGATCACTGGAAGGACTTTCAAAGAAACTTGATAAATTGATAAATATAATATACAAATCTCAAGTAATAATGAGGCATATTCTTTGTACGACGACATCACATGGAAAGTGCTTTTATGATAAATATAGATTATCATAACATATAAGTCATATATTCTCATATATCTATTGATATACTCTCCTCTACGAGGTTTCTGAAGAGATCAAGATATAGATAGTTCAATATAGATTGAATCAGGGGAAGTAGCTATACTCTATTTCTTTCGTTCAGGTTTTGTCCACTGAATTTTCCTGAGATTGTTTTAACAAGGTAGCATCAAATTACTCAAAATATTTCAACAAATTCACTAAAGTGACAATGTAGAAGACTTATCTACAAAAGCACTACCAACATCCAAATTCAAGAAATTGGTTCACAAGATTGTGATGCGTCCTCTCAATTATTTACAGTGATCAATATCAGGGGAGTAGTTGTACTATTTTTCATTAATCTAGGTTTTATCCCATTGAATTTCTTTGGCAATGTTTTAATAATGCATCATTTATGTTAATACTCCAAAATAACTACTCTTTTTCTTTCGTTTGATATTTGTCTCATTGAATTTTTATCAAATAAGATTTTAACGATACAGATATTTTGTCATTCAAGAAAGAGTGTTGTAAATATTATATGTATTAGTAATAGCATTTATACCCATATAGTCCTAGATATTATTACATTGTGAATTCCTGATTCTTATACACACACACACACACACATATATGAGGCTCTTATTTTTAATAAAATACAAGTTTATTGGCATATTTATTATTCTTCTCTCTTTTTTCTCTAGCTTATAACAACCACAATTTATTTATTCATTTGTTTTTGTTGCACCACTTTTAAATTGTACTAAAAATTCTTAATCTTTAATTATTATTGCATTTATTTATTATACTCTCTCTCTCTCTCTCTCTCTCTCTCTCTCTCTCTCTCTCTCTCTCTTCAATATTCTACTAAATATAACATTTGGTTTCTAATTATAGCTTTGTCAAAATATTATATCAGCGTGTTTCTAAACAAGGGAGAAATATTATATTGCATTTTTCTAATGTTTTATTATTAATTAATTTAATAATATGAAGTGCAAATAAATCTAAATCTCTGTTTGGTAAACGTTTATAAATGATTTTTTATGTGTCATGATTTTGTTGGTCTATTTATTTGAAAAGTTAAAAATAGTAAGCGAAAATCCTTTAATTGATCAATCAAAATTGTTAACTTTTCAAAAAAAAGTGTCCAAAAAAATATTGGATCACGTTGTCGTTTATAGACAAACTTTACCAAACAAATAGTCTGTTTACGAACTTCTAATGGAATTTTGGACGAAATTTCTATAATTGTTGAAATAAGAATTTACGATAAAAAAGTTGGGGATTTAATTATAATAATGATTAAAGAATAAAGACCGTTGGTGCAATTTAAAGTTGATGTAACTATAATAAAGTGTGTTGGCACCCTAAACAAAATAAAAAATAAAAAATAAAAAAATAACGAAGATATTAGCAAGAAAACCATGGTGAACTTACTCATTTAATAACATGTATAGATAAATTATCTAGGGAATTAAAGAGCAAAAATTGTAGGAAAGAAAAGCCATAGTTGACTTACTTTTTAGGGACATTTGCAAAAATACCCATATTTTTGTATCATAATTGAAATTTACTTTATTTTTAAAAAAACTGAAAAATACTTTTTTTTTTTTTGGAAAAATACTGTTTTCACAAGTATCATAACATGATACTTTGAAAGTATCCTATGATACTTTACAAGTATCACAACATGATATTTTGCAAGTATCTTATGATACTTTACAAGTTTCACAACACCATACTTAAAGTATCATAAGATACTTGAAAAGTAGCACAACATGACTTCAAATTTTTAGTATCAAAATATGAAACTTTATTAATTTTTTATGATACTTTGGACGAAATTGTAGTATCACAACTTGAAACATTACACTTTGATTATGATACTTTGTCTCTAATATGGTGGTGAAGGACTCCACCGTCGACACTACCAGGCCCACTACCCACCTCACCGACGCTGCCACCCCAACACCAACCACCACCATCATCATCAACTCCACCAGCACATCACCACAATGTTACCACAACCCCTCTCTGCCACAACCGGCAACCATCGCACCGTACACAAGCATCACCACCCCAACTCACCACCACCACCACACCACTTGCACTACAGGCGTCAATCGTTCAGAGACGAGAAGGCTTAAAATCGGGCAGTAGTAGAAGTTAAGGAAGACTGCGTGAGGAAAGCCTGATTCCTGGTCATCTTCCCTCGCCTTCACAGTCGCAGTTTTCGCCCCCTTCTCCTGTGGTGGTACAGCGGGTTTATTTGATGAAGTGGTGGTGGTGGTTCGGTGTAGGTGGTGGCTTGTGGTTGTGCGGTTAGTCGGGCGGATGAAGGTGATGCAGCAACGACGATTTCGCTTTGGAGAAGAAGACAACGTAATTTTCAATTTTCTTCCTTTGGATAGTAATTTGTCAATTAAGCCAAAAAAATGAAGTGTAGGGTGCAATTAACCGTACTTTTTAACCTTATGAAAATTATCTTGGGCTTGAAAGTACATCCCCTTAATAATAAACCTTGGATTAAAAGAGTATTTGGGATCGAAAATCTTAAGACTAAAATCCCGTGTATACGTACAGCTTCGAATTGAAAAATTATAAATTTATCATCGGTCAGACTTTTCGCAAACAACATCAAAGATTGGAATAACTTATATGGTCAAAAGGGCCATCATTATATGGATACATGATTTTCATTGGATCTCTTCAATTTACGATGCCTTCGAATTTTTATGATGCCGGAAAACCAGTTATCTGCTTTGGTTTTTCAAGCACAAAGGCATTTGTATCACCATAAGTATTTATTTCTTTGGCCACACATTATAATGTAGATACAAAATAGGCAAAGATGTTTCATGGACATGATGCAGCTATGAAGTAGGAGGAGGTTAACAAAATATCGAATGTTCGAATTTTGGCTCATGGGGCATAACATTTAAATTTTGGAAGGTAAGTACTTACATGGAAGCAGGATTATAGTGTTTTATGTCGTCCCTCTTAGAGTCTCATCTGCACAATATAAAGGATGGTACATGGGGAAGAGAACAATTGCCCGAAACAACCAGATCCGTAAGATATTAAGGCCCATGCATATACATAATAAACTGCATGACAAATATTACAAAAGCACAAAATTCAACCAAAATTGTGGAATTCGGACTTAATCATGACTTCTAGTAGAATGATGATGAGAATGTTAACTCATTAAACATTGTTTGATTTATAAACTGATTTATTTATGATTTAGAGGTAAAAAATAGTTGTTGAAAATTGAAGAGAGAAAATGTGTGTGGTTAAATTGGGTTACCTTTTGCAAGTGAATCGATGGGTGGGTGGGTTCGATTGGGTCAAGGTAGGGTGGGGATGGTTGTTCGATGAAATTCAACAAGCAACGACGACAAGCGTACGATTTCATTTATGAATTCACCTATCGTTATTCTATTTTCAATTACCGACCTATTTGGTTTGTCTATTCTTGACAATTTATAATCCAATTTTATCTAAATATATTTTCGTGGAAATTAGGCCTAAGCCCATATTACAAACTTAAAATATGATATTTGACACCTTTACTTTTACAACCACATATATCCTACCCAAAATAGACAATATTGGATATTTATCAGATAATTAAAATTATATATATATATATATATATATATATATATATATATATATATATATATATATATATATATATATATCAACGTGGTTGAGCTTCTCTCCCGCTCGTAACCGTTCCTGAATTCACTCATTTTCGTCAATGGCCTTTGAGCTAGTATTTAAATTCTTGCAATCAAGTAAAATCATACCGGAAAATGAATATTAATCTTAAATATTTAAATTCGATACTCAATTTCTCAAGATTGTTACCAGAATCAAGCTGGAATTAAAGCAGTCATCTATCTTTTTGATTCAAGCTAGATTATTTTTGAATTTGACTCATTCGTTGCAGTTTTGGTGTCGGAAAGGAGTTCTGAAAATCAATATATAAAATTATTGGCATCATAATTTACCACCGCAAAATCAGATCATAAGTTTGTAAATTTTCTTGAGCTTTGTGGGTGAAGTCTAGTTTGTGTAATACAATCGATTAAGTGATTATTTTCCATTGGTTTTTCCCCATTTTTGCTACCCTATTGACACCAACAAATTGAAACTCACATCAATGTTTGCAATCCACTGCAGAATTTGTACTCAAATTGTCAAGCTTTTTTACCAGAATTCATAACAGCCAGATTTATTTATTTTTTTATTTTTTACCATTAAAAACTGACGTAGTCATTTATCTTTCTGATTCAATGTGCGAAAAAACAATATATTCAATATTTGGCATCAGAATTTATCCCAGCAAAATCAGATCGCAAGTTTGTGAATTTTCCACTGATTTTTTTTCCAATTTTTTTTTCATCTTCACACCAACATAATGAAACTCAGATCAATGTTGTTCAACCTACTGCAGATTTTGTGCCTAGAATACCCAACTTACCCAATTTATCCTTGTTTCTTAACATGATATTTGCTAATGGGTAAGAGTCGATCGGGGAGAAAGGTGAAATATGTGCTCAACCACAAAACCAGAGTACCAGGCTATGGATTGCTAAGGGTGTTTGCACTCCTCGACGCCCTAAGGTATCCAAAGAAGTTCCATTACAATGCCAGGTATATACATATCTTTCAGTTTGTTCGAATATTCTTATGCAAGTACATACATTTTTAAGTGATGGTGTCACATATGTCCTGGATTATTATTCACATTCAGTAAATCCTACTAGCAACCTTACCATGAATCAAGATATTGAATGTATTATTATGCAACATTTCCTAGTCTACGAGAACCTTAAAATATGGTATATTGGATGTTATTATTTAATTTGCATACATTGTAGGTTAAGCATGTCCCGTATCTTCACATTTAGTGTCAATATTTGTAAACTCAAATATTCCTAATTAATTGAAAAAAAACATGCACAAACAGGCACATATCCGCTGTAAGAGATGCTTAGTCATGATTGGATCTATGTTCCGGGCAAAAATATTGTTATGATTGATACATACATTGGATATGTTTCTATTTTAAGTTGAATCTGAATATACTTAATTTTTATTTTTAAAAAATACAGCCTTGGGAATTCAAGGTAAACCCAGACGATTGGTTCCAGGGTAAGGTTAATGTCAAGCCATCGAATCTCATTGGGAACGACATGGTTAGATTCGGCATTGATGAATTCCATCTGGTAACCAGACTTCGATGCTCTGGTGAGGAAAATAAGGCCAAGTATGCATCGAAGTGCTGTAGACTTAGGTCTGAGTATTTCAGTCACTTGACAAATGTTACAAAGGATGATGTGTTTGACGTTTTTACATCTATGTCAGATCGTAACAACCGGGATGTTGTGCTAATGGGGGTACTATTCCTTGTCACGCATTTGATGCTAAACACAACGTATGAGAGGTTTGTTGACGAAACCTTACTGGTGTTAGTTGATTCTATCGACATGAAATTCTACCCATGGGGAAAGGACATTTTTAAGCTCACTATTGCCTCGCTACAACTAGCCTTAAGAAACAAGCAGATTATCGTGGAAGGCGAGCGCACACCAACAATGTGTTACAGGCTGAATGGTTCGTCATTGCTTTACAAACATGGATTTACGAGACCTTACCCATTCTCGAAGGAAAAATATGCCACAAATTTTCCAATAGGCGACCAGGGATTCTCAATTGGTCGTCCGGACTTGAAGATGAACTACCTACTCTAAATATGGATGTTGACATTTTCAGCAACCCCGATGTAAGTGCAAAGATTCAGCGTTTACAGTTTTTCAATAATTTTAGGATTTTACACAAGATTTCGGTGTTTTTTTAGAATGACCATTGTGTTTTTTGCAAATAAATTTCGCATAAAAAATTCTTCTTTTCATTTTTTCGCCTCGCAGCTAAGTGTTTTAAAGATGATCCCTCAGGTGGCTGAAGCTCTCAATCCTATTTTCATAGTAATGAAGCAGAAAACAAAAACCTCAAGTCCTCCTCAAAACATGCCAGCAATGGTGTAAGTCATAAATGACGATGATGATTTCGTAATGCCACTAGGTGTCCCACCCAATAAACATCGTTCAACAACAGATCAGAATACCAAATTTCACCTTAATAAAACTACTGAAATACTTACAATCCCAGTTTCCGTTGACCCCACACTACCACCGGAGCCACATTTCAGCGTGCATCACCCATTTAAATCATCTGGCCCTGATGTCATGACAGATAAGGATCCACCCATCCATTCAAATACGGAAAATTTGTCGCTCAAAGGAAAAGAGATAGCATATGCTGTGGATTCCAGGGACGATGACTGTGAAATTGTGGTTGAGGATGACTTAAAAGAAATGCATGTGTATTATCTAGGGGAATCTTCAAAAAATTGCAATTCAAAAAATTTAGACATACAAAAATATCCAGATTCACAGTCACCCCATCTGATCAGCACAACATCATTCACAAACCGCAGTCGAACAATACAGAATCCCATAATTATAGCATCTGGAAAGTGTCAGTACACAAAAGTGAGTGACACTGGAGTAACCAGTTGCATCATGACGGAATTGAATAATTTGCCCGATGAAAAACTCATGCCCCCTCCAAAAAACAGGGCAGTGTCGCAACATGTACAAGTTCATAAAAATTCATTATTTTTCATATTTGTAACCTATGATGTGCAATATATAATATTGTTTCCACATACTGAACTCTAGAAGCACAAAACATAGGCTTCAACACGTCCTATTGATAAATATTTTGCTCGACTTGATTCAATTGTTCGGGAACATGCCAAGTACGCTGAAGAGAATTATATTCTGAAGAAGAAACTTGAGGAATTGGCCCAGTTTGTGAATATGCAGATTGAGATATGTATGGAAGGAATGCGTATTAGGTCTAGGTATAGTCATAGAAATACACATGGCAGAACCAATGGTCAACATCAGCCACGCACCATGGAGAGCTACGAAGAGGTAAATATTATTTTAGCGGGACGATGAGTTTACCAGATGTCTACATCATTACCAGCTATCATTCATCCCTATAACGATAAAACAATATATTCATTTCCATGATGGCCAATCCCCAATTGCCTTTCCCTCTGTAAAGGTTAATCAATTTTTTTGGTTTATTTTCAAGCTGGAAAATGTCTCTTGAAAACATAATGTTCAATTTTTTTTGAACCAAACAGCTGGGATTAAATCCCACCATCATATTAGGTACTGAATCAGTGACTGATCTTGAATGGTTACATACAGGTTCCATGCTCAATAGCTTCAACAAATCATATTCGCCAGCTTGAATGGGTCACGGCTACAGCAGACTGTCGGGAAACACCACTCAAGCACCAAAAACTAGCCTTGAAGAATAATAGATTCAAGGATACAAACAGTCCCCATAACATTATACCAAACACCAAGGTACTTGATTCGAAACATTATTCTCATAAATAGACCTAGATTCTTGGGGATGCATTATTTTAATTCACAATTTCACAACAAACGTTGGAAATAAAACATAATACATAATGTTGTGTGAATATGTTCTAGAGTCTACCAATTATTATACCAAGCCACCTAAAAAGGTAACAATGTTGGGATCTAAGTGGGGGTGTCAGTTCAAATTATGGCACTAAAATATCATCACAACTGTTACTAGAAAATTCACTGATGTTTGGATCAAATAATTGACCTTTCTATGTTGCAAGAGAGGGTGTGCAGCCACTCACGATTTCAATCATCTTCAACTAGTAGATTAATCTGGATGAGAAACCACAATCATATCATGTTTTTTGTGTGATAATGAGGCTGAGTTTCAAACTACACATCCTCAAACGCCTTTTACCTCTTTTACACCTATCTAAGATTTGCTTATCATTCTGGATAATTTCTCTTGAATCTGATGCCCCTAAATTTCTTCTTGTTGAAATGTTATTTTACTTCTCATTTTCTTGAATGTTGGGACATAGGTGCAAAAGTCAATATCTACACAAAAATCTATTTAGCAGGTTAGGGGGTTCACGATTACAGGAGCATGCCAAGCACATCCATTCCTGCCCAAAAGGTTCTCCAGGATATCCCTGGACATAAGCATGCAACCAGTAACCTTCATGTTACCTCCAACCTACAGGTATTTGCCTCGATTCAGTTTTGAATAAATAACATCAGCACTACTCAAATAACGCAAACTCAATCATATTTGATGTTCTGTTTTTGTTAACGAGGCTGTGATGTCCAAATTGCACAACCTCAAAAACCTTTTCCCCTCTCGACCAGTCCAGCATTTGCTTACCATTCTCGACAATCTCTCTGCCAAATTTTTTTTTTATACACACACCCTCACTCAAAATTTTAATGCAATAGTTGAATTATTATCTTAGTGTACTCATTTTTTCTCCAATATTTGTACCACATGTGCAGAACTCAATAGATACACAAAAACATATTCAGCGGGTTTGGCGGCTCATGAATATAGTAGACTGCCAAGCACCTTCAATGCAGTCCCAAAAGGTGGTCCAGGATATCCGTGGACATAGTCATCCAACTAGTTACTCTCATGTTACCTCTAACTCACAGGTATTAGCCTAAATTCATTTTTTGAAAAAATTAACATTACAATTGTGGTTTCTTTGATTTTCAGTTTCGTGTTTTGGCATTGGACATAAACCTCTTTGTTGAAGTTACAAAGCATATATCCTACCCTCGACCAATATTGCACTCGTTTTATATTAGCGAAGTATTAGGATAGCAGGGGGTAAGGTTTCCATTGGATGCGCAATGGCAATATCACCTATAGGTTTTGTTGATATTAAATAAATCAACCTGAGGATGTAATAATGGTGGAATCTCAGAGAGGGTGTCCATTCTAGTGTTGACACTAAGTCAGTACCTCAATTAAAACTTGGACCTTACTGAGAGTGTTTGGACCCAAAAAATGAGCATCGTGTGTTGCAAGAGAGTGTGCCCTTCATGAAATCAAAAATATTGTAGTCACTGGAACCCGAACCACTCGTTATTATTTTCAGGCATCATCAATATATACCTGATTCTGGATGTGACACCCTGGGGCGGTACAGTTGCATGACACCCTGATTCGATTTCATAACATTTTAGGTCATTTTTATTTCTAAAATTGGTAAACAATGAACATAGATGATTTTATTATGGGGATTATGGTGGAAATTGTGAAATTAAAAGGTAGGATTTATTTCTGTCTACATCATGGACTAAAAGCTTTACTTGTAACCTGCTCCTTTTTTTTCCCATAATGGTCTACCCCACTGATGATGTGCGGATAGTTAGGACTATTTATTATAATAATTTAAAACATTCTAGTTACAATACCTGCATTTTGAATATTATCAATCACATTTTAAACTAGGGAACTGCCTCATACTTGATAATGTTAGGTAGGGTATCAGAATAAAACATTGATATGCTTTGTACAGAGATTGGACATACTTCATCAGTTTTTCAAATTCTTCATATTTGATCATCCAAGACTGTGGCCATGCTAGTTTATTGATGATATATAAGACTTTATATACAATTATTTCCATGCTTAGACTTATGGTAAATGTGTCGCAGACTCAAACATCCGATTCTTCAACAAGAGGGGAAGAGGAGTCTAAGGGTTCATCAAGGAATGCAAATGTAATCACCCCAACAACTGATATCTCCTCTTCATGTAACAAGGTCTGGTCCATCTTTATCTTACCATTTTATTTTTACCTTTTTTATATTTAGTTTTCCAAGATGAACAACACTCATGTAAAAAAAAAAAAATGGATATGAAACTCGATGTTTTACGGAGTGCTTCGAAACAAGTATCAGTTGGGAGCTCCTCATGGTGTAAGATAGATATAGTACCCCATAAAATTGATGACCGCGACCTTTTCAATTTTGAAGGGCCAAGTTTTGACCTTGGAATTGACTCTCCCACAAATGATGACTGCATTGTGTTGGATGATGGCTAGTGCGAACGAGTGAGTTTATTAAAGAGATGGATAACATCATCAAGGAAGTGGTAACCTAACACCTATTTTACAAGCATTTCTGATTTGATTCCATTTGTTGCTTAAAATACCTAAGTCAAGTGCCATTGTTTATAAATTGTGACAACATATCTCAAGCAGGGGAAAAGAGGACAATTAGAAATGCATGACACCTCAGAAAAAATACCCTGGAAACGAGGTTGGATTACAAGTCACTGGTAACCCAGCTGATTTATCACTATCGTCGTGCACAAGGACTGATCATAATGCAAGTGATGCTATGCAAATAACTCCAACGAAAAGGATGAGATCATGCCAAACAGGTCACAGGAAGGTACATAAATCCTTGAAGTTTCCCTCGACATATTCCTCCCCCCCTACATTTGAAGTATGCCTCACCGTATTTGGTATTTAATGTCAGTGGACACCAATCCCAATGGAGTTAGCTAAATCCTTCAATAAGGCTAAAGATAAAAAAAATAAACAAGAATCTTCTGCAAAGCCAGATGAAATGACAGCAGGGCATGTTCACTACTACAACTTCACATACAAAAAGTGCATGGACCCACCAGCTGAACAAGACCTCATTAGGTTCAACAATTTCTATACAGACTGCTTAAATGTCAACAACGGGTATGTCCACATTTTATGCATTTTAAGAAAAAAAATCTGCTATATGCGCTTCACATTTACTCATTCTAATACACATTTAATGCACATCAAAACCCACAATTAGGAGGAAGAAATTCGACACAAACATTGTTGAAATCCCTGAGGAAATGAAACTAGGTCCCATTAACATCTACTCCGATATGTGATGGCATGACCTACATGAAGTTGCACGCCCACTGAATGATTCGGTACTTCACATATAACTACTCGTGTTTTCATTGACATGCATCATTAAGATTGTATCGCGTTATATGTTTATTAATTTCATGAAATTGTGTTTTATTGATACACTCAGCATATTGATGTTGCATTCTACTACATCCGCATGCTACTAAAGTTGAGAAATGGATCCAAAATACGAGCCACAATGACAGACTGCAACTTTGATGGAAAAATCCGTGGGATCTCCAAGGATGTGCTCATTGACACACAAGCATTGCAAAAACACGAAGCTTTATACTCATATGCAAAGGGCAGGAAGATTCCATTCAATATTCCAAGGACACAGGTTGATCATGTGTTGATACCAATATGGATACAATCTCCAGGACATTGAATTTTGGCTAACTTTGACATGGTTAATTGGCGGCTGGAGATCAACTAATACAAGAAAATTAGGAATGACAATGGGTCGGGTAGGGGCCGACCCGCCCCGAACCCGAAATGGGCAACCCCCGCCCCGCCCCGAACCCGAAATGGGCAACCCCCGCCCCGCCAACCGACCCGAATTTTTTTTTTTTTTTTTTTTTGTAATGAAATTTTAGATGAAAAACTTAGGAGTCGAACTAGTTAGAGTTTTTAAGTTTGAACATTAAACATAATATGTATATTTGAAGGGAAAAAAAAATCAATAAACAACATAATGGTATAGTGATTATGTATTCTCATACCCATAAATCCCACCAAGGTTCAATTCTTCTAGACCTCATTAAATTTATTTTTAATTTCTCACAAAAAAAAAAAAAAAAAATTTCTCGGGTCCGCCCCGAACCCGCCCCGAAATGCTGTTTGGGGTGGAAAACCCGCCCCGCGAACCCGACGGGGCGGGGCGTTTAGGGTCCTCCGGGTTTCGGGTCATTCAGATTTTTTTGCCATCACTAAAGAAAATCATAAAGAACGGGCTGGTGTATGCAACTGTCCCTCCAATGCTCAAAGCTATCCCCGTACTAGCCAGATCCCTGCACCCCAAAATTCGCTATTTCCCTGAAGGTCCACTCGAATGTAGAATAGTTGACAATTGCCCACAATAAAATAACGGGTTAGTCTTCTTCATGGAATTCAAAGATTATTTTTTCTTTCGTACTCTTCAAAATAAATGATCCCAACCCCACAGAAAACACCAAAACAATTTTATTTTTTAAAAATAGATCCATTTATTGTTAAATATTGAGAATTGACATACATTTTCAATTCATTGTGCAGTGGAGATTGCGGGATCTTTGTTATAAAGTATGCTGAATACCTAATAGAGGGTAGAATTGATCAAATGCCCATGGACTTCGATACTGTTTCTGCACGATGTAACATCGCTGCTCAACTCTACAAGTACATGCTTTAAGAGCCAGAAATCATATATTTTAATGGATCGGGAGCTGTGAGACTAATGTCATGAAAGGATTATTATTGTGGAAATCTTGACGTTATGATTAGAATTTTTATGCTTTTTTTTTTTTTTTTTTTTGGTGTTGCTAGGTTCATTTTCATATTAGATTCCGTGATTTTCGTAGAATAATGTTTGAGATTTCCAATCCCTGGATCATACTATCTATGTTTCTAAAGTTCATTATGAATCAATAAAGTTTAAATGTTCATTTGGTTTCACAAGGTCTAATAAAGGTTTGTTTTTCTCTCTTTTACTTCAACTGATTACTAATTGTGATTGTAACATAAATTAAATCGTATGAAGATGGAAAATAAGAACTCCAAATTTTGTCGCCTATATTCACTGCTGTTTAATCACAGATGTAGTGTCCAACAACGTAACAATGTATGAACTACCAATACCCATGATCCAAATTCTTATGTGCGCATATCGAAATTCCAGATATCAATGAAGGCCTCTTTAAATGGCCAGCTAATACTCAGGATCAACAGTAAGGTTTTGTTACATAGTGTGATGACTGGAAACTTAGTACAGAACATCATAGTATCAACATACTCTAAGTTTGAATATAATCATGGATTTAAATGTAATTAAATATTATAAAGAAGCATAGCTATGATTCATTACCATTATCTTTTAGTACTGCATAACTTCAAGCATCAGTCTCTAGAGTAATCAAATTAGGACATACATTTTCCTGTCATCGACTTTTATTCATATAACCATTTTTTCATTTCATGTGCAATATATGGTTAAAATCAGCCTTATAAATCAATTTTTTTCTTGTACATATCCCAATCAAATGGTTTCCATTGAAAAAATAAATGATGTTCAAGAGGGTTCGAACGTGAACATCAGCAACACAGAACCAGTGTTTATCACAAATATGTTGCTAGTTCTTTGGTTCTTGCACAGGTCACCCCAGCCTGTTTCCTTGATGGAAAAAGGTAACTATCTCTCTTCGTCTATTAAAATCAACACGAAAACCTGTTAGGTTGCGGTATCAAACACCAGTTACTAGCAAATGCATCAATAAATTATGAACCATTATTTAAAAGAAGAAAGACAGCAACCTGTGTTTATAGGAGAATCAAAACCCATACAAACAAAATTTAAATCTTGTTATCACACGGCATTTACTATTATGAAAAAGCGAGCAACTTAAAAATAAATCGGGGCACGAATGAGCAGTCACTCACGGAAAAAAATGGTGCACTACATAGGTGTCGCTAAATAAAAAAAAAAAAAAACAGAGGCTTAAAAATATGGTTTAAATTACCTAAGTTTCCAAAATCAAATGGTTACAAAATTGTGTGACTAAAAATGAAAAACATATGTTCGCTTATCGATACTCGTGTATCTAACCTACCTTTCTGAATATATACGTTGAGGCTGTACAATGGTAATGATGTGTGGTGCGGATTTGTGATAACTGATGCATCAAGTAAAGTAATAGGTGGCTATTTGATCAAATACACATTCATCACACTATTTATTTATCAACACTGCATGACAGAATAAAATTTCTAGGAATGATATCGCAGATGCACATAGAGAAATAGGTAAAATTATTCTCATCAAGATATTATTTATATAATAAAGCATCATCCCAAAGACACGTTCGACTAACATTTGACTGACAAATTCTCAAATATCGAGTGCCATACTAAAACATAAATTATTGTAAATTTTCAAGCTTTTGATTCGGATTAACTAAGTTCTAAATGCTAGTACTGATGATTCGTCACCTCAACATTATGTCGCGTAGTCACCTGCACCACCAAAAAAAGAATAATCATAAAAAAAAAAATTGAATGTTAAAATCATACAAATCCGACTAGAACGATAAAAGAAATAAAATTGCAAAATAAAGAGTACCTTTTCAGATTATGTTCAAATCTTTGGGCCTTTTACTAGTTCCACGGTTGGCTTCGGAAAGGGGATTTCCACAAGTTCGGGAATTATGACCGTAACTATCACATCTCCTACACCGAGTTCTCTTCTTGTTCTAGAGGAAAGATGTGAATCGGCTCTCTTTGGGTCTACAAGGTCCACGCTTTACCATTGGTGCAAATATTTTTCGTTCCTTTACATCATATGGTATGTCCCAATCCTATTTGTTCCCAAGTGGATATACAGAAGCTTGGTAGGTTGCAATGTACTCTTCCTTGGTGTAATATTTTGAACAATATTCTGACAGGGAGTAGTTTCTCTTAGCAATCACAGCAACTGCATGCGAACATGGAATGTGGTCTAATTGAAACCTCCGGCATGAACATGACCTCTCACTCATGTCAACCACATATGTCAAATTCTCATCGTTAACTTGGTATATTGTGTCACTACAGGGATGCACCTAAAAAATAGAAATGCATTATTCAAAAAAATAAGTTAGAACCCAATTTTTTTTACTGAAGTGAGAAATAAATATATTGCAATCTATTTGATAAATAACCCAAAGTTTTCTAGATTTCTTGAT
This sequence comes from Ligustrum vulgare, assembly GCA_963555705.1. NCBI lineage: Eukaryota > Viridiplantae > Streptophyta > Magnoliopsida > Lamiales > Oleaceae > Ligustrum > Ligustrum vulgare. The sequence goes on from OY743184.1 coordinate 28,713,840, forward strand.
CCTTTCATTCAGCATCCTATCATGATGGGTAGCAAGTCGCGTAAATGTTGACCTTGCATCACTTAGATTCTGAAAAAACCACTTTTTTATAGTGCATCGTAGGCACTCATACAATGCTTCTATTGGGTAATTCTTTGCATGCTTGATTTTCGAGTTCACTGACTCTGCAATGTTAGATGTCATAGTAGAGTACCTATCTTTTGTCTATGTGCTCTTGACCATCTCTCAAAACCAACACCCTCCTGCATAGGATATTTATAGATTACAATTATTTCTCGTGATTTATATATACATAATAATGCTCATGCATTTCAGATAATGATGCTTACCAAATACCCTCTAATGGCGGGATCAATGGCATCCAATTTTCTCATGTAGATTTCAAAATCTGCTGTGGTGTAAGCCCTTGACCCAGCATTGAAATGAAGCCTCAACCCCTTCCCTTTCTTACCAAACTCTTTCTACAAATTCAGTAGCAAATGGTAAGTACACGCCCAATGCAGCGCGTTTGGGAACACATGATCAACCGCATTAGCTATACTACCATGACGATCAGACACAATGCACAAATCGTCTCGATAACCAAATGCTTCCTTCAATTTTAATAAGAACCACATCCAAGCATTATTGTTTTCACCATCCCCCACGCCAAATGCAAGTATGTATATGTTATTATTTGCATCCTGTGCACAAGCTGTGAACAAGGTTCCACCGAACCTGCTCTTCAAGAAGGTCCCATCCACTACTATGACTGGTTTACAATGCTTTCATCCAGATATTGACGCACCCAGCGCTACAAAACTAAACAATAATCTTCCAGCTGAATCAGTTTCAATCCTAGTATAAGTCCCTGGATTGGAAACTTCTAGTCTATGCATGTAGGCTGGAAGATTTCCAAATGAATCAACTAGGTCACCCCTAATCATTTTTATTGCAATACACGTGCTCGCCAAACTTTATCATAACTCACAGAAACCCCATATGTGTGGTGCATGTCCTTCCTAATGTCTCCAGCAGTATAGATTCTTCTCGCATAAAGGAAATTGTGTTTGATGCAATTGGCAATTACAAAACTTGTAGCTTGCTTGTGATCACATATAACTGAGTCCACGGGGCAATCATGCTTGTTACTAATCTCTCTTAACTTAAAGTTACCGTCATATCCAGTCCGTGATGATTTGAATGTCCAGTTGCAACCATCTATGCATTTCAACCAATAAAACTTGGTATCAGACTTCACAACACTGAACTGGAACTGGTTATTGATTGCGTATAATGATACACTGGTCACAACTAAATCCTTGTTCTTGAACACACTACCTTGTTTAACATCTTCAACATTTGGCTTTGAAATTATGTTACAAATTGTATCTTCAGGGAGGGCATTAACTTACTTCACATAACCAGCCAATTCCTCTCCCATTTCTTCCAGCGAAAGATTTTCTTGTAACAAATCATTAGTCAATGATTCGTACTGAGTACTGGTTTTTTGTCTCCCTTCATGAGAGATGTTGATGTCATGTTCTGTATCAAACATATTTCCAGAATAAATAGTGTGTGAATCAGAGTTGCAAACAACAATATCCACGCAAATTGGAAACTGTCTCTTTTCGATTTCTTCCCTTTTCATTTCCAAGTAAAATTGAAGAGAGATGTCCTCGAAAATCGGTATTGGAGGTGAATGATCAAAAACCTGATACTGCAGTATAAATCTGAAATTGTCTAAATTCTTTCCTAGGAGTCAACTTATCATTTCAACAAGTTTACCGTATGAGCAGTCTAACGGTACCATTATCCCCCGAATTGAGTAATCAACATAATTGAATGAATCAGTCCATTAACTCCGAAATATAATAACACCGAAACATTGGCCATTTTGGTGCTGGTAGACAGAATTAAAATAACTTTCAGCAAAGTTTAAAGTTTCATATAGCAAACAAAGATACTCACCTGTGATAAGTTTTTCTTGCTTTCAATTGATCAAATCTTCTCAAAATTTATAAGCATATTTCAGTTGTAGGCAACCCGGGACATTGACATAGTTTGTTCAGATTCAAAGTTATTGCAGGATGTCGAATGAAACAAATCACAGAAATATATGAGTGGTCCAATAATGGTGTTTATGAAATTGATTGACTCATCGGTAACATGTTTCACTTGCATGCTTCACATATGGTATTATCTCAGCATAGTCGGTTTCCAAGAATCTTCTGTTTATTTTTCAGTCTCTGATGTCAATAAACCAACAATGGTGTTTGTATCACCTCTGAAAAAATGAAGAAATTCATTGATCTTTCATGGTAAAGTTCAGTTACATTACCTTCACTCCCGGTAGCAGGTGTATAGCTAAAAGGTTTCTTAGCTGCTACTTTTAGATTTTGGAAAGTTCTGAAATTCAATCCCATTTTCTATGCATCATAACTAACATTATGTAATTTAAATAATATAATTTAATTTCATATAAACATTCCCTGCAATATTGGATTACATTATATTAAAAAAATAATAATAAAAAAATTTAAAATAATTGAAAATATATTGGGTGTCATATTTGCAATACATTTATATCAACATGATTTTTTTTAATATAAAATAATATCACATTTCATTTATCAAATAAAAGTTTCCATTATGGGTATCAATCAAAAATCCCCTATATTTTCCAATATAAGTTAAACATATGACCCGATCATATTCTTACTGTTAATTCATACGCAAATCAATGCTTCAAATTACATGACTATGAATATAACTGCATGCATGGTACTTGTTATCCCTGATATTTATTGCCTCTATGTTAACCTTGCAATATTCTAAACCCATCTTGAACCTCCCGAAAATACAATAAGCAATTCACTACATAATTGGTGATCAAGCAATCAAATGAATTAACCCATGGAAGATTAAAAATATACTAACCACTTGATCTTTAAATTAAAAATAATCAACAAAAGGAATCTTTATCCAACACACAAAGAAAAACTAGTCTAGCATGTTTCTAATGATAATACAACAAAAAGATTGAAAAATCATCTTCTAAAATTAAAGTATATGAACAAAATATAAAATGTGGAAGTAAAATTTTATTATTTAAAGTGCTCGGTAAAAAGATTCCAATGCTTTCGACAATATGTAGAAATATTAACAAGCTAAATCTAACAACTAATTCTAAATTAATCTAGAATATTCTAACTCTAACAAATATCTCAACACCCCCCCTCAAGTTAGAAGTTATATGAAATATAACTCCAATTTGAAGGTATTACAAAAAAAAAAGAAAAAAAAAAATGCAATGTAAAATTTCTTGCATCAACTCCAATTTCGGAGGAAATTTTCAAACTCCAATTCGGAGCAAATTCTTCAAGCTCCAATTTGGAGCAAACTTTTCAAATTCTTCTTTAGATGAATTCATTCATCTATTTTCAATCTTGATTCAATCTTGAAACCCACCTCTCATGTGAGAAATTTCAAACACCCAATATGGGTCAATATAAAAAACAATCCCAAAATCCAATTTTTAGAAATATGGGAGTTTAAAATAAATGATCCAAAATTCTAGGACCAATCTGCAATTTCGATTCTGGGACTACTCTGCCCCACCTCCAGATATTCAGGGACTAACTTCAGTAAATAAATTGATAGGGCACAAAATCAAAGCTGCAGGATCAACTTAAACAAATCCAAACCTTTAGGGATCCGTTTCGCAATTTTTGAAAACTTGTTGAAATTCATCTATTGACTTGTCTCATTCGTTCAAACCAAAAATCAGAAAGCACCTCCTACAGCATCAGAAAGCGCCACTACGGTCATCGGCCATTCAATCGCATGAACTAAATTTTGAGGTCGGTTTTGTGAAAAGAATTTTGGATTTTCAGATCTAAAAGAAAACAGAGGACTGCCGATTATCTTCTTTGCTTCTCCGGCCAGTACGCCTGAAAATCATACCTCAAACTACTCTGCTTCAAAGAGTAGATAAAAAATTCATGATCTATTTCACCACCACAATTTCCCTTACACTAATCAGACTACTGACATAGGACTTCTAAGAATCAAAGTCATGCTTAAGTCTTGATACGACAAAGCTCCTGCTTATTTCACTTTCAAATTTCATTTTGAATCTGGAGTAGCTGGAACTCTAACTCCTCTTTCTAGATTCGATCTAGGAGCAATTTTTTACAATGATTTGTTCAACATTTCAATGGCAAAGAATTCTTCCATCTCCGCTTCTGACTGCATCTTATTCGCCTGTGAGCGTCGACGAGAACTAGCCTCCTGTGCCTCGCCATTGATTCCAGTTTCCTGACTTGGATTGTACTCATTGCAATCCACCAAATCTCCATTCAGATTCTAACATGACTTCACCGTCACTTTCACAATCTCAATGCCGAGGCCTCGAATTCTAGATTCCAGAAGCTTCTACCTTGATAATCATTTTGACACTGGTAGTATCAAGAAATAGGAGCATAAGACAGGTGGATATCAATAATGCCTTTTTGAATGGAAAATTGGAAGAAGAGGTGTATATAAATCAACCTGAAGGCTTCATTGACAAAGAAATGCCTCATTTTGTCTGCAAACTTGAGAAAGCCCTTTATGGTCAAAGACAGGCACCAAGGGCATGGTATGAGCAACTGAAAATGACTCTACTTGACTAGGACTTCATACAATCAAAAGCTGATTACTCCCTTTTCTTTTTTAGAAAAGAAGAAATCATCATGTTCATCCTAATATATGTGGACGACATTATCATTACAGGCAGCAACAAAGACAGCTTAAAGGAGTTTGTCACTAAACTTGACAAAACATTTTCATTGAAAGACAGTGGTGAACTTCACCACTTTCTTGGTATAGAAGTAAAAAGAGATAGCTGTGGATTACACATGACTCAAACCAGATATATACAAGGAATACTTGACAAATTTGGGTTCCAAAACATTTCTGAATGTCCTACTTCTATGACTGCAGGCAGGATTCTATCTAAGGATGAAGGGAAACTGATGGAAAATTCTACTCTTTACAGGAGTGCCATTGGCAGCCTCCAATATCTGGGTCATACAAGACCAGACATTACCTTCTCAACGAACAAACTCAGTCAATTCCTTCAACATCCACGAGTTGCTCACTGGAAAGCTGTAAAGAGACTCTTCAGGTATCTTAAAGGAACAATGACTCAAGGAATATGTATTCAACCCTGTGAAAGACTTACTATCAATGGATATACGGATGCAGACTGGGCATCCTATCCAAATGACAGAATATCCACAGCCGGGTATTGTATCTATCTGGGAAACACACTGATTTCCTGGTCATCCAAGAAACAACAAGTTGTCTCCAGATTGAGCACTGAGTCTAAATACAGATGTCTGGCTCATGCGTGTGCAGAAATTACATCGGTGGAATCAGTAATAAGTGAACTAGGTCTCAAACTCGTAGACGCCCCTATACTATGGTGTGATAACCTAGGAGCCAGTGCTCTCGCAAGTAACCCAGTATATCACGCCAGGACCAAACACATAGAGCTAGATGTGCACTTTGTGCATGACAAGGTGTTGGAAAAGAAAGTGAAAGTGTGCTACATACCGTCTCTAGAACAAATAGCAGATCTCCTGACGAAGCCTCTATCTCCATCCAGACATAAATATTTGAAGGACAAGCTTGGGATCACTATACGGTGCTCTCGCTTGAAGGGGGGAGTAAACATTTGAAGGTTTTTCATTGTGGATTGAATGGATTGTGTGTACCCTAGCCGAACTCTCTCTCTGTAAGTTAAGAAGGAGCTGGACGAGAATGGAAGTGAAGTGTCTGACTTTCTGGCTTTGAACATTTGAGTTTGTGTTTGAAAAAGTCCTAGAAAATAAAACACAACTCTCAGACCAAAACACGTTTGAAGACATATTTCCTGAAATACCCTTGCTGCCTATAAATCTTGGAGAATACTCAAGATAGTACAAATCGTGCACCAGCTTGTCCTATTTTAGGAACACCATACACTTGTCATTATCTCATTCCATCTATGTACCATTTTCTATTTACTGATATTTCCCTCGTGTAATATATATGTGTGTGTATATACACGCACACACACAGTATAAGCTGAATAAAAAAAAAGAGTTCAAATCAATATTTTTTACAATATCATTCTGCTGTTTTTTTCTTCAATCCTTTTCTAAGATGAACGAGAGGGTGGAAGAATTTCAGATGTCGATGGTTGGGTTGGACCACCAAGTTTTCGGGAGTATTGCATGGATTGCAAGTCAGAGGATGATTTCAAGGGTAATTTCCGATTTTAATTACAGTAATTACTATCCTACTCGATTGATGTTGAATTTTTTCTTTAACATGCCCATAAAATGGTTGCTTGTAACCTAAACTACAACTCATTTAAATTTTTAGATGGGTTAAGTTGTTCTTTAAATATTTTTTTAAATGCTCTCATGACATAAGAACATTGGGGTTTCATTTAAATTGTAGCTGCCTAAACCGTTCAGTGCATGTTATCTTGCAGATATAGGGAAATCAAGATCCATGAGGAGGGCATAATTACATTATCCAATGAGGTAGGTTTAATTTTTTTTTTTACGTTTATGGTTTTACAATTTATAATTTTATTCTACATTTTCTTTCCGTCTAACTATTGAACAAACAGTAGTTTTAAATATGATATGAAAATTGTAGAAAATTATTACATGATTTAGATTAAAGAAGAAGAAGAAGAACCTTTTATTTTAACTAAATATACTCTATTAATTTTAACGTTCTCTTCTTATACTTAGGTGCGTGTTTCGGAGAAAAGAAGAGGTATTAATTTTAACGTTCTCTTCTTATACTTAGGTGCGTGTTTCGGAGAAAAGAAGAGGCAGAAGGTTCATAAAAGTATTTTCCATTAATGAATACACCAAGTAGTGTTAGAAATTTATTAAATGTGTCGACTTGCTACAGCACTAATGTTTCTTCTCAAACTGATCACCCTACCAAATCACTTAAAAAAAATTATTGACAAGTAAATTTATGAGAGAGATGGGGGAGATGGAGCAATCTCTCTCTTATTTATCTTGTAAATTATTATTATTATTATTATTATTATTATTATTATTATTATTATTATTATTTTTGATGTTGTAAAAAATCCCAACTTTGACGTTGCAGGATCTGGTGATACTTGATTGTTGAAAAAGATGAAGGAATTTGCCTTTGATGACCTGCATAAAGTCAAGGAGGATTCTTCTCGTCGCCTCTCTGGTGTGAAAATTAGTATTCTGGAGAAAAATAGAGAGAGAATATATAATTAGAAAACGTAAAGAATAATGAATGAATTATTTGTTATCAAAAGAACTGTATTTATAGGGCTGAAAAGTCCATAACCTTTTTTAATTAAAAAAGGGGTCCTTTTGATATAAACTTACATTTCATGAAGAGTTCTATCATTACATTAATTGATTTCCTCTTTTTTAGGAGGTTTTCTCGTTGATTATGTTTCTTTTATGAGGGTCCAAGAAGGTGGCCCATTGATAAGGCCCATAAAAGAAGAATACCTAGAGTTCTGTTTGTGTTGGGCTTTTAGGCGTAATGTGATTGAGACAGCCTGAACATATAACATCATGAATGAAGGTTCTGATGAGGTCGGGTGTACTCGACCTACGTGGCATCCGAGCCCGAGCATTCATATTGACCTAAGATTAAACTGATCTGATAACATAATGAAATCGGGTAACAACAGATCGGGCAAGTAGGCTGGCCGTATAATTAGGATGAGCCGACTTGTTACATTTCAAACCCCCGACCTATCTAAAGACATCATAAAATTGCAACGATCATTGGCCCCCGTGCATCAAGGATTTGCCATAGATCTCTGAATGCATTTAACCCTTGACAGTTGTCATATTTAGTAAAGACGCGTTTTGCCAACTGTTGTCTTTGATCAATGGAATGTGGTCAATAGTGTCCCAACAGATTGCTGCCACTTGTCCAAAGTGAGAGGCATAGATTCAAAAAGTTTCCCGCCATTTTTGCCTATATATATGTAGTCCATATCCTCTCATTCTTTTTACTTTGCGATTTTGTGAGAAACCAGAGAACTCCTCGAGCGTATAGCACGATCTAACTCCTAAAGAACATTTCCTTTAGGTAAGCTCGGCCACGCCCAACCTTTTTTAATTATGTAATTTATTCTTAGGAAAAATGCAAGGCAGGTGAACATTACTGACCTTGGGGAAGTAGAGAACCTAGACGAACCCTTGGAGGTCGAGCCAATAGGTTTTTACCAGCCGTCACCTTCCCAGGATGAAGAGTCGGGTGGTGAGGAAGGGTTTGAGGATAATGTTGACCTAGGTAGAGGGTCGAGCGAGGCCGACCTTGAGCTCCCGACCTTTAACAGTAGGATGAAGGAGCATATGGTCGAGGCCGACATGAGGAAGTTCGGGTTATCCGAGGGATACATGGCCCAGGTTCCGGAAGAAGACGACGTTTCTTACCACTGCCGGGAGGGAGAGATGGTGGTATTTCCCAAATCCCTTGTGGCCGGGCTTAGGTTTCCTCTGCACCACTTTTTTATTGACTTCCTCCTTACTGCTAGAATAGTCTCGGGTCAGCTCGCACCTAATGGGTGGAGAATCTTAGTCTAATTTGTTGTTTTATGTAGGAGTCTAGGAATTGAGCCCATAGTAGATTTGTGTAAATATCTTTTGGACTTGAAGTATTTGTCTCGGTGCAACTGCTTCGTCTACTTAAGCAGGAAGGGACATTCTGAAGTTTCCTGGGATCCCTCCTCTATAAAATACTGGAAGGAGAGATTCTTCTATATGAAGCCCCGGGTCAGGGAAAACATTTTTCTATCAACCTTTAGGAGACCAGATGTAGATAGCTTCAATAGGATGGAGAATAAAAGTGAGGAGAAGATGGCCAACCTTCTTGCCAATGCCATTAGGGTATGTGACTTTGGCATGTTGGCTGAAGAGGCCTCTGATTTGACAACAAATGAGATTTTGAGCCAGGCCGGTCTTGATCTTCAGCCCGGTAGGCCTCGGCCTTGTAAATTAAGAAATACATATTATTCTTTTACAATTTGTATTGCTCTTAGCCTCTGTTCCAATGCACATCCCCTTCCTCTTTTCTATTTTGCAGGGATGGCTTTTGACGGGGATAAGTTGAGAAAAGCTGCTGAAGAACGGGCAAGGAATGACGCCCAGAAGAGGAAAGATGATGACATAGTGCGACGCCGTTATCATAAGAGGTCTCGTAAAGATTCATTCGGGGTTGGGAAAACCTCTAGGAGGTGCGCAGACGTCCCTCCCCAGAGGGAGGGTGGTCGAGACACTCGCCGTCTTCCTCCCAGTGATCAACCCATGCATGTTTCTCCAGCACCGGTAGCGGTGCCTGAAGGCCCTACTTTAGCCGACCTTAGGGAGAAGCTAGAGGAAGGCTGATGAGATTCGAAGCGCGGAAGAAACTCCGGAAAGTTCTGAACTCAGGTTGTGGTTGGACAGATGAATCATGACCCGATATTCACTACGCGATGGCTCGACGATGCGGAATAAAGAACCACGACTTTCGAAACGCCACAAGGATTTGCCTAATCTACTTGATAAGTCTATGATTTGAACGCCACAAATATTCTAGCAAATATTTGATAAGTTCGATATTTGAACGCCACAAGAAATATTCTTGATAATTTCGAAAAACATAGGAATCCACCTATAACTTTTATTGAATCCTCAATAAAAACAGTTTTTATCAAAATCGAAGTCTCTAATACAATGAATGAAAAAAGCGTATAAATAAGCAAACAAAAACATATCAACCCTAAATTGCTCAAAATAGAATTCTAATTAAGCTAAAATACTAAAATAGACAAATAACTTAAAAACCAAAAAGGAAACAAAATAATTAAAAATCCTCAATAAATCTGGCCGCTACTCAGTTACGGCCGTAAATACTGGGCTTACGGCCATAAGCCCCTCTCTGGTCCAAAAATAATACCGCAGTTATGGCCATGACGAACGTATTACGGTCGTAAGTCACGTTCTGTCCAAAAATTGCGATAGCTGCGTTACGGTCGTAATTCCAAAGGTTTTGGCCGTAAAAGGCCCGATGCTTAATTTTCTGGTTCTTTTCGACACAGTTTGATCTTCAAAGCTCGTCGAACCTGTTGAATTCTTGTTTTGGCTTGAATATTTAAATTTTCCCGTCAAACCTGCTATGACTCCGATTGTCGAGGGTCCAGAACACATCATACCCTCCTTCTTTAGGATGATTCGTCCCGAATCATAGCTTTGTTCCTATTGTTTCACTTCACCTCCTGAATCAAACGGAAAATTTCTCCTGCCATTGCACAGGATCAACCAAAAATATTCTGCAATGGGGGTCACGTGAATGACTTGAAGTTGAAACACCTTTGAACATTGGTGGTGCTGCCCAAATTTCCACGTACCATTAACCTGCAAGATAAAATTAAATAAAGCGGGAAGGGAAATGTTAGGTTCATGAGGTACAAGGTATGGATCCTCGTATTCATGAATTATCACCGTCAATTCCACCTTTTGAACTATGAGGCTATTCTCTTCACCTCGTTCTCCTTTTGCAACTTCTTGCTCGCCCCCCTCTATCTCTTTTCTCTCAAGTTCGGTTACTTCCTCTTACTAAAGATTTTCTAGCTAATCCACCTCTTCAAATTTTTTTCTTTCAAATTCAACCACATCTTCTACCTCAACATTCGTATCACCATGTTCGCACACTACCTCATCACTATCCAAATGTGGATTTTTCAATTCAAAGTTCAAATGTTGAACTTCTACACCAACTTTCATTTCATTCCTCTTATCATCAACAATTTCATTCTTAATCAGTTCCTCATCAAATTTTGGAGTTTGTTTATTTGTTTTTAATTTCAACTCTCCCTCCTTCTTATCAATATCCTTATCCACAAGATGCCTCCTATTACATCACTTTTCACTCTCCTTCCTTACTCTCCATGAATCTTCTAGTACTTCCTCTAATGTCAACTCATATATTACGCATGTTTTCCCTTTCTTAAGGAATTGGTATATGTGCATACTCTTATCATAAACAGCCTCCCTCCTATGTCTCCAAGGTTTTCCCAATAAAATATAATAAGATTTTAATGGCACTACATCACACCATACATCCTCACTATACCTTCCCTGGGTGATAGGCACTAGAACTTGTTTGGTTACTTTGAAATTCCCAAACTCTCTCATACAAGTCATCCTATAAGGTTTACAGTGTGGTTCTAGAGGCAATCCTAATTTTTCAACCACGGTGCTACTAACAAAATTAGTAAAGCACTTTCCATCAATCGTCAAACTGCACCCCTTATGATCCACATAACATCTAGTTTGGAATAAATAGCCCGGATCATAATCCATCCCTTATGTGACGTGACGTTAAAAAAATTTCAAGAATGAAGAGAATTTAGACATCAAATAGCAAGAACGACTATTATTGATTTGGAAAAAAATGAATATCAAGAATTTTAAAGAAACTCAAAAAAGTGGTTCTTGAATTTGGAATAACTATTTTTTTTTTTTGAATAATGAATTTTCGGAATTAAAAAAATAAAAAAATAATAATTTTTTTAATAAATCCGAAAATTCAACACGAACGCAACAAAACAAATGGAACAGGATTTAGATAAGAATCGAATAAAACAAACACTTTTGAATTTTTGTTGAATTTTTATATGGATCAAAAACTGAAAAATTTTACTGACATGAAGAACAAGAAAACTCAAAAAATTGAAAACAAAACACTCAACAAGATATGGATGATTTTTATGAGACTCGATAATAAGCATAAAAATCAAACTGGATAGAATAAAAAATCTGAATTCAGAGTCCAGCTCTGATACCATATGATGAGGTTCGAAGAGCGGAAGAAACTCCAGAAAGTTCCGAACTCAGGTTGTGGTTGGACAGATGAATCATGACCCGATATTCACGACGCGATGGCTCGGAGATGCGGAATAAAGAATCACGACTTTCGAAACGCCAAAGGGATTTGCCCAATCTCCTTGATAAGTCTCTGATTTGAACGACACAAATATTCTAGCAAATATTTGATAAGTTCGATATTTGTACGCCACAAGAAATATTCTTGATAAGTTTGAAAAATATAGGAATCCAATTATAACTTTTATCGAATCCTCAATAAAAACTGTTTATATCAAAATCGAAGTCTCTAATACAATGAATGGAAAAAACGTATAAATAAGCAAACAAAAACCTATCAACCCTAGATGGTTCAAAATAGAATTCTAATTAAGCTAAAATACTAAAATAGACAAATGACATAAAAACCAAAAAGGAAACAAAATAATTAAAAATCCTCAATAAATCTGGCCGCTACTCAGTTATTTACGGCTTACGGCCGTAAGCCCCTCTCTGGTCCAAAACTAATACCGCAGTTACAGCCGTGACGAACGTATTACAGCCGTAAGTCATGTTCTGTCAAAAAATTGCGATAGATGCGTTACGGCCGTAATTCCAAAGGTTTCGGCCGTAAAAGGCTTGCTGCTTAATTTTCTGGTTCTTTTCGACACGGTTTGATCTTCAAAGCCCGTTGAACCTGTTGAATTCTTGTTTTGGTTTGAATATTTAAATTTTCCCGTCAAGCCTGCTATGACTCCAATTGTCGAGGGTCCAGAACACATCAAAGGCCTTCATCTCGGCCTTCTAGAGAAATACTTCGAGGAAGTGGCTATCGAAAGTGGAGTAGACCACTTCCTGAATACGGTCGTGAAGGTACATCCCATCCTTTTATCCCGACAATTTATCTTTTTGTTATCATTGTTATCAAAAAAGATGGCTAAGTTTTTATCTCGACCTGCAGTTGATCAGCATTGGTCGATGTTTAATCAATCAGGAAGTTAAACGAGGAGAGACGTCGAGTCAACTCGTACATTTTGTATAGTACGAGGCCACCCAGGCCAATAAAGCTGGAGAAAATTTGGCTAGGGTCGAATCTGATTTAGCCTTGATGACCCAAGATCGGGATCTTGCTCGGTCAGAAAATGCCAAATTTGTTGAAGACCTTCGCCGGGCCCGGGAAGAAATTGAGGCAGCTAAGGTTGAAACGGTCAAGGCCTATAAAAGATCAGAAGAGCATAATCAAGCCCTGGGTAATTATGCCCTGGAGTCATACACCCAGTGCATGAAGCAAACTCGGACATGGATTAAACTTCATGCGCCCGACCTTGACACAAGCCCGCTCTCCCAATTTCCTTTGGGACAGAAGATCTCGACCTCGCTCCTTTCTTGGAGGAAGATGAAGTGGAGGCCGTTTCTGACGAGGGGGCCGGCGAAGCCATTGATCACGGCCCTCAACAGTAGAATTTTTTTTTTTATAGGAATTTAAATACTTGTTGATGTATAGCCCGATGTATACCTCGAGGACTTCTTGTAACAAGCTTTTGTGAATGAAATCTTTTGTCGAAGCTCGTGTTTTTTACTTTGTGTTTTATTGACACATTACTGCTATTTCGAATATGCAAGCCAACCTCATTTTGTCTTATTGATCCTGTCTTAAAAAATACGTGGTCAAGCAAAGACGACCCTTGGTTATAGGAACAAACTTCAATTCTTTGTAGCTTCAACAATGGATTGATGATACTTGACTACTAAGGTCGGGCAAGGTCGACCTTTTTGACAAAGAATAGGTAGGGCTTTTGACTTGGCGAAATAGGGAGGAACGCTTTAACAAGATCGATTAATACCGACCTGTTAATCATTTACGGGGTAGAACTTTTCATTCTGTAAATGTGGGAAATAATTTGTAATACCTTGTCCTGACATTGTAAATTATTTGTTGAAAAATAATTTATAACGCCTTGCCATGAGACATTGTAAATTATTCGTGGAAGAATAATTTGTAACGTCTTACCATGAGACATTGTAAATTATTTGTTGGGAAATAATTTGTAACGCTTTACCATGAGACATTGTAAATTATTTGTTGGGAAATAATTTGTAACGCCTTACCATGAGACATTGTAAATTATTCGTGGAAGAATAATTTCTAACGTCTTATCATGAGACATTGTAAATTATTTGTTGGGAAATAATTTGTAACGCCTTGCCATGAGATATGTTAAATTATTTGTGGAAGATTAATTTGTAATATCTTACCATGAGACATTATAAATTATTCGTTGAAAATAACTTGCGAAGTCATTTGAATGACTTTGTAAGTTATTCCAGTATTTTGTCTTCTGGTGCTTATTCTTTGGAAGAAGTACTTTTATTAAAGAGGACGGAACGATGGGCCTCATTAAAACCTTACCCAAAAAAATCCCGTGGGAAAAAATCTGGATAAGGAAAAAGAGTACCCGTCCCGACACTGAAAGAAAGTATGATGGGCGTGCAGACCCGACCTTACTAAAAAATTTTGATGGACGTGCTAGTGCGAACATAATTAAAAGAATAAAAAATGGGCTCGCAGATCCGACTCTTCTACAGCTAGATGACCTTGTTATTAACAGGAATGTGACTACTTGTTGTAAGGCTTCAAATTCTCTACATTCCACGGCCGAGGAAGAGGCTTTGAACCCATTGTAAGGAGACTATATGAACCTTTTCCCACCTTTTGGATGACTTCGTATGGTCCTCCCCAAATAGGTCCAAGTTTACCAAGTTGATGACTGATTGCCTCGCTTCGATGGAGGACAAGATCTCCCATTCTGAATTCTCTCTTCTTCACTCGGATATTAAACTTCTTGGTCATGGCCTATTGATAAGCCGCTATTCTCAAGGAGACATTTTCCCTGACTTCTTCCAGAAGATCCACTGGTCGGGTGATTCTTTAGTCATTGCACGGAAGCTGGGAATTGTTACTTCTATTAGAACAGCTTCCATCCCAAAGGCAAGCATGAATGGAGTTTCCCCTATTACAGTTTTGAATGTTATTTGGTTGGTCCAAAGTATTTCTGGGAGGAGATAGGGCCAATCACCCTTAGCACTGTCAAGGCGAGTCCTCAAGTCTTGTAAGATGAGTCTGTTTGTAACTTCAGCTAATACATTACTTTGCGGGTACGTAACAAAAGTTAACCTGTGCTTTATTCCAAAATTCTTGCAGAACTGTTTGAAGGCTTGGCACTCGAAATAGCGCCCATTATCAGTTGTTAATGTCTTAGGAAGACCAAAACGGCATATAATCGACTTCCAAACAAATGCCTCCAACTTTTGTTCTGTGATTACGGCTAGGGGTTCTCCTTCCACCCATTTTGTGAAGTATTCAACAGCCACTGCTAGGAACTCGACTTGACCTCGAGCTATGGGGAACTGCCACAGTATATCAATTCCCCATTGAGCGAAATGATATGGGCACATAATTGAAGATAGTTCTTCTGCAGGTTGATGTAATCGGGTTGTAAACCTTTGGCACTTATCGCAAGTTTTCACATAGCTGAGTGTGTCATTCTTCATGGTTGGCCAATAGTATCCGTATCGCATTAATTTCATAACCAGTATTCTTGCTCCCTGGTGTCCTCCACAAATTCCTTCATAAACCTCGGCCATAGCCAGGGCTGCTTCTTTGGGAGTTAGGCATTGCAAGTAAGGAAGTGTAAAATTTCGACGGAACAAGGTATTCTGTAATAAGGTATACCTCGAGGCCCTTGCTTTGACTCTTCTCGCTTCTGCTTTGTCATCTGGAAACTTTCCTGATGTTAAATATTCAATGATTGGATCCATCCAACTGGGCTCATGATCTGAAATATTCATGACATCGGGCTGATGTGTGATACTGGGCTCATGAAGAGTTCGTACGAATACAGTTCTCTCTAAGTGGTCAAGATTGGAAAAATTTAGTCTTGACAGAGCATCCACTATGTGATTGGCGGACCTTTGAATTTTGTCTATGCGGCAAGACTTGAACTTCCTTTGCAAGTCCAAAACCATCATTCTGTAAGATGGCATTTTTTCATCTTTTGCTTCAAAAGTTCCGTTCACTTGCTCTACCACTAATTGTGAATCACTCAATACTTTGACATGCTCGACCCCTAGATGTTGACCTGCTTGAAGTTCGACAATAACGGACTCATACTCTGCATCATTATTAGTTGCTGGGAAATCAAACCTTATTGCACACTGAATTTCCATCATCCCATCATCTTTCTTTAGTATGATTTCGGGGCCCGAGCCAGCGGCATTTGATACTCTGTCAACTTGCAAAGTCCATGTAGCCTCTTCCCTGTCATGACTTGTTGGCCCCCGAGGTCTTGGGGCGAGTACGACGACGAAGTCAGCCAAGACCTGTGCTTTTATAGAAGGTCGAGGTTTGAACTTAATGTCATATTCCCCAAGCTCGATTAACCATTTGAGTAGAAGACCAGAGACATTCGGTTTCTGCAAGATCTGTTTTAAGGGCTGATTTGTGAGAAGTGTTATAGCATGGGCTTGAAAGTAAGGTCTTAACTTTCTGGCTGTTGTAACCAAGGCAAGTGCAAGTTGTTCTGCTAGTGTATATCGGGTTTGTGCGTCCAACATCATCTTGTTGACATAATATATGGGTTTTTGGGCATTCCCTTCCTCTTTGACCAAAACGGTGCTCATAGCATGATTTAAAACTGCTAGATACAAGAACAAATTGTCTCCTGGATGTGGCTTAACCAATATTGGAGGAGTACCCAAATATTCCTTCAACTTCTTGAAGGAGATCTCGCACTCTTCATCCCACCTGAAATATTTATTTCCTCTAAGAGTCTTGAAGAAGGGAAAACATTTATCTGTTACCCTTGACATAAAACGGCCCAATGCTGCCACTCTTCCCGTAAGCTTCTGTACTTCCCTGATGTTCTTGGGAGGTTCCATTGATGTAAGGGCTATAATTTTATCTGGACTAACTTCAATGCCTCTCTGGATGATCATGAATCCTAAAAAATTTCCGGAGCTTACTTCGAATGCGCACTTGGCGGGATTCAGTTTCTTCCGATGTCTGAGTGTACAGAATATGTCTTTCAAGTTAGCAATGTGGTCTTTCTTTCTCGAGCTCTTTACAACCATGTCATCGACATAAACTTCAATTTTCAGCCCGATGTGCTCGGAGAAGACCATGCTTACCGATCTTTGATAAGTAGCTCAGACATTCTTTAATCTAAAGGGCATAACCTTATAACAATATATTCCTTCATATGCCATAAAGGAAGTTTTCTCCTGATCTTCCCGTGCCATTCGAATTTGATGATATCATGAGAATGCATCGAGGAAGCTGTAAAGTTGGAACTTGATGTGGAATCCACTAATCTGTCGATATGAGGAAGAGGATACCTGTCTTTTGGACATGCTTTGTTTAAATCAGTAAAATCTATGCAGACTCACCACTTCCCATTTGGCTTCTTGACCAGTACCACGTTGGCTAGCCATTCTGAATATTTTACTTCCTTGATGAATCCTGCTTTTAGAAGCTTATCTATCTCTTCCTTGATTATTTTCCTTCTTTCTGTGGCAAACTTGCTTCTTCGCTGTTTTACAGGCATCTTTTCGGGCATGACATTAAGTCTGTGTTCAACAAGTGCAGGTTTATCCCGGGCATATCTTATGCACTCCATGCAAATATGTCAATATTTCTCTTTAAACATTGCGACAATTCTTCCTTCATTAATTTGGGGAGTTCTTTCCCAATCATGAAACTCTTCCCTTCTGAAATTTGAACTTCTTCCAGCTCTTCTACTGGTGACATGCGCTCTTGTACAGGAAGTTCAATTGACATCAAATCTGTTTTACCCTTCCCAATACAGTTGATATAACAACTTCTAACCATTGATTGATTTTCCAGTACTATTGCTATGCCTGCGAAAGTCGAGAACTTGAATGCCAGGTGATATGTCGATACTATTGCTTTTAAGTTGTTTAGAAACGGTCTTCCCAAGATAGCATTGTAGGCCATAGGGGTCTTCACGACCTGAAATAGAGTCATCTTTGTTGCCAACTTTTCTTCTGATCCAAGTGAAGTAGGAAGGTCAATTAGGCCTTTGGGTTTCACTGTTCCCCCACTGAAGCCAATTAACGGAGTAATGACCTGTTGAAGCTGATCTTTGGTTAGTTGCATCTTGTTGAAGGCTTCCAAGGAAAGGACATTGACAACACTCCCATTATCAATAAGCGCCCTTCTTACATCAAAATTTACAATTGTGGTACTGATGACAATGACATCGTCATGGGGATATGAAATTCCTTCCATATCAGCGTTATTGAAGCTGATGGTGTTTGAAATTTCATGGTCGTGACTTCCCGACCTTTCTTCCTGATCACCTAATGCTAGGGCATGATTTTTCCTTGCGTTATTTGAATCGCCTCTAGAAGCTATTCCTCCAACGATAAAGTTTATGGTGCCAGTGGATCTATTCTTCTTTTCCCCTTTTCCCTGATCTTTAGCATCTTTCTTTATTTAATGTTCTAGGAAGCCTCTTTTTATGAGAGTTTCTATCTCCTGTTTTAGTGTTCTACACTCGTCAGTGGTATAACCGGGGCTTTTATGGAAGTCACAATACTTATGAAGATTCTTCTCATCGACCTTCCCTTTGATAGGCTTTGGCCAGTGCAAATCTTTGCGACTTTTGATTTCCATGACATTTAATGGAGTTAAGTTCTGATGCCCATAACTGCTTCCCTTTGTGCTGGATCGGGAAGAGTTCCTTCCATCTTCTTGCCTTGATCTCTTATTCCCCTGTTTGACGGGTTCCGAAGGTTGTACAGCTGTTCCGTGAACTTGATCCTGTGCCCTAACCGACAGCAGTGTTTCTTCCATATTTATGTACTTTCCAGCCCTTCTGAGAAGTTTTGTCACGTTTGTAGGTGGACTCGTAGATAAGGACATTCTGAATTCAGGACCTCGGATGGCTAAGGTTAGAGCTGAAGTGGCTGATGAGATGTGAAGATCTGGAATCTGAAGTCTTTCGACGTTTAAACGGGTCATGAACTCCCACATTGTTTCATTATGTCCTTGCCTTAACTGCACAAGCGAAGAGACTATTTTCTTGATCCTCTTGCTACTTGCAAAGAAAGCTGTAAACTTCTCTGTAAGATCAGCGAAGGAAGAGATTGATCCTGGTGGTATCGTAGAAAACCAGTCTCTGACTGAATTTTTTAAGGTTTACGGGAAGGCCTTACATAAAATCTGATTGGGAGCATTCTGCATGTCCATGACATCAGTGTAGGTATTCAAGTGGTTGTTAGGATCTGTTCCATCATATTTCTTTATCCGAGGGTATTTGAATCTTTCTGGTAAGGGGAACGACGTTATTTCAGGAGTAAAAGGGGTTCTTCTTATGAAAGAGGTCCGATCTTGTGTTTTACCTTATTCCATTAGCAATTCCTCCCTGAATAATTCTTGAGAGTTCCTCCAGTGTCAAGTTAGCAGATCCCTCAGTCATCGGATGGGCACCCCCGATTCCCTAGGAATTGTCAACTATAGGATTAACTGGCATGTGATCTTCACTGGGAATCGTACCTGGAGTGTTCAGGTCAGGGGGCACTTGACTATTATTCTGTTGTTGAAGAGCTGGCGGAGTTCACGGAGCTGCTGCTGGAGTTCGTTGAAATCTTCCCGACTAACCGGTTCATTATCTGGTGTGGTTTCTAGGTTTTGTTCTTCCCCAACATCTTCAAGGGGCGATGGATTATCTTCCTCAACTAAGGTATTGGCTGGAACGGGATGTCCGGTGGATGCGGAGGGACGAGCTTGACGTCTATTAACCATGGCTGATTGTATCTTTTCCCACAGACGGTGCCAATTGATGCTGTAAAAAAATCCTAACCTTGACGTGACAGGATCTAGTGATACTTGATCCCTAGAAAAGATAAGCCTTGGATGACCTGCAAAAAGGCGAGGAGGATTCTCCCCGTCGCCCCTTTGGTGTGAAAATTAGTATTCTGGAGAAAAGTAGAGAGAGAATATATAACTAGAAAACGTAAAGAATAATGAATGAATTATTTGTTATTAAAAGAACTATATTTATAGGGCTGAAAAGCCCATAACCTTTTTTAATTAAAGAAGGAATCATTTTGATATAAACTTACCTTTTATGAAGAGTTCTATCATTACAAGAATTGATTTTCCCTTTTTTATGTGGTTTCCTCATTGGTTATGTTTCTTTTATGTGGGGTCCAAAGAATACCTATAGTCCTGTTTGTGTTGGGCTTCTAGACGTAATGTAACCGGGACACCCTGAACGTATAACATCTGAGCCCGGGCATTCATATTGACCCAATATTAAACGGATCTGATAACATAATGAGATCGGGTAACAATAGATCGGGCAAGTAGGCAGGCCATATAATTAGGATTGGCCGACCTGTTACATTTCAAAACCCCGGCCTATCTGAAGACATCGTAAAATTGCTACGATCAATTATTATTATTTTTTTTGTTGTTGTTGTTCTCCTTATTTCAATCGGACTTATCCATCATTAATACTCATAATTAAAATAACATCACCTAGAAATCTTGATACTTAAGAATGACATCCACAACTAACGATATTGTGTAAGTATCATTTTTGATGCACTAATAATAATAATAATAATAATAATAATAATAATAATAATAATAATAATAATAATAACAACAACAACAACAACTACTAAAAACGAAGATATGATGATATGAAATTCAAGGATGATTTAGTTGCTGATTTCATGGAAAACGCTATCTGGAAGACTGATAAATTAGAAAGTTGCCTCCATAGGAAGGATGTGTTGGACATCATGAAAATCCCCTGTAGCACCAAACCGGAAAGCATTTATTAGACTCTCACCTCCAATGGCTCTTTCTCCATTCAATCCTGCCTTGATCTCATTAGAAAAAAATGTAATATTCAAAGCTCGTACAAGTACATTTGGCAACGTGCAATGCATGTTGCAAAATGTTAGGCTATTGCAACGCGCATAACGCGTTGCAAAAGCTTAGGCTTTGGAAACGCGCGGAGTTGCAATAGGATCATTCGTGTAGGTATATGAAAGTGTTAAAAGGGTATGTTATGAATCGTACACGACCTGAAGGGTGCATAGCTGAACGGTATATTGTTGAAGAAAATGCAATGTTCTGTAACAAATACATAAAACAAGCATCTAAAATAGGTTCCAAGCATGCACGCAATGAAGAATATGAGAGTGATTTCTTAGTCGTAGGGCGTACAATTTCTAAAGGGACATCACTCGTTCTATCTGATGAGATGTTGAAAGTTGCCCATCGTTATGTGTTGCTAAACAGTGCAGAAGTTCAACCATACATAAAGTATGTTTATTAAAGATATACTTCGACAAATTTTAACTTATTCGACCATATATTCATTTGATATTTTGTTTTTACCTTAGGATGCATATGGATGAACTCAAGAGTTTTGACAAACGAATGGAAAGAAATGAGGTTTTATTACATAAAAAGCACATTGACTCTTTTGCTGCCTGGTTGGATGATAAGGTTCAACATATATGAAGAAAGTTATTGTCTAGTTGTGCTATTTATTATTTTACTTCTTAACATGTTTAAAATAATAACAGATTAGAGCTCAGTGTTTGATTGACAATGTTTCAAACACTTTAAAGTGGCTTGCACGTGGTCCTAGATGCCAATCCATGTCATATTCTAGTTTTGTCATAAATGGTTTTCACTTTCACACTAAAGATGCTGAAAAATCTCGTCAAAATAGTGGCATTTTAGTTGAAGCAACCTGTAGATCGAGTGCAAAAGATAATGTACCTCAAGTTGGGAAAGTTCATTATTATCGAGTTTTGCGCGATGTTATATTGCTTGATTACAATACATTTCACGTTCCAGTATTCAAGTGTGATTGGGCAAATATCATGAATGGAATAAAAAAGGAAGATGGGTTCACTTTGGTTAACCTCAATGAAGGACACAGACAATTTGAAAATGATCCATTCATTTTAGCAACACAAGCGAAACAAGTGTTTTATTCTAGGGAGAATGAAACTTCTAGTTGGCATGTTGTTTTGCAAGCACCATTAAGAGACTTGTATGCATTACACGTGGAAGAAGATACTGATGAGCCAACTGTTCCACTAGATATATCACAGCTTGAAGACAACCATTATGATGATGATGATGATGAGAACTATGCAAGGATAGATGTCGAAGGCGTATTATGTGACACATAGAGTAATTTGGTAATAGTTTTAAAAGTTATCTTTTTAACCTATATTTGTACATAATATACTTTTTATATTCCGATATTTGGAATTTTTTACATCGTGATGAAATGTTGAATATTTAAAAATATTTTAAGATCTCTAACCTTAATTCTTTTGATGTTGCAGATTTTCATTCCAAACTTTCGAACTAGTTGAGAGTATGAAGCTTATTATTTAATACGATGGACAAAGCTGAGGTAATTGTGTTTTCTTTTGCTTTTATATTTGTTGATTTTCGAAAATAAACATATTTGCATTTTGTTTTCATGTTGCATTCTTAAAGTCAACTAAACAAGCTGCCAAGATCTCTAAACGATGAAGAGCTACTATTGCTGCAGTAGCAATTCAAGAGACTAGTGAAAGAGTAAGAATTTCTAGTGAGCAAGAAAATACTGTATCGACTCCAATAGTAAATGAGCAAAGTACGCCATCAACTGCTGAAAATGTTCCCAAAAAAAAGAGAAGTCCAACTCAAATGAAATTGATTACGGGAAATAATTATCAGAAGATGGATCTTGAATTCAATGAATTTGGGCAAGTGGTTGGCAATAACTCAGATAAATTTGCTAGTATAGTTGGAGCTATGGTACGAGAACATGTGCCTGTTATACTTACAGATTGGCATTCGGTGGATGAGAGGAAAAAAAAGGAACTTTGGAGTATCGTACATGTATGATTCTTAATTGAATTTTAAGATTATTTTTTGTACAAATAAGTTGTTAAATTATATTTGTGTAAAAATACAGCAAAGGTTCAATGTGGGTGATTGTCATAAAAAAAATGACATTTCAATGTATGGGAAAGTATTGGAGGACGTAAAAATGCAGACTTAGAAAACAAATTCGAGGTCAAGTCAAATATTCTTTGAATAGGACACGTACTACTAACCTTCTTAGACCAAAGAACGTTCTCTCTCAAGAAGAATGAGAAAAATTTGTTGAAGATACTCTTTCCAATAACTTTAACGTAAGTAATATTTACATACTAATGTTCATTTTTATTTAATTATTATTGTTGTTTATAAATTTTTATTTTGTGAATAGGAAATAAGTTCCAAGTTCAGCGGAATGAGAAATAATCAAAAGCTTCTCCACACTATGGGACGAAAGGGTTATCCACGTGTGGCTCATTAAACGGTACAATTACAAACATATCTTTAATTTTTACTTGAATTGTCACATTGTCACATGCTAATACATATAATTGTTGGATTTTTATTGCAGAGGAAAAATAACCCAAATATAAAAGGGATAAGAACCAAAGTATGGACTCAAGGACATCTAAGAAAGGACGGAACTCCAATAAATGAAGTAGTTGCCGAAACTCTGGTATGTTAGAAATCTATGTCCATTCTTTTAATACTAAATTTACATTATTTTAGCATAAAAAATGAGGTTCATAAGTGCAGAAAAAGATAGAAGATTGTGCACAATCTATTTCTGATACACCGGCAGAAGATTCCATCCGAGATGATGCTGTTGCTCGAGTGTTAGGTCCTGAAAATCGTGGAAGAGTTAGGGGACTTGGATTTGGAGTTGCACCATCAAAATTTGATATATAATTTCAAAGTACTGGAAGATTGAAAGAACTTGAGATTCAATTGCAAACTCAGTCACAAGAACTACAGACTCAGTCAGAAAAATTACAAACTCAGTCAGAAAAAATGGAATCACTAGAAGAAAAGGTTGAAGCATTAATCAGGCTATGTCAACAGGTATAACAATTTACATTATATTAATATGATAACATGTTTAATGTGAACAACTTTTTTAATGTTTGTGTCATTTTACAGAATGTCGAAGATAGGGGTTCGCATGCGTATATGCCTCAAGTTATTGTATTTTAAAATTTTAATTGTTTATGTTTAATATAAATTATTATTGCAGTGTTTTAACTTCAAAATGAATTTCTTCATTTAACTGTAAATTTGTAGTCACGTCAAGGAAGTGGTGTTCAAGGAGGTACATATATGGAGAATGCAAAGTGTCAACTCTTGCATTGGTACAAGTATGATGAGGAAGAAATTGTTGCCGAAGGGAAGATTGCAACAACAGACCCAAGTGCAAAGGTGCATCACATGCCACTTGGACGAGATTGTTGGAAGGTTTGGGTCGAAGAAGTGTACACGAGTCATTTGGCCTTATACAGACCTACAGATGAATTTCGATTGCTTAGTGAAGCCATGGAAAGTACTGTTGCTTGGCCTAAAAGCTGTATTAGACTTATTTGATGAAGGTAAAACTTATTTACTGATGAATTTCAATTTCTATTGTTGCGGATTAAGTTTTGAAATGATTTGATTGTGATGAGTATTGATTCTAGATTATTGTTGGCGTGGAGTTGGGGATGAATTTTGGATTGATTTGATTGTAGTTTGATGATGAATGAGTTTTTAGTTTGATGTTTTAAAGTATTATGGTGGTTGTGATATCCATCTACAGGTTGGCTAAGTCCAATTTATAGGGGAGATTCTGTCCAAATTTCTGTAAAGCTTTACAATTGAAAATGATAATTTGAATATTTAGTATGATTGATTTCTACATTTTTGCATTTAGTGCAGTTGGAGTCCTGATGATTAAACTTTTATAATGTCTTTGCAGGTAAAAGCCAATTTTGCAGTTCTCTCACAAGATGGTTTATCACGGGCATAGTTCAAGCTAGACTTCAGAAGTCAGGGAAGTACTCATCTTTAATGATGATTCGTGTTGAAAATGGTGATAGTAGCTTCTTTTTGTATGGCTACTAGTCTGCTAGAGATATTGTTGTAATTTAGAGGGATAGTAAATGTCAAACTTTAGATGTGTAATCAAATAGATGAAAAATTTATATTGCAGATTTTGTTTTAATGTTGAAGAACAAAGTACCGTAATTTTTGTTAAGTATTAAAATATGTGGTATAATTTTCTTTAAAATGCTTGCATTTTATTTTGAATAGTTGATTTATTTTTTATAGCACATGTGTTTCATATTTTACATATTACATATATGTTTGAGAAATTTGTTGGTTATCAGTGGAATTATCTATATTGATTTACAAAAAAAAATTTTAAAAAAACTTGTTAAAGATCATCGGCAACGCGCAATGAGTGTTGCCAAAAGTATCAACAGCAACGTGCAAAGAGTGTTACCAAAAGTATCAACAGCAACGTGCAAAGAGTGTTGCTAAAAGTATCAATGGCAACGGGCAACGAGTATTGCCAAAAGTATCAATGGCAACGCGCAATGAGTGTTGCTAAAAGTATCAACGACAACGCGCAATGAGTGTTGCCAAAAGTGTATACTGCAACATGCAAAGAACGTTGCTAAAGGTCTACCGCAACATGCAAAGAACATTGCTAAAGGTCTACCGAAACACGTAATGAATGTTGCCAAAAGTATCAACGGCAACGCGCAATGAATGCTGCCAAAGGTCTACCGCAACGCGTAGTGAACGTTGCCAAAGGTTTACCGCAACACGCAATTTATCCTTTTGCAACACGTGATGAACATTTCTGTATCCTTTCCCTTTACGGCAACACTGCGATTTGCAACATGCACATGAACGTTGTAAAAGGTCTTTGACAACATTTTTTGCGCGTTGCCGTAGGCTGTTTTTGTTGTAGTGATTGAAACCAACTCTAAGCCTGCTTTACAACTCATTAACCAGGTGAACAAAGGACCCTGGGGTGTTCAATATATTTTGGAGGAGATTAACCAAGCTCAATCGCGCATGAATTTAAGTTTCGGTCATACTTGGCGGGAAGGTAATGCTGCTGCGGACTGGATTGCTAATGTAGGTTATAAAGAAAAGAATTCTAAATTCTTGAACTCTACTGATTTGGCTAAAGAAGGCAGAGGTGTGATTCGTATGAACAAAAGTGGTATCCCCAGTATTAGAGTTGCTTAAGTTCTTCTTTTACTCTTGATTTTCTTGTTTAGTGCTAAGGATTTTTGTTATTGTTGTTGATGAATTGTACATTGGCTCATTGCATTCATTTAGTGTTAGGTGCATTTTGTAATAATTGGGGAGGTAAGGCACATAAGTCCCCCTTCTTTCATTTGTAACGTCTTTCTCGTTTTTAATAAAATGGTAGGGGAATCCAAACTCCCATCTCACAAATCTAACGGAGGGGTAAAAGTCACGTTGGATTTGTGTTGATGATTTTATTAAAAAAAATAAATAAATAAATAAATAAAAAATGAAGATAAAAAGGAGATCATCCTTGATTACAGGAAATAATATAGGAAACTTTAAAAATTAAATATATCATGGGTTACGTTTTTGTTGTAACAATATCAAACAAACACGAATTGTCATCTTAAACAAATCCGTTAACCAAAACTGGAACACTGTTTATTATATTTTCCCATGATAATATACTGAATCAAGGTTTAGCAGTCATGACAGTCGCATATTCTTAGGAAGCCTGCAAATATTCGTGAATCCGTGCACTGATTGAGAGCCCATCCAGATGTAGTGTTAACGATGCAAAATACAGATTCTTGATAGGAATTTGATCAACTTCATAAATATTATTAACAAGAATTGTAGGTTCGTGAATATTGTTATGCTTTGAACTTCATTTTCATGAATTTGATGAACTCGTATATGTGTAACTACCGTGATTATCAAAAAGATAATTAACACACAATTACCTTTGGAATATCATGATTATATAATCACATTTGTTAATGATATTGTGTTTTTTGTACCAGGTGAACGAACGACGTGATACTGAGCTAGCTGACGATCATTAATACTGTGACTATACCTAGTAACCAGTAATGAAATTTTGCGTTGTTTATAATTTGATGTATTCAAACTTGTGAATTGACCGTATGATATATTCCTTTTTTTTTTTTTTTAATTCGATTGTTAATTATTTTTATTCAAATGATAAAATGCTTTCATGACATACATATCTTCAGATGTATTGTGAATGAGAATAAAAATTACATTATTGTTCATCAAAATGGCTCTGTTGCCCACGTTGCCTAGTGCTGATGTGGCACTGCCACATCGGGCAACAAGCAAATAAAAAAAGTGGAAGAAAAACCCCCCCTCCAACGATTTACTTTCTCAATAATTCAACCGAAGAATATCCCACTTTTTGAAAAGAAAAATCGTCTCTACTTTTTTTCCTTTTCCCAATTGCACTCAAATCACTTTCATTTCCATTTCCATTTTCATTTCCGTTCCTCACAACCTGCATTGAAGATCTCGGGTATGTAGTAAAAATACTTTATTTTGAGATGTTGCTCATTTTGTTAAAATTTTACTTGTTTATAATAAAATCTTTGTTTATTTTGATCATTAATTTGTTACTATATTCATGTTTACTATATTCATGTCCTATTTCTACTTTGAGCAGAGCTTTTTTTTGTTTACATTTAGCCCTTGCTTGAGGCCCATTATAGTAAAAAAAATATGAGTTTTTTAATAATATTTTTTGGAGAATGTATAGTTAAAAAAGTAGGAATTATTTATTTATTTATTATACGTAGAAATTATGCTAGAATACTTGTTTCTCAAAAAATATTGCTATGTCATGCATGCAATGAACTATATATATATATATATAAAATCCATAGTAATGTATGGTAGTGATAAGGTAATTACGTTTGCCATTTAACAATACATTTATTTAGGGATGGAATATCAATGTTGGTTTATTTATTTATTTTATAAAATTGCTAGAGTTTTTAAGATATCAAAGAATTTAGTGAATTATTCAACGAACGAAGCCTTATTTAGTGAATTATGTAAAATTATGTAATAAACAGAGCCTTATTTAACAAACTTTTATGTAACTTGAGTCATTTGATTTTGTGAATTATTTAGAATTCTACGATAATAGATAGACGAATAATACATAATATTTTTTAACTTGAGTGTAATACTTTTTTTTATTTTTTAGGTATGGAATATCAATGTTTTGATAATGTGTATCTTCCTAAAGTTTCCATTAGTTGAATTCTTACAATTTGTCAGATATTTGATTCACATGCACGAGAAGATGGTTTTAGCGCGAGAATCGCAAAAAAATTAATTAATTAAATTAATTAAGGAAATAGATTAAATAACTTAGAACTTATTTGTTTGCTCTAAGGAGAAAAAAATAGATGTGACATACCAGATGACTCGTAAAGATACCATTCCATGGACTGACGAAAGATCTCGTAGACACAAGAGTTGGGTCCAATGCTAGGTTGTCAATGTAAGACTAATTTCTTATTTCAGTTGTTATGAATGTTGTGTGATCATTTAAACATGTTTGTTGTAATTTAAATTAAATAACAAAACATTTAAACATATAAGACTAATTTCTTATTTTAGTTGTTATGAAGGTTATTTTTCTGAGAAATTAGGTAATGAAATTACATGCCAAAATACATAATACTTGAAGCTACAGAAATGATTAAAAAAGGATGGGTTGTACGGATTAATTTGCACTTTTTTAACGTGGAGTTACTGTCAATTAACATGTTAAAATAGTTGGAAGAAGTTGGTTTTTTTTTAAAGAAAGTAGACATCAAATTACATTGGGAAACAAAAATAATTGAAAACATGGGGTGGATGCAGTGGGGTGGGTGGCATTCAAAATGGGATTTTGTTAGGGGGTGGGGGTGGGGGTGGGGGTGGGGGTGTGTGCCAAGAAAGACATTGAATGTGGGGACCCGATTTCTTGTCCCCAGTTTTTTTTCCATGGCCTGTTGCCCGACGTGGCAGTGCTACGTCAGCGTTTGGCAACATAATTGTTCATAGGGATAAAGCTGCTTCGCCCGCGCGGTGTCCCGCGCGGGCTACCGCCCCCTCACATGGGGGGGCGGGTCCCACCTCGCCCGAGGTGGGACCCGCCCCCCCATGTGAGGGGGCGGTAGCCCGCGCGGGACACCGCGCGGGCACTGTAGCAGCGCCCTTGTTCATAGTGCCCATTAAGTTAGCTTCGTTATCCATTGAATTCTCTTTGGAACTATTTCGTTATATTGGAACTATTTCATTTCACATACCGCATTAATTTAACACTCAATTTAGCAATCATGACACCATGTAGCATAACATTCCAGCATGAAGGAAGATATTTTAAATGAAGTGGCAACATTCTAATTGCGCGTTTTTAGTAAAACTAGATTCATAAAACAAACTTGCTAAAATAAGTTTCAAGGAAACTGTCGGCATTTACCGTTGTTAAGTGTCCAATCTGCAACTTACACCAGAGATTGGATCCTGGAATTCTGATAAACGTTTTGTAAAATTTCCGTATGAGATCCATTTGATTGGTGTTATTGTCAAGAGTAGAAATCAGTAATCTATATTAGATGCGAGGAATCCTAGCACATATTTTGTTTAATTTATGATGTACGAAAAAATGTGCACAATACGCCGTATGCTAATATGGAACTCTTGAAATTGTCTGTGTTTTGTGGGGGTCCTTGCACTAGGTCACATGTAATGCAATTCGGTTTTGGAGAATGGTAGAGGTCACGTTGAGACTAGAATAATTAAAACTTAAATCTACAGTTGTCTGATCTAAAGGCATATCAGTAAAAAAAACAAGACGGTTATGTTTGATGCTATTCTCATCCACTATATTTGACAAGCTATTCAATAATTACAACTCTTGTCTTATTTTTGTTTTTTACATTTTCAAGTATGAACTTGTTATGTAAATATCATGGTTTTTTTTTGTTCTTTATTTTGACTTCTCGAACATATTTCAATACATGTTGTTGTATACTGGAAAATGTAGTATGAGAGCAAGTACATAAGTGATAAGATCGAATGATCTAATTCAGGCATGATCCTTGAGAGAAAGAAATAGCTATCACTAGTACAGGATTGACCATAAAAATAAGGAAATACATGTCATTTTTTAGTATATAGTCAAATTGGAGTGTCATAATTTTTTTATTGAATTTGTTTTCAACTAACTTTTGAAACTGGAGGAAGATATGTAGGGATTCAGATTTAAGTTTCATAGGATATATCCATGTGTGCCTGCTGAAATCGTCTAGGAGTGGTATGTAATATTTGATGTCTGATGTTGAGGCCTCTGAAGAGGGTCCCCAAACATATGTAAAAATAAGATCTAATGGTGCTTTTGCATGTGAAGTGGATAGATTGAAGGGAAGTGCATGTATCTTTCCATATTGGCAGGCATCACAGAAGGATTTAAACTCTTTCATTTCAAAGGTTTGGTTACAGTTTTTGAGAATATGAGACAATACTTGACTGGAGGGATGTCCACACCTTTTATGCCATAAACTGACCTAAGAATTAGAAGACTCTAAACCTTTTATGACACTAGACTTGACTGACTCTTGAACAGGACTTGACTTGGCAAAGTAGGCTTCATTGTATGAATTATTTGTGGAGGTTGTCTTCATGTCTTTGGATTTGGTAATTGGACTTTGAAAACCCAGCTGATATAGACCTCTGTTAAGCTTCCCCTACAGCATCACTTTCCCTGTTGACTTGTCCTTAACATAACAATAAGTAGAGTGAAATTCCAAAAATACATGATTATCAGTAGCCAACTGTGAAATACTTTTGGGATTTTTCTGAATTTTTTGCACATGTAGTAATTTATTTAACACTAGGGGTTTTTCAGTTAAGGTGAGCATTTTGGTTTTACCAATGTGTGAAATATTCAATTTATCTCCATTTCCAACCATAAGCCTTTCATTACTTGAGTATTTACTACCTGAACTGAGATTTTCAACAGCATAGGTGACATGATTGCTTGCTTCAGAGTCTGCAAACCATGCTGGATCATTCAAAGTTTCAGGCGTTGCCACAAAAGCTGATGAAGTTCAGTTGTTCTGCTGGTAGTTTGCTGAGTTATTAACTTTATAAGGTGATGAGCCAGTGCAATTTTCTTTGTATCTGTAATTGCAAACATTAGCTGTGTATCCCATTACACCACACACTTGACATATAGATCTCTCATAACCAGATCTTCCACCTTTGTGCCTTCCTCCTCTTCTTCCACCTCTGAAATTTCCAAAATTCGATGCTCTACCATTGCTATTTAATTTATACCCTCTGCTAGTATATTGACTACCTCTGGGAGTTTGAGTGAGTTAGCTGAGGGTGAACTCAGGTTTACATTTACAACTTCCATTTCTGATTGAGTTAATGTGATCAAGCCTTTCATAGGTCATTAGAGTCAACTGAGTTTTTGTCTAGAAGATTGTGTCTCTACTATTGAGTTGCACCACAATGGGTGTATAATCTTCATCCAAACCAACTAGCACTTGATTTACTAGATCTGATAGTGGCATGCTTCTGCCAGCTACTTCCAAATTGTCTGCCAGCAACTTAACTTTGCTGAGGTACTGATCTATTTTCATTGTTCATTTTCTTGTTTTCTGCAATTCGCCTATGAGGAAAGTGATTCTGGACTTTTTTTGTATACCAAAACATTCATTGATGGTTGTCCACATTTTCCATGAGTTTTCTGATCCCATCACCCGCATTATAATGTCAGAAGTCATGGTTGAGTAGATCCAGCTCATAAGTAGCTGATCTATGGTCTGCCACTGATAGAATTCTAGGTTAGCCTTCATCTCAATGCTAATTCCAGTTTCTGTGGTGACTTCAATTCTGAAATTCTCAGGTTGACATTTCTTTGTACCTAGAACATAGCCCTCCAAATTGTGTCCTCGAATAACCGGAAGAATCATATTCTTCCATAGCAGAAAGTTATCCTTGTCTAATTTAACTGAGAGTGTTTGTGTTAGATTAACACTGAATGGACTGGAATGATTACCTCCCATCGTTGGAGGCATCACTAAATTTGAAGTTGCGGTAGTTTGGGTATTTGAGGCGAATTTTCAAAACTTGTGGCATCTGCTCATTTTCAAGCACTGATAATAAGATAATGTTTAAAGTAATTTTTATTGATAAAGAATAAATTGATACAAGAGCTGTGTTACATTTATACAAACTAAAAGAATGTTCTAGATCTAGAATCAAAGGCTACACCACAGTCTGGTAGATCCGTAAAAGGAACTATACAGTAATAGATTTTACAAAGGCAGGTATATACATGGGAGTAGCTAATGAGGAAGAAAGAGAAAAGTGACTTTCAGAAAATTAAGAAAAGGCGCTTACACGCTATATGACAAGATGAAGGCGTGTTTCACTAATGGAAGCGTATTCAATCTGAAGAGTTGTAAGAGGCCTGATTATAACTTATTCTTTTCAGAAACTCACCAGAAAGACCAACATCCCCTCATAACCCTAATACCTCATAAACTCAACATTCAACTTTACCTATACCTGACTAAAGCCAAAAACATAATTCAAGAGCTTATTAAAAAACTCAAACTATCAGCCACACTAAACCCACATCCTAACCATGAACCTTTTACAACTACCCAAGCACTCAAATATCCTAAATGGCGTTGTGCTATGTTTGAGGAGCATAATTCTCTCATCATAAGTGTAACATGGGAACTTGTTCCACATACGACAAGCAAAAACGTTATTGGTTGTAAAATGGATTTTCAGAGCTAAAGATTTACCTCATGGTTCTATTGAATAGTATAAGGAATGATTGGTGGCTAAATGGTTTCACCGAAGACTAGGAGTGGACTACAATAATACATTTGGATCAGTGGTCACTTAGTTCTCAGCATTTCAATTTCTCGTGGTTGGACTCTATATCAACTTGATGTCAATAATACATTTTTACAAGGTCTTCCTGGATGAAGATGTGTTTATGGAGAAACCACTTGGATTTATTTATCAGGAAAACCCATCACATGTTTCCAAGTTGTGCAAAGTAATTCATAGTCTTTTACAATCTCTACGTGCGTGGTATCCTCTAGATTTAAGAATTATCTTACTGATGCATTACTCTTTGTTATAAGTACTAATAGTACACAACTATACTTGCTAGTTTATATTGGTAATATAATTATCACAGGAGCCAACAAAGAAATTGTTCAAAGGTTTGTCTCCCATTTCATGCATCTCCTTACAGCAGAACACCGGAATATGGTGAAACGAATTCTAAGATATCTTTTTGTACACAAGTTCATGGCTTAGTACTCCATTTTCACTTTTCATTATCTCTAAATGCATTTGGTGATGTTGACTGGGATGGAAATCCTATTAAATTATTCTTCCAAAACTTATTCTGTGGATCTGATTCGAACCTTGAAACTGTTGATTGGTATTCGCATTTTGGAAATGCATCTTTATAAGTTGGTTCACTTTCTCTCTTGTCCCTACACATGGATGTCTCCTAGCCCTTGGATTGAACTGACCCTTGGTTGTATTACTTTTTTAGCTGGGATGGTTTGTTTGGCTAACCCTTCCACTCTGATTACTCTAGAATCCTATGTCTTCTGTCTAGAATTCACTAGGGTTCATTCTCATCTTCTTTTTTCCCACTTCGAATTATAATATCTTCTGTAGACTATTTTTGTAGTAGTTCTTCTTTGTGTAGGAAGTTGATTTTATAAGTTTCATCGGTAAACTTTTGTTTTTGGGGTGAGATTGGAGTGATATTGGATTCAAAACTTTGTAATCTGTAATATAGCATATTTAGTGGAGCTGTAACGCGTTCTACTTTGGTAGATGTCCAATGGGTGAGTAGCACATTTTTGTGAACATCCGGACCCATTAATGGGTGAAAAAATCATGTGTTATCGATCTTTTTTGTTTTTCCAAGTTTATATGTTTTGAGTGATCTTATTAAATCTAGTAGTTGTACTAGATCTGGGACTAAAAAGTTGTATCAGCGTTCTATTCTCAAAACAAAAATTTTCTGGTTCTTTATGGTTGAGAAACTCTAAATCTGTTTTCTAAAAAACTTGTTTTGCTAGAAAAGACAAGTTTTGTTTTAAAAAGTTTTTTTAAAACAAAAGCTTTGAAACATGATTCTTTAGTTCCTTTTGTTGATTCAACTTTTGATTGGATCTTTGGTTGGTTTTTTCCAACAAAATTTGATATTTTCTGGCTTTATTTGTTTAGATCTTATTACTTCCTGGTTCATAAATACTTGTGATTATCTCTATTCATAAGATATTTTCTATCATATATTCCAATCTGCTATATATATATTTGCAAACAACTTTGGCTTTAATCCAAATATTTCGATCATCCTAAACTTCCTATACTGTTTTTGTTGTATGAATTTTGTATTGTGCTTCTAGTTCTCATAAGTTTGAAATTGAGCTGTGGAATGGTACTGGAGACTTCAGTCTCTGGAATCAAAAGATGAGAGCTTTGTTATTACAGCAGAGATGTGCTAGGGCTCTAACTAGGGAATGAGCTAGTGAGATTAGTGCCTTTAGGGGAATGGAGTTAGATGAGATTAGCTGGGGTTCAATTTTTCTTCATCTTTACGATATTATCATTAGGAAGGCTGGGGAAACCACTACTGCTTAAATCTTGTGGGCTAAGTGAGGAACATTATATCTAACTAAAACTATGCCTAATAAGTGTTTTCTCTTAAGATAATTCTATAACTTCAGATTCAATCATTTCCCTACCCTTGAAGAAAATAATGACAAATTCAAAAAATTGGTTTAGGATCTTGCTGACTACGATGAAGAACTCTCTGAAGACCAACAAGTTGGTGCTCTTCTAAATGCTTTAAGTGAAAAATATAGGGAAATCAGAAATGCCCTAGATTATAGGAGAGAAGAACGAAGTGTTGATATCGTAATCTAATCTTTAAGGAACAAAAACCTGAATTAAAATCTAATTTTAAAGATGATAGAAGTGGGGAGGGTCTATTCATAAGAGAAAAATGGAGTGTGAAGAGATACAATAATTTTAGCAATCAAAACACCTACCAAAAGAAGAATCAGAATTATAAATACAAAGAAAGACATAATAAAGGGGAAGCAAATGAAATATCAAAAAATGCTTCTATTGTGGCAAAAATGGTCACCTGATAAATAACTGATTCAAAAAAGCTTCTAATATGAGAGAAAAACCTAATGCAAAAACCTCAGACGCCAATGTGTGTAATAATCACAGTGATCAAAATCTGCAAGGCCTTTTCCTTGTTGCTGCTGCAAATAGAGACCCAAATGAATGGGTTCTTGACTCTAATTGCACCTTTCACATGTGTCGTGTAAAAGAGTGGTTCACTAACCTGGTTGACCTTAATGGTGGTCATGTTAAATGAGTAATGATACGAGTTGTAAGATAAAAGGTATTGGAAACCTAAATCTCTCTCTTAAGAACAATCATATCTTGAAATTAAAGGGAACTAGATTTATTCCTGATTTAAAGAGAAACTTGATATCCTTAGGTGAATTAGATGAAGAATATGAAATTAAGATTCATAAGGGCTATGCAAATATTACCTTGAATAAACTTGGTCATTTTGGAAAAGATAACATTGAAAGATTGATTTTTTGTACATAATGCATTATTGGAAAACAAAATAGACTTCCTTGTAAAACTAGGATTCGTAAATCCAACTCTTTCCTAGAATATTTACATGCTAATCTCTAGGGTCCAACATTTGTAGATATTCTAAGTGTATTTAGATATTATCTGCTTATTGTAGATGATTTTTCAAGAAAAATTTGGACCTTTCCATTACACGTCAAATTTGATACTTTTCAAAATTTCAAACAATGGAAAGTGATGATTGAGAATGAAACCAATAAGAAAATTAAAGAACTTGGAATGATAATGGTCTTGAATTTTGTAATTCCGAATTTGATCTTTGGTGTAAAGAAACTAGAATTCTTAGGCATAGAACTGTAACATTCACCCCTCAGCAGAATTGAGTGGCTGAGAGAATGTATAGATACTTATTGGAAAAGGTCAGATGTATGTTACTTGGTCCTGGCCATCCAAATCTCTTTTTGGGTGAACCTTTAAAAACTACTACCTTTCTGATTAATAGGAATCCTGCAAGTGCTATTAATTTTCAAATCCCTGAACAAGTGTGTTCTAACAAGTCTCTAGATTATTCAAAACTAAAAGTGTTTGGATATGCATCCTATTCACATCAAAATGATGAAAAACTTGAACCTAGATCCTTGAAATGTATCTTCCTAGGATATGGGAAAGAAGCCAAAGGATATAGGCTGTTGGTTAAGGAACAAGTGGGTTTAATTTGTTTTTTAAAAAAACAGAAATGTTATCTTTAATTAGAGAGATATGCCCTGTCTTTCACCTCCAAAAAAAATAGATGGAGATACTTCAATCAACCTAAATCTATCAATTTCAAAGTGATGAAGAAAATAATACTTTATCTAATGATAATACTGTAACATATTAAATAATGACCAGAGATAGAAGCAGGAGAAACATAATACTCTCAACTAGAATCAATAATGATGATTTTGTGACGTTCCTTTCTATTCTTGACTCTGTCAATTTTGAACCTACAAATTTTGATGAGGTTGTTAATTGTAAATGCCCTATGGAAGGATGCTATGCATGATGAAATAGAATCTTTAATTAAGAATAAAACTTGAATTCTTGATAATTTTATAAATGTATATACAAAATAAAAGATGATGAGTTTAATATTAATAACAAAACATATAAGACTAGATTAGTAGCTAAAGGTTTCACTCAAAAAGAATGGGTTGACTATAATGAAATCTTTTCTCCTGTTGCTAAATACACTTTTATCAAAATTCTGCTTGCTTTAACTGCTCATTTTAATTGGGAACTTGATCGGCTTGATGTTAAATTTGTCTTTTTAAATAGTGATTTAGATGAAACCATATACATGAGTCAGCATAAAGGTTTTGAAATAAAATCTAGGACAAAAAAGTTTTTCTCTAAAGAAATCTATTTATGGCCTAAAACAAGCACCTATGCAGTGGTATAAGAAATTTAACTCTTATGTTCAAACTCTAGGACTTGTTAGAAGTAATTTTGATACATGTTTCTTTTATAAAGGTTTCAGTGGGCATGAATCTGTTTATCTATTATTATACGTTATGACAACTTGCTTGACATGATAAATCTGAAATTAAAAAGAATAAATCAAAATTGAAATCTGAGTTTGAAATAAAAGACCTAGGAAGTGCCAATAAAATATTAGGTATGGAAATTAAAAAGAGATAGGGAAAATTGCCTTTTATATGTAAATCAGCATTCTTATGTATTAAAGGTACTTGAAAATTTTTCTAGGTTTGGTTGCAAATGTAAGGTTTCGTGTCATACATACACAGTAAAAATTAAAAGACTTGAAACCAAAGCCCAAATCAACATTGCACTTAGATACAATCTGTGGTTAGAATTGTACATTTGATGACATTTGTGGATCTGAAATCTGGTACAGGACATAGAAATCTTGTCGCCACAAGCTGTCCAATTGTCCACCCTCTAATAGAAATGCCACAGCGAGTTGAATCTGGAACTCCATCAATCTCCAACAATTGGAACAGATTTGAGATAATATTAGTTTTTTTCTTTGTGAGGTAAAGAGAAAACCTTGTGCTATAGTTCTACTAAAATACGACTCTCTCTTGATTTCTCTACAATAGTGTACTTATTAATATGTGCACCTCAAAACCCTAACTCTATTCACAATAGGGCCATAAATGGGCCAAGATTAATTATTCAAATTAATTAATCTAATTGC
Source organism: Ligustrum vulgare (assembly GCA_963555705.1). NCBI lineage: Eukaryota > Viridiplantae > Streptophyta > Magnoliopsida > Lamiales > Oleaceae > Ligustrum > Ligustrum vulgare. Next base: position 28,751,560 of record OY743184.1, read on the forward strand.
AAAGTTCGGCCCAAATAATTGGGCTTGTACATTAATATTCAGAATGTAGACTAGTTATTATTTACTTGACTTCCATAGTATTCCATCTAAGTTAATGAATAACTGTTATTCTTAATTAAAGAGGATAATCGCTTCATGTCTAAACATAAAGTGGAAGTCTCGTTCTTCAGAAGAACTGTAATTAACAATTGTCTAATTTCAAACTGAATTAGAAGGCTAAAGATAGGTGATAACTTCTTAAGTTGTTCAAGTAACATTTGCATTATTACCTACATATAGATCTCTCACCATTTTCGTGATTTTCTTCTTTTAGCCATTGTATATTATCAGTATCTAATACCCGACTAGCTGATAGTAGATCAATTAACCTCTATCGAATAGAAAATTGAAGTAGAAAATTCACCAAACTTCTCACTCTTCAGTTTGATTAAGGAAGCCTTGCTATTATTAATTAAGTGCCCTATTATTGGCATGTTCGAGAAACGTACTCTTGATCATATCGTGTTTGAGATCAGTTCTCAAATGACGACATCAATCCAAGGATTTCAGCCAATGAATTTGTTTAGCATCAATGACACTATACAAATTCAAGTGATAACTTATATTTAAAACACATACAACCGACAATAAATTAAACTAGAATCCCATATGATCATGCATTGTAGCGCCCCGAGTTCTAAATACCCGGTTCACCATGTCATCTTCTGGTCTAAACTTTAAAATAATATTTTGGCGGAAGAAATAACTGAAATTCATTTTTGGCAACATTAAATAAACTGTAATGGTCGATAAAATCTAAAACCTTTATGAAACAATTCGAAATAATAAATCGAGCCATTGATATTGTAAAACAATTGGCAATGTCATAATTTCTCAAATAATTGAAAGTCTCAAAATTATCCAATGTTTGGAAATACAGATCATTAAAATAAGATTTTCAACCATTTAACAACTATTGCCACAATCATCCATCATTTGCCACCCACTCCGAAATCTGCAAATGTTGTTAAAATAGACATGAGCATTTCATAGAAATACTTAGTAGACTCATCGCCAATTAATTAATTCACATTATAATTGAACACATAAACGCAGACTCTTTAGAAATCATAGGGCGTGGGTTGCTCTTCTCGTGCATTAAAGCACAAGGCTTCTTTTGAAAATCATAGGCTCTTTAGAAATCATAGGGTGTGGGTTGCTCTTTCTCGTGCATTAAAGCACGTGGCTTCTTTATTCTCGTGCACATAAGACACATAAGTTATGCATAACATCATCATTTATCTTGCAAGATATTCTCTTCTTTCTTTCTCATGCATAAAATCATATAAGTTATGACAAGCATAACAACATAAATATTTCCGAAGAAATACATTCTCGTTTCTTTTCTTAAAAATGACTTGAATAAGTCACATAATATACACATTCACATGCAATCATAATTTAAATCAATTAATAGGGGCGAGTCTACCTTAAACTTAACGAGTGTGGTTGAGCGGAAATGACTTCAATCTTTCAAATCTCCGTACGCCTCGTCTAACCAATTAGAAAATAAGTTAAATTAGTCTTTTGAGATTTATAGTTTAAAAATGATAAATTACAATTTTGGGGACTGAAATTGATGATTTGAAAGTTGATGGATTAAAATGAATACTTTAAAAGTTGAGGGACTAAAATGAGTAATTTGAAAGTTGAGGGACTAAAATGAATAATTTTCAAAACTTGGGATGATGCTCAAAACGAATATTAAACCATAGGGCTGAAATAATAGATTTTAAAAAAAATGAAGTGGCTGATTAAAACCATTTAAAAACTTAAGGACTGAAATTAAAAGGTTTAAACCTGAAAGGGCTGAAATAAAACATTTTTGAGACTCAGGGACTAAGTTGCAATTTCCATAAAATCAAAAATATAAAAAAAATCAAACATTCTCTCTCTCTCTCTCCTTTCAAACGATTCAGAGACACGAGAGAGAGAAAGGGGGCCGCGACCGGAGCATCCCATGCCGCAACCCGGTCTTCAGCCGGCGAAACATCTGTGCAAGGTGGAGGCGAGCGGCGGGCTGGAAGGGGGATAAGTTTTGAGAGATTTGGTGTGAGTTTGGGGTGCGAATCCGAGGTAACATGAGGCTCGAATCGCGATTTTCCGGAGGGGGAACCAGCGGTTGAGGTAGGTTAAGGGCTCTTATCCTCTTTGGGTTGTTTTGGGTTAAGTTTTCTTCTTGGTTTTGGGTTGCGATTTGTGAGGTGGATAGAGGCGGTGGTGATGGTGTTGGAAGTTCGTGGGAGTGGCGTTGTTGTGGCGGTTTGGAGTTGAAGATGGTTGGGTTCAATTCCAGTGACTGAGGTAAGTGTTGGGTCTGATTTTGGGACTGTTGTGCAGGTGTGGGCTGGCCGTGGTGGTGGTATTGGTGGTTTTGGGTTGATTTTGGCTTTGAAGTTTTAGCAATGGCGGCCGGTTGCATTTGGTGGTGGCAGTGAAGTGGTTGTGTAGGTGGGTTACTGCCGGGTGGTGGTGCTGCTGCGCCAAGTGGTTGGATGGAAATAGGCAGGTTCGGTTGTGGTTGGGCAGTAGTGATTGAGGTGGCGGGTGATGATGATGATGAAGGTGGCGGTGGTTGCAGGTGGGTTGAATGGCTGGGTTGAAGGGGTTGTGCAGGTGGTTGGGTTTGGCAGCAGGGTAATGGAGCTCGAACTGTGGTAGTTGCGGTTGGGTGATGGAGGTGGAGGTGGAGGTGTGGGTGTGGGTGGTGTTGGTCGACAACTGCAGTGGCTGGGATGGAGATGGAGGTGGTGATGGTTGCAGCGGGGGTGATGGTGAAGTGGTTGTGAGGTGGTGGAGAAGGGATTGTATAGGAAGTGGGTTGAGAAATGTGAGCAATAGGGTATGGGATTGGATGTGATTGATGTGATAGATGGGGGTTGGTAGTATGAGACCTAGACAAGCATTGCACGTAGTTCGAGGGAAATTCGCACGCGAAATCAATTGGGTCGGAAGAATGAAACTGATAAAATGAGATTGATGAAATTTAAAATTTAAAATGATTTTGAAAATAATAATTAAAATAATAAAATTTTAGAAATTCAAAACTTAATTTAAAATCGAACAAACTCGATATTTCTCGACTTGGCTAGACGAACGCGTCGTGACATTAACTTAAAAATGGGTGAGATCGCAGTGGCACGATTTTCGAAACTTTTAAATAATTATTAAATTGCGTAAAAATTCTCGGTCGCTACATGTATAAATTAATTAATTTAATAAGGTTTTTTATTAAATCGATTGCTCCCACTATTTTACTAGAATTAGTGAACCTCAACATTAATCTCGTGGAATCCTGCTAGATTCACAGTAGGTTAGGATCTCTTTTGTTATATTAGAACCTTTAGTGACTCAACAAGCTCTAATAAAACATCTAAGTAGATAGCTCTATTAATCACATCTCCATGTGACTCCTAAATCATCAAGTAGAGAACTCTTTGTCCAATGCATCTTATGTATTTACTTGACAATACCTCCAAAATCTCATCTCCTTGAGTGACTCAACAAAAAATAGATTTTAGTTAAATTTTACCCATTGGTCAGCTACATCTTATGTTTCATAGTGATAAAACACACATTTTTACTTGTAGCCTTGAGTGACTCAACAAACCATATCGATGGTGGATTCTGGTTTTTCACTATAACAATGAAAAACACTTTGTATTAATAAAAATTGATTATCGATCAATTGTTTAATAAAAATTTTATGAACTAATTATTAATATTTGTAATATATATTCTGCATATTGTATTTATTTAAATTTATAATAAAAAATAGGAAATGAAAAGAATCAGTAAATAAATAAAAATAATGTCAAAATGACAAATGAATTGCTCGAAATTTTAAGTTGTAAATATAAACAGAACTTAATTAAATTTACTTTGAAAAATCGTATGTATATATATTATTTTTTAATTTGATATAAGAAAAACAACTCGAACTAAAATTATCACCTAGATTTTGTTAACAAATTATAGATAGTAATATAGGACTTAAATGATTTAATTTAAAATGAATGAGATATTGATGTAAAGTAAAAAAAAATATAATTTTTTTTTTTTTTTTTACATTTGATCTTTGAGATGATTTTACGAATAATATGTTTACAGTTTGCTCCTAATTATTAGGTTGTATTAAACTTCGATTTGACACCCATATTACATTTTTTTACATCAAAGTAATACAATAATTATCAAAATAATAATAATTACTATAAAATAAAAGAAAAGTAATTTATACATTAAAAAATGATAACTTGATGTCATTAATAGCATAGCACGAATGCTAATGCATGTACAATAATATTTTCTAAAACATTTAATACATTTTTTTTGGCAAAATTTTTCAGGTTTAGAAAGTTGTTTTGGCGGGAAACAGTGTGCGAATTTTGGTGACGGCTATTTTACTTTAATTTATAAAATAAATATTAAGAATAAGATTAAGATTAAGATATCAAGTCTCCAATCAATAGAAACTTAAGCTATTATTGTACTTATAAATACTATCACCGACGACGAAAAAGAGAAATTTGGATGACATTTGAAGAATAATAATCTCTTGTTCAGATTTGACTCGAGAATGGATAAAATTGAATTTGTAAAATTTCTATTTTTTTATCCTGAAGGAGAAATAGAATGGGAGTGACTAACCTTATTCAAAACAAAGGCTTGACGACATGAAAAAACTCAAATTTACCTACTTGATAAATGGTATTGACCTAGGCAGAACAATGGGCTGAATAGAGTCGGTGCAGCCCTTGTGCTGGAATTTTCCCTTGAGCCGAGCTCTGCCTCTGCCTCGTGATTATGGGTCAAGCTGAGTTCGGCCCTAAGCCCTCTATTTTTTCTTTCCTTTTTTGTCATTTAAAAAAAGTGACTGTTGTCACAAAGAGAATCTCGTGGGCTAAATTCACGAGCCACTTGACTCGCCCAAAAACAATTTCGCTCGACCTAGCTCGGGCTAGTCTCTAAACACGCTCGAGCAGCCCTTGAAACGGGCCATCTAGCCACTCAGTTCAATTTTCATCCCTCTATTGGCCCCTTTCTCAAGAGTAGACCAATTGTGTAGATGACTGTTGACGTCTCTTTTTGTCAACAAATAAAAATAGTATGATCTCTCAAATTGGTAGATGGATTGTATGTTTTTGATTAATTTGTCTAAGTATGGGGCTCTTTAATTAAAAAATCGTCGTTGTAATAAAGTTCGAGATATTATAAGAAATAGGAAAAGTAACAGATCGAAAGCGAACTGGGACCAAAGTTACACAAATTCACGTCCAGTTCGATACCGATTTGATAGCTAGGTCGAATCAACGAAATTAGATAGCAAGGGTTTTGAGAGGTTTTTTCATATCACATGCCCCTTAATGAGCATTTACTCCTCCTATTTATAGTAGTTGAGGAGTTTAAATATAATCATTACAACATATCACTTCTGCAGGGAGTGACTGAAAAGGGTGATTGACCCTTCTGACAGACATACATCAAATGATTATTCTGACATATTACAAATAATGATGATTACTGACACATAATACTCCCACATCGTCTTCGTCTTCCGCAATTGAGGTCGGCCCGCATAATTCACCTCGGTCGAACTAATCACCTCGGTCTCACGAATTCACCTCGCCGGCATAAATCACCTCGGTCCACAATTCACCTCGGGTAACACAACTCAGATCGGTTCGAACAATTCACTTCGGTCACGATATTTCACCTCGTATATACAAATCACCTAGGACATGATATCACCTCGGTCGTGGTATACCACATCGGTCGTGATAAAGGTCATTGAGTTCGTGATTCAAAACATCATGAGCCGTTTCATCAATTTGTGGCAACTGTTTGGCCATTGACTATTTGACTGCTTGATTTATTTTCCACCTATATCGGTATATAACAAATGTCTCCTCTAGATCAGTTCGAAATTATGAGGGCAGATCTAGAAATTCAATCCCTTATCGAAAATTTTAACATTGGCGCTCGTTCCGTTAATTGCGCAACCCTAGCCACGCGTCATCATCTGATTGGAGTGTCAGGTCTCGGATCATGCGTAGCCGCCATCATTATGACAATGCGTCTTGTCATAATTACAGCCGCCCAATTCTCTCTCTTCCTTTCCTATATAAGATTTCATTTGCCACCCATTTCCACTATTTTTCCCTGACTCTCTCCCAATTCCTGCAAGGTCATTTTCTGTTCCGTCCTCCGTTTCTGTTCGTTTTCAAATCCGAGGTGAGGATCATTTATTTGGCATTTAACATTTCTTTGATTTTTATAAAAAAATGAGTGGGGATTTGAGCTCCAGCGAAAGTAGCGTGAGGTCGGCTGGTGTAGGTAGTATTGGGGGACCTACCGTGTCTTGGAACGAAAGCGTGGAAACTCAGTGTTTATTTCGAGATGATGTGGAGGAAGGGGAAACCGCTCAGCCTCTCCCTTTAACAGTAGTCCCCGCTTCTCGAACTATTTCACCCAGCTCGTTCCGACACCCTTCTTGCGCCTCCTTCACCCGACCTGATCCTTGTACCAGCTATAGTTCGGACTTCGCTTGTAAACACTTCCGTTCTAGTTCACTGTAAATGAACTGGCCATGTGGAAAAATAAATATAGAATCCCGGGCTATGTGCATTTCTTCCTCCCTGAGAGCTTTGAACGAGCCGACCAGCCACCTTGCGGCTGCGTGGCTGCGAACTATCAGATCCTAGAGGCCGGTCTACGTTTTCCTCTTCCCTTCATAATTACGGACTTCCTCCGCATTTGGGGGGTCGCACCAACTCAGATCCACCCCAACGGGTGGAGACATATCTTAGGTTTATATCCCTTTACAATCAAATGGGATATGGCGACCCCACCATTGACGAATTCCATTTTGCCTACCAATTTCGGGCTGATGGTAAATGGACCGGGTGGTTCTATGCGATGCAGAGTTCGATCTTTGAAGGGAAAAAACTTCTAGTAGACCTGCCCGATTCAGTCCGTTGGTGGAAGGAGAAGTGGTTCTTCGTTGGAGGGAATTGGATGAGTCCCTACCGAAGCGAGGGCATGAGCCACATCGTACCCGTTCATTATAGGGAAAAAATCAGTAAGTTATATTTCGTGATAACTTCGAACTTAAAAGGTCTAATATTAATCACTCCGTTTTTTGCAGAGGTGTAGCGCCCCGAGTTCCGTATACCCGATTCACTACGTCATTTTCTGTCTAAATTTTTTCGAATAATATTTTTGCGGAAGAAATAATTGAAATTCATTTTTGGCAACATTAAATAAACTGTAATGGCCGATAAAATTGAAAACATTTATGAAACCATTTGAAATAGTAAATCGAACCATTAATTTTGTAAAGAAATTGACAATGTCATAATTTCTCAAATAAATGAACTTCTCTAAATTATTCGATTGTTTGGAAAAATACGGAAATCATTAACGTCAAACTTTCAACCGTTTAACGATTATTGCCACCATCATTCATCGCTCCCCACCGTCTCCGAAATCTGCAAAACTGTTAAAAAGTAGGGTGAGTATTTCATGGGGGAAATACTCAGTAGACTCATCGCAAATTAATTAATTTATAAGATGATTAAACACATAAATCCCGGCTCTTTATAAAACGGGCATTGATAGAGCTTCTTTATAAAACGGCTCTTGATAAAACTCATATTGTGCATTACAGCACGGGACATATTTTGCAAATCATAGGCTCTTTGAAATTAGCTCTTTGAAAACAGCTCTTTGAAAACTATATACTTATAAAAACATTTTAATTATGCCAAGCATAATTTCTTTTGAAAGCATAACATAAGATAGGATTGAAATCCTCATAAACATAGGGAGACACAAGAACTTTACCGAACTTAGGTGGCAAGAATTCTTATGCAGTAAAATCATAATAACAGTAAGTATACCAAAACATAATTCTTGAAATTCATAGGGATCATTTCCATCATAACATAAGATAGGATCGAAATCCTCATAAACATATGAGACAGGAATTTTACCGAACTTAGGTGGTAAATCCTCATAAACATATGAAAACATAGGAATTTTACCGAACTTCGTGGCAAATCCTCATAAACTTATGGAGACACAAGAATTTTACCGAACTTCGTGGCAAGAATTCTTATGTGCATAGCAATGATCCAAAACATATAAAACATTATCGTAAAAACATAGGGTATACTTACTTTTCATAAAAACATAAGGTATATTTACCTTTCATAAAACGTACTTAATTTTCTTGAAAATTGACTTTCACAAGTCACATGACATTTATATGAAATCATAATTTAAATCAATTAATAAGTGCGAGTCTACCTCAAATCCGACGAGTGCAAAGTTGAGCGGGAATGACTTCAATTTCTTTAAATTCTCCGTACGCTTCGTCTTAGCCAATAAGTCACTTTAGTCTATCGAATATATAGTTCAAAATGATAAATTATAATTTGAGGACTAAAATTGATGTTTTGAAAGTTGAGGAACTAAAATGAATACTTTTGAAAGTTCAGGGACTAAAATAGATACTTTGAAAGTTGATGGATTAAAATGAATACTTTTAAAACTTGGGCTTAAAAATAAATCAGCAGGTACTGAAATAAAAGAGTTTAAATTTAAAGGGCTGAAGTAAATCATTTTAAAGCTTTGAGGCTGAAATGGATAAGTTTAAAAGCTGAAAGGACTGAAATAAAACCTTTTTAAAACTTGGGGACTGATTTGAAATAACTTTAAAACTCAAGGGCCAAAATGCGAATTTCTGAAAGTTTAAATTATATTATCAGATTTCTTTCTCTCTCTACCATTTCGAATCGAGAGAAGAGACAGAGGGAGAGCAAGGCAAGAGATAGAGAGATGGCGTAATACGGTCTTCAACCGGCGATTCGCCGGCGCACACTGGCGTAGGGTGCGGCCACTGGTGGCGATCAGAGTAAGGTTTAGATTGGAGGGCTTAGGTGTGAGTTTGGGGTTGATTGGTGCGAAGAACCGAAACCAAATCGTGATTTAAGATGGTTAATTTCCGGCGAAAAACCGGTCAATCAGTCGGCGGTAGAGGTAATGTTCTGGGCTTCTTCTATTTCTTGGTTTACGTTTTGATTTTGGATGATTGATTTGGGACTAGGTTTGGCCGCGATTTTGATGATTCTGACTGCAGGGTTTGATGGGTTGCGATGGTGGCCGTGACTGAGTACTGCAGTGGTTCAGTGGTGAAGTGGTTATGTAATTGGGGTGATGCAGCCAATGTTTTGGATTGTGATGTTGCAGAGAAGCTGGTGAATTTGATCTGAATGAGGCAGTGGTGGATTAGAATTGATGAGTTGGAGGTTGGTGGTCGGTGATGCTGGTTTGGATGTTGGTAATTTTGGTTGCACTTGTGGTTGATGAATTGATGTAGGTGAAATGGAGTAGGAATGAATTGTATATTGATGCAGTGATGAATTTGATTAATACAGTATGTTGGTTTGGAGTTCAATCTGGGCAGTAGAAGATGGCTGAATTGAATTGGCTGTGAATTCAGGTGGCTGGAAATCAGAGTCTGATTATGTAAGAAGGGTTGGGAAAATTTAAAATATAGATAGATTAGAAAATTATGGGAATCTTGAATGGTGGAAATATGAGTTGTGCCATTTGTTTTTGAAGTGGAGGTGTAGCTTTTGGCTAAAGAGGGTTGTGGGGTTAATTGGTGATGATGATAAAGATAATGGTTGTGGATGGAGCTTAAACAGAGGAGATGGAAAAACGCTTGTCATTATAATTGGCATTAGGTAGTGTATTTGAAATGAATGGTTATGAGTTAGTGGAGAATCATATGAGATGGAATAAAAGATAGTGAAGAATTAGGTTGTAAAAATGGTGTGATAGAATCATTATGTCTCAAAACATAATGATATAACTTTGTGGAAAGAAAAGAAAATTTGTGAGGTTGGCCGAGTTTTTGATGAAAATTGGTATAAAGAATTTGATTAGCTATTATGGAATAGGTTAGTGAAGAATAAGATAGTGTAGAATTTTGTGTAATATGAAATAGAAAATGGTGTAATATTCTTTATACAAAATGATGATGTTTTGGTGTAAAGAAGAAAACATGTGGGAAAATTTTGGTTTAGTTAAATAGGATTAATTTAACTAAAAATTTGACTAACTTCGATTTGAAAATGTATTTAAAACTGATATATTTTGGACTGAAAATAAATTTGAAAATAAATAAATATTGAGATAAAAATTGAATTACGTATTTGGACTTGAAATAATTTGAATAAGGAAAATTGAGATATTTTAATAAATTTGGAATTCAAAATGATTTTGAAAATAATACTTTGAATAAATAATTAAAATAACATAATTTTAGAAATTCGAATTTTAATTTAAAATCGAACAAATTCGATATTTCTTGACTTGACTAGACGAATCCGTCGCGGCGTTAATTTCAAAACAATGAGTGAAATAGTAGCGACACAATTTTCTAAATATTAAAATAATTATAAAGTTGCGTAAAATTCTGAGTCGCTACAAGAGGTGAAGGAACCGGAGTTGGACGAAGGCATAATTGGAAGGATAGTGAGTTTAAAAGACATACCGGAGCCAGATAGGTTGGTAAAAGAGTTATTGACCGAGGAGCATTTGTTTGAAGCGAGTCTGACTCACATTGATCCATCAGATTATTATCCTCCACTTCGGAAATGTAAGCATCCATCAAGCAGATTTATATTCCACGCTATTTATGAATTGGATACTTATAAAAAAAAAAAAATTGGCGTTTGATTTTCAGCTTGAAAAGGCAGAAAAGGGATAGAGTCCATGAAGGCAAAGAAAGAGGCCCATGCCAAAGCTGAAGCACGCAAACGACCTGCCCAAAAGAGAGCGGCCAAGGGCTCACCGCCTCGTAAGGAGGGTCGGATTCCTCCTCCATCTCCTCAGAGGAAGCATAAATGGGCTGAAATCCCAAAGGGCAGACCTGACACTGTCATTCCTCCTCCTTCAACTTTCAACGAGGCGGAATCTTCACGAGGGATTCATGCTGCTGAAGGTTCCTACCTTGGCACCGACAGAGTTCGAGCCGATTTGGTGAGCTCGCTGAAGGGGAGTCGCCCAAAGATTTACCGGGACTTCGTTTTTGCTGCCAACCTGACCTCAATTGGGTTGATGAGGCTCTCAGATCGGACCAAGGTGGCGATGGACATTCCGGCCAAAACTTGGACACCTCGGCATGAAAAATATTGCGAGGATATGCCAGTTGACGACCTGGTGGCTACCAGCATGGCGCACCTCGGCCAAGATATGAATTACCTCACCCGAACTCAATCAAGGCTGTCTGAGGTGGCTAGTGACACCAACAGGTTCAAGAAACTAGCCAGCGAGGCCAGAGGGATGTTTGAAAACGAGGTGAAGGCCAGGAACGAGGCCGAGGATAAACTGAAGAATGCCCTGGATGAGGTGGAAAGGTTGAAGGAAACCAACAAGGAACTTCAACTATTTAAGGAGGAGGTGATTCCACTGAAGGAGGAGTTAAAAAACTTGAGGGATGAGGTGTCCGAGCTGAAGAGGTCGAAGGAGGGGCTCCTGAAGGAGTTAGAGGTCGCTAACTGCATCGAGGCTGACCTTAAAAGAGAAAAATCAGAATTGGAGGCAGCAGCTCAGCTCACTTACAAGGAGGCCGTGAAGAAGTTCAAAGACTCCACCGAGTACGAGCACGATGTCGATGAGACCTACTATCTCACTTTTAAGGAGATAGTGGAAGACCTGGAACAGAAACGACCTGAGGTTGACATCACATTCCTCAAGGAAAAACTCGACCTGGTTTACAAGAAATATCTCGAGCTAATGCCAACCGAAGTTGATGACGAAGAAGTGGATCTTTTCTCTCCTGCGCCAGAGCTCCAGCCTCCGGAAGTTGACGAGGCCATCAATGTGGTGGATTAGAATGAATTCTTTGTTCGCAACTTTTTCTTCTTCTTCTTCTTCTTCTTTTTTTTATTTTTTTATTTCGACTTTTGTAGTTTTCTGATTTTCAATGAAGAAGATTATTATCGTGGCTAAGACTTATCATATGAACGAGACACTCTGAACAAGTGCAAACCGTCAATTTACTCAAAATGAAATGTGGAGGTGAATTACAAACGAAGTGAACACTTGAGCAATTTTCAAACGTCAATTCACTCCGATTAAAATGCAGAGGTGAATTATTAACGAAGTGGACACTTAAGCAATTTTCAAACGTCAATTCACTCCAATTAAAATGCAGAGGTGAATTATTAACGAAGTGAACAGTTGAGGAATTTGTAAACGTCAATTCACTCCGATTAAAATGCAGAGGTGAATTATAAATGAAGTTGACACTTAAGCAATTTTCAAACGTCAATTCACTCCGATTAAAATGCAGAGGTGAATTATTAACGAAGTGGACACATAAGCAATTTTCAAACGTCAATTCACTCCAATTAAAATGCAGAGGTGAATTATAAACGAAGTGGACACTTAAGCAATTTTCAAACGTCAATTCACTCCGATTAAAATGCAGAGGTGAATTATTAACGAAGTGAACACTTAAGCAATTTTCAAACGTCAATTCACTCCAATGCAGAGGTGAATTATAAACGAAGTGGACACTTAAGCAATTTTCAAACGTCAATTCACTCCGATTAAAATGCAGAGATGAATTATTAACGAAGTGAACACTTAAGCAATTTTTCAATGTCAATTCACTCCAATTAAAATGCAGAGGTGAATTATAAGTTGGCGAATATCCAGCTCGGTACATTCTCACCAAAACACCTCGTTTGTAGAATGGAGGTCGGCCATTTGTCACCTTGGTATTTATTCACCAGGACACCTCGTTTGTGGAATGGAGGTCGGTCATTTACCACCTCGGTATTTATTCACCAGAACACCTCGTTTGTCGAATGGAGGTCGATCATTTGCCACATCGGTATTTATTCTCCAGAACACCTCATTTGTGGAATGGAGATCGGTCATTTACCAACTCGGTATTTATTCACCAGAACACCTCGTTTGTGGAATGGAGGTCGGTCATTTGTCACCTCGGTCTCTCGTGGGGACCTACTTCACCTTCATAGATCGCCTTGTCATGTTGATGATATCCTGCCTCACAGGCGCTTACAGATCATCGACTAAGGTCTTTGTTTTGCCTCTCAAGGAGGTCTTTCTCTCCTTTAAGACGGATTTCCTTGTAATGTTGATGATGTCCTGCCTTATAGGTACTTACGGATTATCAACTAAGGTCTTCATTTTGCCTATCAGGGAGGTCTTTCTCGTCTTTTAGACGGATTGCCTTGTAATGTTGACGATGTCCTGCCTTATAGGTACTTACGGATTATCAACTAAGGTATTCAGTTTGCCTCTCAGGGAGGTCTTTCTCGTCTTTTAGACGGATTGCCTTGTAATTTTGACGATGTCCTACCTTATAGGTACTTACAGATTATCAACTAAGGTCTTCAGTTTGCCTCTCAGGGAGGTCTTTCTCGCCTTTTAGACGGATTGCCTTGTAATGTTGACGATGTCCTGCCTTATAGGTACTTACGGATTATCAACTAAGGTCTTTGTTTTGCCTCTCAGGGAGGTCTTTCTCGCCTTTTAGACGGATTTCCTTGTAATGTTGACGATGTCCTGCCTTATAGGTACTTACGGATTATCAACTAAGGTCTTTGTTTTGCCTCTCAGGGAGGTCTTTCTCGCCTTTTAGATGGATTGCCTTGTAATGTTGATGATATCCTTTCTTATAGGTACTTACGGATCATCAACTAAGGTCTTCATTTTGCCTCTTAGGGAGGTCTTTCTCGCCTTTTAAACGGATTGCCTTGTAATGTTGACGATGTTCTGCCTTATAGGTATTTACGGATTATCAACTACGGTCTTGGTTTTGCCTCTCAGGGAGGTCTTTCTCGCCTTTTAGAAGGATTTCCTTGTAATGTTGACGATGTCCTGCCTTATAGGTACTTATGGATGATTAACTAAGGTCTTTGTTTTGCCTCTCAGGGAGGTCTTTCTCGCCTTTTAGACGGATTGCCTTGTAATGTTGACGATGTCCTGCCTTATAGGTACTTACGGATTATCAACTAAGGTCTTTGTTTTGCCTCTCAGGGAGGTCTTTCTCGTCTTTTAGACGGATTGCCTTGTAATGTTGATGATATCCTGCCTTATAGGTACTTACGGATCATCAACTAAGGTCTTCATTTTTTAAACATCCATTCAGATTTGCATACTTTGAAACATTAGACTTTTCATTCATATGATTACATTTCGGTTGACATCAAAAAATATTCACATTCCATTTCACATCCTGTCCTACTGGAAATATTTCTTCAAGTGTTCTGCGTTCCAAGGGTGTTGAAGCTGAATTCTGTCAAGTGTCTCTAGTTCATAAGATCCATTGCTCACTACCTTCTTGATTCGATACGGACCTCCCCAGTTTGGTCCCAGAGGCTCACGCGTCGTGGTCGTCTTTCTTAACACCAGATCCCCCATTTGGAACTTTCTCGGCCTCACCCTGGCATGTAATACCTCGCACTCCTTTGCTTGTATACTGCATTCCTAACCTGTGCTTGTAATCGCCTCTCCTCCGTAAGGTCCAATTCAGCAGTGAGGGCCTCATTGTTATCTTTCTCATTGAAGTGAGTGACCCGAAACGATGGCATACCCACCTCTATTGGGATTACAGCTTCTGTCTCGAAGGCCAAAGTGAACGGGGTCTCTCTTGTTGATGTCCTGTGGGTTGTCCGGTAGGATCACAATACCCCCGGTAGTTCTTCCTCCCACGTTCCTTTAAGGTTTTCGAGTCTGGTTTTCAGATTATGCTTGATAATTTTGTTAACCGCTTCGACTTGTCCATTGGACTGAGGATGGTTCGGAGTGGAGAAATGCTTCCTGATGCCCAGCCCTTCACAAAAGGACTTAAACCTTTCGTTGTCGAACTGTTTCCCGTTGTCTGTCACAATGGATTGTGGGATTCCGAACCTACAAATGATTGACTTCCATATAAAGTCTGTAGTTTTCTGCTTCGTAATTTTGACTAGCGGTTCAGCTTCTGCCCATTTTGCAAAATAATCCACTGCAACTATAGCAAACCTGTTTCCCCCTTTTGCCGTTGGTAATGGCCCGATCAGATCTACTCCCCATTTAGCGAACGACCATGGGCTCATCACTGAAGTCAGTTCTTCGGGAGGGTTCCTCATGATCGGGGCGAACCTTTGGTATTTGTCGCACGTCTTTACAAACTCAATCGCGTCCTTCTTCAAGGTAGGCCAGAAGTACCCCTGCCTTATAATTTTGAACACCGTAGCTTGTCCCCCTATATGGTTCCCGCAAATGCCCTAATGGATTTCTCTCATCACATATTCAGCTTCTTCATTGTCCAAACATTTCAACAGTGGTAGGGAGAAACCTCGCTTGTACAAATCATCCCCAATTAAAGTGTACCTCGCAGATCTGATCCTCAAACTCCTGGATTTTACTTGATCAAGTGGCGTCGTCCATTCTCGCAAGTATTGGATAATTTCATCCTTCCATGTCCTCTTCAGAGTGGTTTGCAGGACGATTGAAGGTGAAGGTTTCAAGGCGGATTGCGACAAGGTTTCGATTGATATGCTTTCCAATTCAGAAGTTCCCTCGCTTGTCGCTAAGCGGGCTAAAGCATCTGCTTGACTATTTTTGGATCAAGGGATCTGGATAAACTCTGCATGCCTAAACTTCTTCAGCTCTTCTAAAACTCTTGCTCTGTAGGTCTTCATCTTTTCACCTCTAGCTTCGTACGTTCCCTGGATTTGGTTGATTATCAGCTGTGAATCGCTGTGTAGGATAAGGCTATCAACACCCATCGCTTGAGCCATGTCCATCCCTACAATCAGAGCCTCATATTTAGCGTCATTGTTGGTCGGCTCGAAATCAAAGCGGTAAGAGCTGCAGAAGAATTGATTATCAGGGCTGATTAGGACGACACCAGCCCCTGTCCGGTTTCCTGCTGATGAACCTTCAACATATAACCGCCAGGTCGTATCCACCTCCGTTGCGTTTTTATGTTGACGCCACCAGCCTCTGGGGTACTTACGGCTCGGCCAACACACGGATTGTCCACCGCATGGTGTGGATTTGTTCCACGCGAGGTGGACGAGTCCCCACGGGGTTTCGAACCTTGGACCTTTGGAATATATGAATTCCAAAGGCCTCCCTGGGTGGACGCGTCCCCAGGGGGTTTCGAACCTTGTACCTTTGGAATATATGAATTCCAAAGGTCCAAGGTTCGAAACCCCCTGGGGACGCTTCCACCTCGCGTGGAACAAATCCACACCATGCGGTGGACAATCCGTGTGTTGGCCGAGCCATAAGTACACCAGAGGCTGGTGGCGTCAACAATTATTTCTACAAAAAGCTCAACAAAATACACCTATTACCTATAATCCCTTCGTTATTTCTACAAAAAGCTCAGCAAAATACATCTATGACCTATAATCCCCCTAAAACAGTGGGAAAAACATTTCAAAATTCAACATGCAACTTGACACTCAGTGCTAAATAATAAATTATTTTTACTGGCATATATTTGTGTATAATTTTAATTTGGTGGACAATTAAGGATACAACATTTTGGGAAAGAAAATCTAGGTCGAACACAACAAAGTAGGTAGAATGAGTTGAAGTGGATCGAGTAATGACAAAAACTCAGTGAGCGAGAATGAAGTCCCTATGTTCTAGAAGAAAATCTCTAGAGTTGGAGGAGCAAAAGAGAAAAGAATAGCCTAGTTGGATTGAGCTTTGGGCGATATGACCACCAATACAAAGCATTTTGCTTTGAATAATGCTCACATATGATAATTCATGGGACAACTATGAGCAGAATAAAAGAAAAACCAGAAGGAGTATATTTATTATTCCATTCACTGATGAAGGAAATAAGAGTAGCTATTTATAGACAGGAGGAGAAAAACAACAGCTAATAAGAAGGTGACACATCACCATTTATTTTACAGACTAAAATAGAAACTATTCTAAGAGCGAGAATATCTTCTATTGTTGGTGCATGGAGCATGCTGGTCTGCTACTGCTGGTGTGCATGCTGAGTAAATATTCTATATCTCCCCTCAAGATGGAGCTTGGTGGACATCAACCAAGCCAGCTTGGAGAGAAGAAATGTAAAACGTGGAGCAGCCAATGATTTGGTAAAAAGATCAGCTATTTATAAAGTGGAAGAGACACGTTGTGAAAGAACAAAGCCATCCTTGAACTTATTCCGAACTAAGTGAAAATCTATCTCGAGATGTTTAGTACGTTCATGAAATACCAGATTATCAACAATATGAAGTGCAACCTTGTTATCACAGCACAAAGAAATTGGAAGAGGAAAAGAAATGGATAAATCAGAGAGAATATAGGATAACCATTGAAGTTCGAACACCATAGTAGCCAAACTTCAGTATTCAGCCTCAGCAGAAGATCTGGACATGGTAGATTTTTTCTTTGTTTTCCAAGAAATCAAAGCATTGCCAAGATAAACACAATAACCTGTAGTTGATTTCCGAGTCAATGAGCATGAAGCCCAGTCCGCATCACAGTACCCATGGAGAATGAAATTGTTGTCTACAAGGTAGAATAATCCTTTGGATGGACAACCTTTAAGGTATTTAAGAAGATGAATCATAGCTTCCCAATGTGACTAACTAGGAGAATTAACAAATTGACTGAGTTGCTGGACAGAAAAAGTAATGTCAAGGAGAGTGAGATTCAAGTACAGCAGTCTTCCTATAAGTTGCCTATACATTTCTGGTTCTGGAAGAGGTTTTGAAGAGTCATCAGTAAGCTTAATCTCCTTTGGAAGAGGAGTGAGAGATGGTTTTGCACCAATTAAACAGCATCACGTATAATACCCAAAGTATATTTCCTTTGATTAATGTAAGTACCATGAACATATTTGGAAATTTCCAAACCAAGAAAATACTTTGCTCAACCAAGATCGTTGATAGTAAAATTGTGATGCAAATAGTCTTTAACCTTCTCAATTTCCTTTTCGTCACTTCTAGTCAAAAGGACATCATCCACGTAAACTAATAAAATGATGAATAATTGAGGAGTGTGCTTTATAAACAAGCAGTGATCATTTTGTGATTGAATAAAACCAAATAACTTCAACTTGACACAAAATTCAGAATTCCACTATCTAGAAGCTTGTTTCAACCCATATAAACTTCTTTCAGGTTTGCAAACTTGTCCTCATTTTTCCCTTTCATAACCATCAAAAGGCAGCATAAAAACCTCTTCATCAAGATAACCATGAAGAAACACGTTATTTATATCCAACTGATGTAGGGGCCAATGCTTAGCCGTGGTGAATGCAAAGATGAGTCTGACTGTTACCAATTTTTCCACAAGTGAGAAGCTATTAGTATAATTAATCCCAGGCTGTTGGTGATATCCTTTGGCCACTACACTTTCCTTAAGTCTGTCCACTATTCCATCAGGATTCAGTCTTATTTGGTGGCACAGTAGTCAATTCCCAGGTCTCATTTTGTTCAAGAGCCTCTATCCCTTTCTTCATAGCTTCAATCTAATCTTTGTGCTTACATGCCTGATAATAAGATGTAGGCTCCTGGATAGTTGATACATTTGCTAGAAATGATGTGTATGAATTGGAAAAAGAGGGATTGTTTATATAAGGAAAAGTAGGTGATCTGTAAGGATTTTGTAGTGCAGACTGAGTTAAAATGGAATGTGGAGAATGATGAGTTGAGGATATGAACTTTGAAGAAGCTAAATTTGTACCAAAATCCTTCAACCAAGCTGGCTTAGTTTTGGTCCTAGTTCCTCTAGTTATGTAACGTACTGAGTTCTAAACACCCGGAACGTCACATCATCATTTAAAACTAACTTTCGAAAATAATGATTGAGCAGAAAATAATTGAAATTCAATCGCGTTATTTTATAAAAATGACTCAAACGATCAATATTTCAAATTTGAAATAAAAATTGGGCGAAAGTAATTAAAAATTCAATTTCATTTAAAAACTCAATGGTAAATAATTCAATCGTTCAAATGTAACTTGGTATAATAATAGGAAATTCAAAATCTCAAAATTAAATGTGTTCAATTTATTTTCTCAAAACATAATGAATAATTTTTTAATAGCTACCATCGAACGCTCCATCGCCAACACCGAAATCTTAAAATTTGTAAGTTTAAAGAAAGGGTGAGCATCTTATAGAAATTCTCAGTAGGTTCAGCACAAGATTAAATAAACTATATCAAAAATAATACATATAATCATGCAATTTAAGTAATAAATTATCATAACATCATGCTTAAACAAGTAATTGTCATGCACGAAGGTAATTAGTCTCATGTCCGAAGACAAGTAATTGTCATGCTCGGAGGCAAGTAGTCTCATGTCGGAAGACAAGTAATTGTCATGCCCGGAGGAAAGTAAACATCATGTCGGAAGACAAGTAATCTCATGCTCGAAAGCAAGTAACATCATGCCTGGAGGCAAGTAGTCTCACGTTCAAAGACAAGAAATTCTCATAAATCACATAATAACATGTAGGAATTTACAATAGTAATTTACTTAATATTGCGCAATTTAAAAGAAAAAGATTTTTGAAATATGAGCCTACCTTCAAAGTATTCTCGAGTTTGTTAAGAGGGAAAAAGTCAATCTTCTAAATGTCCAAATGCCTCGTCTAACCAATATATAAAATAAATCTTAAAGTAGTATTTTGGAATTCAAAGGTTTTTAAAATGAAGAGTTTTTAAAAGAAAGAATAAAAGTTTAGGGATTAAATTGAAAATCAAACATAATTGGAATTTGAAAAGATTTGGGACCGAAATAAATAATTTTGAAAATTATTGGATTGACTCATGATTTTTAGAAGTCTTGGGGACTAACAATTTATTTTCAAAAGTGCACTGACTGAAAAGTAAAGCATATTAGCCTTGCAAGGGCCGAAATAAGTAATTTTTAAAACTTGGGACTGATTTAAATGGATTTAAAATATGAGGGCTTAAGGGATAAATTTTGTAAAATCAAATTTAAAAATCATTATCTCTCTCACATTCGAACCAAAGAGGAGAGTCGACCCAAATTATATTTTATTGGCTTGAAATAATCAACATGGCTAGATGAACACCCTTTAATTTAAAAATAATTGGTGAAATTATAACGACACGTTTTTAGAAATTAAATATTTATTTTATAATCAACTAAAAAATTCTCGGTCGTTACAAGTTAAATTGTTACTAGGAGTCTGTTCAACAGCATCTACACTATCAGGTCTGGCTTGTAAAGTAGGAAATGAAGACACTTTAGAATCTGTGTGATGGTGCCATGATGGAGATAGCTCAAAATCTGTGTGATGATCAATTGAGATTGGAATGGGGTCCTGACTGGTATTTGGGTTCTCAGTTGTTTCAGATGTTAAAGGATAATGATCATTCTGAGAGACTAAAGGCAGTGGTGTAGAAATAGAATCATGAGTATGATGAAGATATGGAAAAGTGTTTTCATGAAATTGGACTTCTCTGGAAAGAAATATCTGATGTGTATCAATATTGTTGAGTTTGTAAGCCTTATGATCTGGATTAAAACCAATAAACACACACTTGGAGGCTCTAGGATCAAATTTCCCTTTAGAGGGTAAAGTATTTGTTGCATATGCTAGGCATCCAAACACTAGTACAAAAAGGCATAAAAAAAATGAGGAAAATACGTCGGTTTTTCAAAAAAATGACGCATAAAATAGGACGGTGGCATTTTCGTAATTAAAATTTAGGAATAGGCGTCGGTTTCTATTTTAAACCGACGCGCAAAGTCGGACCGCCGACTTTGCGCGTCGGTTTTTGAAAAACCGACGCGCATTCTCATAATTTATTCCCGGTATTTTCATAACTCTCGCGCCTCTTTCTCTCTTTCAGTACACTTCTCTCTAGCTATACACTCACGCCTCTCTCTCTCTCTCTCTCTCACAATTCACTCTCACAATTTCTCTCTACTCTCACGCCGGCTCTCCCTCTCTTGTGAACGTCGCCGCCTCCACCGCCCTCACTCTTCTACCGCCGCCGCCTCCACCGACATTGTAAGACCCGATTCCCATTTTTGTTTATAAGTATGTATATGTATTTGTGTATATATATTTATGTGTATATATATATGTGTCTGCGTGTATATATATATATTTGTGTGTGTGTGTATATATATGACTGTGTATATATTTGTGTGTGTATGTATGTGTATATATATATATATATATATATATATATATATATATATATATATATATATATATATAGATATGTATGTATGTGTGTCTATATATATATATGTGTGTGTCTATATATATATATATATATATATGTGTGTGTGTGTGTGTGTGTGTGTGTGTGTGTGTGTCTATATATATATATATATAATCTATATATATTTGTTATTATATAAATATGATAATTACATGTTAATATGTATAAATGTGTTAATTAAATTTTAATATATATAAATTTGGGTGTTAAATTTATATTGTTGATTTTAAGTTAGTAGATAGATAAATTTTAATATTTTAATTATTGGAGTTGAAATTATGAGATATTAAGTCATGAAATCTTAGCTTCACTTTTTAGGAATTGAGAATGGATTTCAAATTAAACTTGGAGTAGTTGATGATGTATGTATTAGATTTTTGAATATGTCGAGGATGAACATTTTGGTTTATTGTGATATGTTGATTATTCCTATAGGTTGGTTAAGTCCAATTTTTAGGGGAGGTTGTGTCAAAAGTTTTGTAAAATTTTGTAAATAAAAAATGAGAATTATAGTTTAAAGTGATTTTCACTATTATAGAATTGACCGTACTAAATAAATATTTACTCAAAACTAATAAATTTTTTTAATTATATCTTCACATATAGGTCATTGATATGGATCGGGGTTGGATGTATGGCAGACGTAATAGACATGAATATGTAAAAGGTGTTGAAGAGTTTATGAAATGTGCGGATGA
This sequence comes from Ligustrum vulgare, assembly GCA_963555705.1. Taxonomy (NCBI): domain Eukaryota; kingdom Viridiplantae; phylum Streptophyta; class Magnoliopsida; order Lamiales; family Oleaceae; genus Ligustrum; species Ligustrum vulgare. The sequence continues at coordinate 28,773,577 of OY743184.1, forward strand.
AAACAAGAGAAAGAAAGGTGAAACAATGATTTTGTGTCCTTGTTACGATTGTAAGAATTTGAGAAAGTTTCGTAGTTTTGATCAAGTGAAGAGTCATTTGATTCGTCGTGGGTTTAAAGAAGGTTATACACGATGGATATGGCATGGTGAGAGTATGCTTCCCAGGACGAGCACTGGTGACGATGTTGGTGATCAGCAGCAGAATAATTCAAGCAATATTTGTGAGAATGATTTGGAAAATGATGAGAATGATATGATAGACGATATGATGCGTGATATACAAGGGGAATACATTGAAAAACCTCATGTATTAGATAACTTGTTCAATGAGTCTGAGAAGCCTTTGTTTTCTGGTTGTAATAAATTCACTAAATTGTCTGCGGTACTAAAATTGTATAACTTGAAAGCAAGCAATAGGTGGAGTGATAAAAGTTTCACGGAATTATTGGGACTGTTACGAGAGATGCTTCCGGAAGATAACGAACTTCCTAGTTCAATTTACGAGGCAAAGAAATTGTTGTGCCCGATGGGTATGGAGATTGAGAGGATACATGCATGTCCAAATGATTGTATACTGTATCGAAATGATTACAAGGACTTGCGTCTATGTCCAAAGTGTGGGGTATCACGATATAAACGGAAGAACGTGAATGATAATTGTGGTGATAAGAAAAGCCCTCCGGCAAAGGTGTTATGATATTTACCTGTAATACCAAGATTTAAACGTTTGTTTGCCAATGCAAAGGATGCAAAGAACTTGCGGTGGCATGCCGACGGGAGAAAAGAAGATGGAAAACTAAGACACGTGGCTGATTCTCCTCAATGGAGGAATATTAATAGGTTGTTTCCCGAGTTTGGGGGCGAAGATAGAAATCTTAGGCTGGGACTATGTACAGATGGGATGAACCCACACGGTAATATGAGTAGTAGACATAGCACTTGGCCGGTTCTTTTGACTATTTACAATCTTCCTCCTTGGTTATGTATGAAGCGCAAGTATATCATGTTATCTTTGTTAATATCAGAGCCCAAACAACCGGGTAATGACATAGATGTTTATCTAGCCCCACTAATTGAAGATTTAAAAGTATTGTGGGATGAAGGCGTGTCTGTGTTTGATGCATATACCCAGATGAATTTCACCTTACGTGCTATGATATTTTGCACTGTAAATGATTTTCCAGCTTATGGTAACTTGTCAGGTTATACTAACAAAGGACCTAAAGCATGTCCCATTTGTGAAGAAGACATGATTGATCTTTGGTTGAAAAACTGCAAGAAAAATGTCTTCATGAGTCATAGAAGATTTCTCCCTATTGACCACCCTTATCGCAAGAAGAAAAAGCCATTCAATGGAAAAATCGAGGCTCGAACAGCTCGCTTACCATTAACAGGAGGTGAGGTATATGAACGAGTTAAAAATTTTGATGTTTCATTTGGAAAAACTTTTAAACCTCCTCAGAAGAGTCTTTGGAAGAAAAGGTCCATATTCTGGGATCTACCTTATTGGCAACACTTATCTGTAAGACATTGTCTTGATGTAATGCACGTGGAGAAAAATGTTTGTGATAGCATCATTGGGACATTGTTGAACATTCCAGGAAAGACAAAAGATGGTATTAAAGTCAGGAAGGACATGGTAGAAATGGGGATAAGGGATCAATTAGCACCACAAGAGTCGGAAAAGCGTACTTATTTACCCCCAGCTTGCTATACTTTGTCGAGAAAAGAGAAAACAAGTTTTTGTGAGTGCCTGCATACTATTAAGGTTCCATCTGGGTACTCATCAAACATTAAAAGTCTTGTCTCGATGAAGGACTTAAAATTGGTTGGTATGAAGTCGCATGATTGTCATGTCGTAATGCAACAATTGTTACCAGTTGCAATTCGAGGCATTCTCCCAAAACATGTTAGACAAGTCATTATAAAACTTTGTTTTTTCTTCAATGCAATTTGCAGCAAAGTTATTAATCCGGAGGAGTTGGATGATTTGCAGGCCGATATTGTTATCACTCTATGTCAATTTGAAATTTATTTTCCGCCATCATTTTTTGACGTTATGGTGCACTTACTTGTTCACTTGGTGAGAGAAATTAAGATTTGTGGTCCAGTATTCTTGAGGTATATGTATCCATTTGAGAGATACATGGGTATATTGAAAGGATATGTGAGAAATCGATTTCGACCTGAAGGTAGTATCATTGAAGGTTATGCTGCTGAGGAGGCTATTGAATTTTGTACTGATTACTTGGATGACGTTGAGACTATTGGTGTTCCTAAATCTCGGCATGATGGAAGACTTGAAGGTAAAGGTACTATTGGATGCAAGTCAATCGTCCCCAATGTTGAATTGCGATACAAAGCACACCTCCTTGTATTACAACACCTTCCTGAAGTTCATCCATATTTGGACGAGCATATGTCCATCATAAGGCAGCAGAATCCTTCAAAAGTTGAAAGGTGGGTAACTAATGAACATAATCGTTCATTTGCAAAATGGTTCAAAGATAAAGTCATGAAAGAATTGTCACAAACACCGAATACCATTGTTGAAACGGTAAAGTGGTTAGCTTACGGTCCTACCACGATTGTGAGGTCATATGAAGCATATGACATTAATGGGTATACGTTTTACACTAAACGTCAAGATGATAAGAGTGCAGTGCAAAACAGTGGAGTGACACAAGTAGCACTATCAAGAGATTTTTCAAATGCTAAAGATACCATGCCAGTAGATGCCTCGATGTCCTATTATGGTATTATTGGAGATATTTGGGAACTTGATTATAGGGAGTTCAAGTTTCCTCTCTTCCAATGTAAATGGGTTGATAACCGACGGGGTGTTCGGGTGGATGAATTAGGATTCACTATGGTGGATTTCGGCCGGTTGGGTTATCTAGATGAGCCATTCATACTTGCATCACAAGCCAAACAGGTATTTTATGTTCTTGATCCTGCCGATACTAAGTGGTCAGTCGTCCTTCAAGGAAAGAGAAGCATTGTTGGGATTGGTGATGTAGTAGATGAAGAAGATTATGATCACTTTGATGAAGCCCCTCCATTTTCTATCGGTATACAACTGAGTGCAACTTTAGGGGAAGATAACATTGAATCAAATTATATGCGTTGGGATCATGAAGAAGGATTATGGATTGACCGTCGTTCCTGATTATTAATTGTATGAGTTTATTTACACAGTCTTTGCTTTTAACTTTCTTTTACTTTTCATATATGCTCTATACATTTTTAACAATTTCTTTTGTCGTTTTGATAACAATAATTTATTAATACGTTGTTATATGTCCAGGTACGTTAAAAGTAGTCTCAATATAATGGCCGAGTCTTCATCATCTTCAGGTGATCATCGTGCTATCAGTACCAAAAGGACTAGAGGGCCAAAAATGTGTAAGAACATGAAGAAGGCCGGTGAAGTGAATGTCATCGAGTTCGATGACAAACATAGGCCAATCGGACCAGGCAAGGGGAACTTCAAACACTATGTCGGGTGTTTGGCCCGTATTCACGTTGACATTAACATCAGTGATTGGCACAAGGTTGATTCCGGCCTTAAGGACTTGATGTGGGAAGAAATAAAGGTACTATCACTACATACATGGTTAATAGATAACGTTTCGTAATTTTTTCTTATAACATCGCATATTATATTCGTCTTTCAGAGGGAGTTCAACATCCCCGATGACGCAGCAAAAAAAAGGGTGTTGAAAGTTGCGGGGATGCGATGGAAAGATTTCAAGACTCGGCTGGTTCATGATTATATCACACATGACCACCCGAAATACACATCTCCTATGCAACTTTACTCTTTTATAACTGAAGAGTAATGTGACTCGTTTAAGAAAGAACGCCAGACTGATAAATTTAAGGTATATATATTTAATTGTACGCATGTGATTTATTTAGTTGGAAATTACATACTTGATGTGACAATTTCAGGAAAAAAGTAAGAAAGCCAGGGATGCTCAATTGCGAAACGAGCATCCACATTATATGGGCTCAGCTGGTTATGTGGGGATGAAGCCACAGTGGGTAGTCAGTGACCCACTGTCTTCAAGTTCTTCATGCGACATGATTAGCTCGTCGATTGTAAGTGAGGATCGAAGTTTAGATTGGATTCGAGGTAGGTCGAAGAAGAAACAAGATGGAAGTTATTACATCCCCAACGAGAAAACGAGGGGGGTGTTTGATAAAATTGTAAGTATATCATGATTATTTTTTCATAATTTAAATTCAAATTTACTTAAATTTATACTTATATTTATGTTTCATTTTTCTGTTAATAGGTTGAAAAAGCTGAGCAGTCCACGCAGGGGACATTTGTGGCAAGTAGACAGCACGATATTTTAAGTGAAGCCCTTGGTAAGCCGGATCACCCTGGTAGGGTGAGGGGGTATGGCGTCTATGTGACCACGAGGGATGTTTACGGCAAGCCTGATGATTACATTAGACGTTCCTGTGGGGTCGTCTCAGTAGACGATAATAAGGGGATGATCAGGTCAGAGATGGAGGATAGTATTGCCGAGCGGGTCAGGCATCAGACCATGTCGGAGATGCAGAGTAAATTCGATACTATGCAGAGGGACTACCATAGTATGCAGACTAAATACGATGCTATCCTCCAGCGCCTGGGCTTAAATGTTGAGGCCGAGGTGGATCCACAACCCCGACCACCAACTCGCAGCAGTTGCCACTCCGTGGATCCAGATCCATTTCATGGACTTCAGGTATTTAATGTTATGTTATTTAGAATTTTTAACATTATTTATGTTATTTCAACTGGAAGTTGCTAACATATATGTTCAATGATGTTATACAATAGAAGCCGTCTCCTTGTCGTCTCTCCATTAGTCTTAATGGTGAGAAACAAATAGTAGCGAGCGGGATGGTTTATCCAGCCGGACCCGACACGGTGGTGCATCATCAACCTCTTTGGCCTGATCATGCTAAGGTGTCCATTGACCACATTTTCGATGGTGCAGAAGCGTGTTGTATTCCAGTGCCTTCTCAATACCACACCACAGTGGGGGAAGCTATTGGAAGCTTCTTGCAATGGCCCAAGGAGTTGGTGATTTTTGGAGAGGTACAAACATTTAGTTATATAAAAGATTCTGTCAATATTAATTTCTTTTAAATTTGTATAACTGAAGATGATAAAAATTATCTTGTTGCAGGAAGAGGCACCACAACAGGCAAAAAAATTTAATGAAGGAAAAACACCCCAGAGTTTCGAAATGTCATCCACTCAGCGACCTGCGATTGTTGACGATGAGACGTTGCAACGTCTGGGTGATGATTTTAAAATGTTACACACTCTGGTCATTCAATTGCCTGTTGGTGATGACTTCTACCAGGTACCCGTTGATGCCGCCGTGTTCAACTTTGCATTCGATGATGGTTTTTATGTTACAGTCGGAGACATCACCGACTTGCTTACGATGCAATGGTTGGATACATCAATCTTACAAGTGTTTTCATTGTAAGACTTCTGATCAAAAAGAAAAACTTCAATTTAAATCATTAATTTATTTCTATTTATTGGCATTATTATTTTTTAGGTACCTCCATGAGCTGTGTCAGGAATACGGTATTGAATCGATTGGATTCATGTCTCCGACACACATTGCATCGATTTCAGTAAGAACAAATGCAAATGGTGTTATAAATTACTTGGCCAGCACAATGAAGGCAATGAAAACTAAGAAATTCATTCTAGCACCGTATTTTCAGGAGTAAGACCGTTGATATTCTCTAATTTTTAACCTAATTTGAATGATATGATATTTAAAGTTGTATTTACACGTTCATAATACGTAGGAATCACTGGATGTTGCTAGTTATTTCTCCTGAGAAGAATACGGTGTACTTCTTAGATTCAGCTGCTGCATCTAAGCGTGACTTGGATATCAAGCCGATATTGAACACGTAAGTTAGGAAACTTTTAATGAAATAATTGTGAAGTTGTGGTGAAATTGATTGTAGAGTTGTGATTGTTGAGAAGTTGATAGTTTTGAATAGCAGGGTCCCCCTACAGGTTGGATAAGTTCAATTTATAGGGGAAACTCTGCCAAATTTTTTGTAGGATGTTTGAGTCTTAATTTTTTTGTAACTTGTTGATATAATTTATTGAGATTTTAGGGCTTTCAAAACGTATTGGACAGTTGGAGGCATGAGGACAAAATCCAATACAACGTGGAAAAACGTAAAAGTATGAAAACACGGATTTAAACTTTTTTAAAAATCTTTGAATTATTTCTATATTTTATTTAGTTTGATTATTAATATTGTTATTTTTCAATGTGAATATTTCAGTGTTCTCAACAACCTGGAGGGTCTGAGTGTGGCTACTACGTTATGAGAAATATGTATGAGATAGTCACAGAACACTTTCAACTTACTTCGTTAGAAAAGGTATAAGTCATTGAAAATGAGAATTTTAATAATCACTTTATATTTTATGAAAAAATAACTAATAATTCATTTTGATTGTTTGTAGGCATTTAAAGAATATTATTCAACGGAGGAAGTAATCGAGATTCAAAACTTATGGGCAAAATACTTTGTTCATAGGTTTGTGTAAATCAAAGCGTAATCAAAACTTGCACTTACATATATATTTAATTTGTATCATAAATTAACAATTTGTAAGTATAATTGTTGTTAATTTAATTTTATTACGTATATATCGATTATATATATTTATTTGGTGATGCGCATGTTCAGGTTATCGCAGACCACGTCCTGGTCACTGCAGGTCACGACCTGCAGTGGCCTGGGTCATTGCAAGTCACGTCCAGGTGATTGCAGGCCACGACGTGCAGTGGCCAGAGTCATTGCAGGCTACGTCCAGGTCACTGCAGGCCACGACGTGCAGTGGCCTGGTCATTGCAGGCTACGTCCAGGTCACTGCAGGGCAGACGTGCAGTGGCCTGGGTCATTGCAGGCCACGTCCAGGTCATGTAATATATATAAAAAAAAAAAAAAAAAGTTTAGGCGTCGGTTCTAAAGATAAAACCGACGCCTAAAGCTGTTTTGGGCGTCGGTTCAAAAATTAAAACCGACGCCCAAAACCGACTTTGGGCGTCGGTTTTAACCAGAAACCGACGCCCAAAGTGTATTTTTTTTTTTTGACTTTGGGCGTCGGTTTTAAACTAGAACCGACGCCCAAAGATGACTTTGCGCGTCGGTTTGCAACCGACGCCTAAAGTCGAGACTTTACGCGTCTGTGTCATATGCGTCGCCGCTACAACCGACGCGTATTCCGTTTTCCAACCGACGCGAATTCCTATTTCTGTACTGGTGAAAAGGTTTTAGGATGGAATAATTTGGTTTACTTACATTTGTACAGAATTTCATACGGAGTCTGCCAATGGATAACTCAACTTGGAAGTATATTTATCAAAAGGGTCACCATTAGGATAGATAGTGACTAAATTTTCTAGGGAGATTAGATCGAAACATGAGAGAACGAGCAATTTCCAACAACTGTTTATGTTTCATCTCTACTACCCCATTTTGTTGGGGGTGTATATACACATGATTTTTGGGGAAGGATCCCTAGAGAATTAAACAAGATTTGACACTCTAAACCAGTAAATAAAGAACCATTGTCACTTCTCACACACTTGACTTTCCTTTCAAATTGCCTATTAACCATAACAAAAAAATCTTTCAACACACTAGTGACTAGACTCTTATGAACCAGCAAAAAACTCAGGTGGACCTACTGAAATCATCAACAACAGTTAACTTATAGGGTGTTCCAGTTATAGGGTCCCCATATATCTATATGTATTAGTTCAAAAATTGCATTGGTATGAATTGAGCTTATTTGGAAAGGAATTCTGCGTTTTTTGGCCTTGTGAAATATGTCACATTCTTTCAGTTTTGCAACATTGTCATTAATAGAAATATGTTTCAAAAAAATCCAAATGCATCAAAATAGAATTGGAAGCATGCCCAAGTTTATTTTGAAGATCAGAGAGAGTATTACAAGCTGTGAAAGATGAAGAAGACTAAAGAACTGTGGATACATTTGCTAAAGAAGGTAACAAGGAATTGTAATTTTTAGGATTAAAAGAAAAACTATCTAAAAAGTATATCCTTCCAACTAATTTTCAGATGTCCATAATCTCTTCACTCTTCAGGTCCTGCACAACACAATAACTAGGATAAAAAAAAAATGAATTTGATTTGGGAGGTACACGCAAGTTTTTGGACTGATAGTAAGTTGAATTTAAAGCTAGGAACGTATAAGGTTTTTTTCAAATGAAGTCTATGGTTAAGAATAACATTTCCAGCGTGTTTAACCTCCTTTATTGAACCATCTGGTAGATATACTAGTGTGAAGTTTTTAACATGTTTAGGATTGTGAAGTAGATGTAGATTGGAACACGTATGATTACTAGCCCCGGTATCCACTATCAAAGTGCCATGCTTCAAATTATCAGGTAAAGTAAATGTGTTTTGGAAAGTATTACTACATGTAAAGTCCCTTAGATGAGCAAAGTTCACTTGATTTTCATTCCCAATCTAAAATTTGCCTTTCATGAATTTAACTAACTCCTATTGGATCAGATTAGACATGTTCACATTCTGCAATATTCATTTGTCTTCATAGTCAGAAGATTTGTTCTCTCAAAAATCTAGAGGGGAATCTGCCATATTCACCATTGATCTGATATTCTGATTCATACCTCTTGCTCTATGTTCCTTTCCATTTCTAAACCAATCCGGATATCCATGAATTCTAAAACAAGTACTTCTATTATTGCCATTCATGTTACAGTAGTCACAATGTTGGTTGTCCTTTCCATCATTATCCATCCTTCTATAACTTCCTCTTCTTGATCCATCTCTGCCTACCCAAGGTCCCCTTCCAAATCCTCCTCTGTTCATTCCAAATCCACCTCTACTGCTACTATTTCTTCTAGAATTATATCCCCTTGCCATCATTGCTGAATTTTCATTCACTTCTGGAAATATAAAGTGCACATCCCTTTTTTTTCAACTCTCAAAACCATGGAATATGCTTTGTTAACACTAGGCAGAGGATCCATGACAAGAATCTGATGTCTAGTATGATCATAGGATTCAATCCTTTGAGAAATTGTATGAGCCTATTAAAATTGTTTATCTCAGCAACTTCCTTACCTGCTCCATAGATACATGATGGATTTGGCATCAAACATGTATATTTGTTCCATACTTTTTTTTAATTTCGTGTAGTAAACAACCTGATGAGTTCTGAGGTGGCTCAACGAGCGTTGACCCGTTGCACGTGCCCGTAGGACCAATAACGAGGCAAAGAGCCAAAAGAATCAAGCAGACAATGCAAGGATTCATGCAAGGGTGGATGGATGAGTGTTCGAGTGCAAAGACCTCGTTTACGTTGCATAACAAAGTGGAAGAAGAGCCGAAGTTATTACAATGCATTTGGATCAAAGAAGAACAAAAAAATAAGGCAGAAGTAGAATCACGGCCGTAACACCTCTTTCACGGCCGTAAAATCATCTTGGCTAAATTTGTGCAGAAAGGCAGTCACGGCCGTAAACCATGATCTCACGGCCGTAACATTATCAAGACAAAATTATGCAGAAGAGGACTCACGGCCGTAAAGGACATCCTCACGGCCGTAAATAAAGTTTAGTAGTTTTTATATTTTTATTCAGAGAGTCGATTACGGCCGTATATAAATTTGTCACGGCCGTAACATGTGTTTTGCTTTTTAGTCCGTAAGTCACTTACGGTCGTAAACTTAAAAGTTACTGCCGTAAATTAGGCGGCGTATTTTTAACCTAGTTTCAGCGTTTAATTTATTTGCAATTCTAGTTTATTTAGGTTTCTTTATTTTGTTAGCCTATATATATGGCTTTATTCAGCATTGTAAAAAAACAACTATTATTCTTGAGATTAATGATATTGAAGGTGAGATGTTCCCTTAATTTCTTCGTGTTCTCGTCGAACAAATTGAACTTATCAAAGGATTTGACAACCTTTGTGACATTCCCCCTTTGTGGTTCTTATCTCCGCATCATAACAGGTTTTGGGTTTAATATACCCATAGTTCTTGCGTCATGAGGTCGGGGTTGCATTGTTACCGTCTACTATCTTGGATTTTAGAGCTTTCCGGCGTTTAATTCGGCGTGTTCTTGGTGATCCCCGTATCGGATCACATCATCTGGTATCAGAGCCTGTCTCTAAATCCAATTATTTAGTATTCCAGTTATTTTTCTTTTATTTCCAGTTATTAATCATTCAAAAAAAAAAATCATTCCAATTCTTGTTTCTTGAAATTCGTCAGAAATTCAAGATTTGCCAATTTCTGTTTCTTGTTCTTGATTATTTTTGTTGAGTAGCCAAAAAAAAAAAAAAATCCGAAATTTACAAAAAAAAAAAAAAATAAATAGAAAAGAAGTGTTGTTGATTTGAACAAGAAATCAAGAAAATAATATTTGGCAAATCTTTCCAACAATTCTTGTTTCCATTAAATTCCTTATTCTTGTTTCCATAAAACTTCTACTTGAAATAGAATTTTTGTTTCCATAATTTCCTTCTTAAACTGCCTAATTCCAATTTTTCCATCAACTTTCCTTATTTGCACTTTGGGGTTTATTCTATAAGGACCTAATCTGTGACATGTTTGGTGGGTTCTTTGAGAACGTGGGAAAAAGGGAATAGAGAGGAAAAAGGCAGAGTGGTGAGATTAATAGAGGGAAATAGCTAAAATCGAGTGATACACGAGTGATAAAACACGTGGGGATCTTTATTTAATTTTTTTTCTCTTTTCTTTATTACTAACCATGTCACAGAAGGAAGTTTCGTCGACGGAAAGGGATCTTCAAGATTTTAAAATGCTTGCAATGGTGGAGGAACGTTTTGCAAAATTGGAGGCGAGGTTGGATGCCAAGTTGGAAGAAAAATTTGGTACACAATCCGGCGTAAATGTGGAAAAACCTAATAATCCGGGGGAGACACGTGGTGCGGGAATTGTTCAACCATGTCAGGAACAACCGCGCAATTTTCCTAATTTACGGAGGCCGCTAAGGTATGACTTCAATCCACAAATTAGAGCTAGGAATGAACGTGTTGAGGTTGTTGATAGTGATGAGGATAGTGGTGAATTGTCTATTACTAGTGTTGGTAGGAGACGAGATCGGGGAGAAAGACGTGATAGGGGATATAGGCATGATCGTAGGGATGATGTAGATGGACATGTTGGTAACATTAAAATGTCCATTCCCTCGTTTCAGGGTAAGAGTAATCCGGACGTTTATTTTGAATGGGAAAAGAGGGTAGAATTAATTTTTGATTGTCATAATTATTCTGAAGCTAGAAAGGTTAAATTGTCAGTCGTAGAATTTACTGATTATGCTATAGTATGGTGGGATCAATTGGTTACTAGTAAAAGGAGGAATGGGGAGAGGCCTATTGAAACTTGGGATGAGTTGAAGGCCCTTATGAGAAAACGATTTGTGCCTGGACACTACTATAGGGATCTCTACCAAAAACTACAAACCCTTTCCCAAGGTAGTAAGAGTGTGGAGGATTACCATAGGGAGATGGAGGTTGCCATGATTATGGAAAATATAGAAGAAGACCCGGAGGCAACCATGGCTAGGTTTTTAAATGGTTTAAATCAAGATATTGCTAATGTTATTGAATTGCAGCATTATATCGATTTGGAGGAGATGCTTCACATGGCCATGAAAGTGGAGCGACAATTAAAAAGGAAGGGAACTTCAAAATTTTCTACAAGTTCCAATTCTTTTGGTAAGTCTACATGGAGCGGGACTTCTAAAAATGATGGGGTTGTGCAGAAAAATAAATTTGAGGCACCGAAAGGAAAAATAGAGTCACCCAACAAAGGTAAAATTGCTTTTGATTCTCAAACTCCTAGGACTAGAGATATTCATTCTTTTAAATGTTCCGGCTTAGGACATATTTCTTCACAATGTCCAAATAAACGAATACTGGTTATGCGTGACGGGGTATTAAGTTCGGAGGATGAGAAAGAGGGAGAAGTGGAGGATGAGTATAAGGATATGCCAGCTCTAGAGGATGTTAGTGAAAATGATGATGGGGACTATGCAGTAGCTAAATCATTTGTCACTAGGAGAGCCCTTATTACTCAAGTTAAGGTGGAAGAGTCGGGTGAGCAGGGAGAAAATATAATTCATACTAGGTGCTTTGTAAATAACAAGGTGTGTAGTTTGATAATAGATGGTGGTAGTTGTGCGAACGTTGCTAGCACTACTCTAGTGGAGAAATTATACCTACCTATACTAAAACACCCTAGGCCATATAAGCTACAATGGTTAAATGAATCGGGTGAGATTAAGGTGAATAAACAAGTGGTAGTTGATTTAGCGATTGGGAAGTATGAAGATAGCATGGTATGTGATGTGGTACCAATGCATGCAGGGCACATCTTGTTGGGCAGGCCATGGCAATTCGATAGGAAGGTTATTCATGATGGTTTTAAAAATAGGTATACCTTCACTAAGGATGGGAAAGATATCAAACTAATGCCTTTGTCACCTCAACAGGTCTATGAAGACCAACTGAAATTAAAAAGTGAGGAAGAGAGAAAGAGGGTCGAGACCACGATCCCGAAAAAAGGAGAGTTGTGTGAAAAACCGAGAGTTGGGACCACGATCCCAGAAAAAGGAGAGGGTGTGAAGAGCGCCAGTAAAAATAAAAGAGAGAAAACAAAGGTGAGCTTCTACGCAAAACAAAGTGATATCACCAAAGCTATTTCTACAAATAAACCAGTGATTTTACTCATGTATAAGGAATCTTTCCTTGTACTTGATGAAGCTAACCACGCCCTCCCCAGTTTAGCTGTGTCTCTTTTGCAGGAATTTGCAGATTTATTTCCCGAGGAGATTCCTAGTGGGCTGCCGCCAATTCGAGGGATTGAACACCAGATTGACTTCGTGCCAGGAGCAGTCATTCCAAACAGGCCAGCTTATAGGAGCAATCCCGAATAGACCAAAGAGCTACAAAAGCAGGTTGAAGAGCTATTGAAAAAGGGCTATGTTAGGGAAAGCATGAGCCCATGTGCAGTACCAGTTTTGTTGGTGCCAAAAAAAGATGGGACTTGGAGGATGTGCGTGGATTGTAGAGCAGTCAACAATATTACGGTAAAGTATCGCCATCCCATACCTAGACTTGATGACATGCTTGATGAACTATATGGTGCTTGTATTTTTAGCAAAATAGACCTTAAGAGTGGTTATCACCAAATTCGAATGAAAGAAGGTGATGAATGGAAAAACGCCTTCAAAACCAAATATGGTTTATATGAATGGATGGTTATGCCATTCGGCCTCTCAAATGCACCTAGCACTTTTATGAGACTAATGAACCATGTTTTACGTGCTTACATTGGTAAATTTGTTGTGGTATATTTTGATGACATTTTGGTATATAGTAAGAACTTAGGTGATCACATTGAGCATTTAAGATCTGTTTTGGAAGTTTTGAAAACTGAAAAACTATATGCTAATTTTAAAAAGTGTACTTTTTGCATGAAAAAGGTAATTTTTATTTGGTTTGTTGTTAGTGCTAATGGTGTAGAGGTAGATGGGGAGAAAATTCGTGCTATTAAAGAATAGCCAACTCCCAAAAGTATTACGGAGATTAGGAGCTTCCACGGGTTGGCTGGGTTTTATAGGAGATTTGTTAAAGACTTTAACATACTTGCAGCACCACTCACAGAAATAGTCAAGAAAAGTGTAGGATTCCATTGGGGAGAAGCACAAGAAAATGCTTTTAAAGTACTTAAGGATAGGTTATGTTCTGCACCGATTTTGGCTTTACCTAACTTTAACCAAACCTTTGAGATTGAATGTGATGCATCAGGAATAGGTATTGGAGTCGTTCTTATGCAAGAAAAATTGCCGCTTGCATTTTTCAGTGAAAAGCTGAGTGGGGCAGTTTTGAATTATCCTACCTACGACAAGGAGCTTTATGCTCTTGTTCGTGCCTTGGAGACATGGCAACACTATCTGTGGCCAAAGGAATTCGTCATACACACTGACCACGAGTCACTGAAACACCTCAAGGGACAAGGTAAGCTAAACAAAAGACACGCCCGTTGGATGGAGTTCATTGAGACTTTTCCATACGTCATTCGCTATAAGCAAGGTAAGGAGAATGTGGTAGCAGATGTCCTTTCTCGCAGGTACGTACTTCTAAACTCTTTAAATGCGAAGTTGCTTGGATTTGAATATATAAGAGGTATGTATGCTAATGACCCTGATTTTTCTACATTTATGCTTCATGTGAAAAGGGTGCAATTGATAAATTTTATAGGCATGATGGCTATTTATTTAGAGAAAGTAAACTTTGCGTGCCTAATTGTTCTATGCGTGAATTGCTAGTGCGTGAGGCTCATGGTGGGGGGTTAATGGGATACTTTTGTGTAATTAAGACTTTAGAAACTTTACAAGAGCACTTTTATTGGCCTAAAATGAAAAGGAATGTTCACCATATTTGTGAAAGGTGCATAACTTGTAAACAATCTAAGTCTAGGGTCTTACCACAAGGTTTGTATACACCTTTGCCTGTACCTAATGAACCTTGGGTAGATATATCTATGGATTTTGTGTTAGGTTTTCCTAGGACAAAAAAAGGTAGAGACTCGATATTTGTGGTGGTAGACAGATTTAGCAAAATGACGCATTTTATTCCTTATAATAAAACTGATGACGCAACAAACATAGCTGACCTATTCTTTAGGGAGGTTGTGAGACTCCATGGGGTACCTAGGAGTATTGTGTCTGATAGGGATGTTAAGTTCCTAAGCTACTTTTGGAAAGTCTTGTGGGGGAAGATGGGTACTAAATTATTATTTTCTACTACATGTCACCTGCAAACTGATGGCCAAACAGAGGTAGTTAATAGGACATTAATCCAACTTTTGCGCACTATAATAATTAAGAATTTAAAAAGGTGGGAGGAATGTTTGCCATTTGTGGAATTTGCTTATAATCGATATGTGCATTCTACTACTTCATGTTCACCTTTTGAAGTTGTTTATGGTTTCAACCCGCTAACTCCTCTTGATTTAATTCCTTTACCTGTAGATGAACGGAGCAGTTTGGACGGGGCGAAAAAAGCTAAGCTTGTGAAAGAGCTTCATGAGAAGGTGAAAGGGCAAATTGAAAAGAAAAATGAGCGTTATGCGACTCATGCCAACAAAGGTAGGAGGCAAGTGACGTTCGAGCCGGGTGATTGGGTGTGGGTACACTTGCGAAAGGAGCGATTTCCAACCCAAAGAAAGTCTAAGTTGCAACCAAGAGGCGATGGACCTTTTCAGATCCTTGAAAAGATAAATGAGAATGCATATAAGCTCGATCTTCCAGGTGAGTATAACGTGTCTGCTTCTTTTAATGTTGCTGATCTTTCTCCGTTTGATGCAGGTGATGATTTGAGGACGAATCCTTTTCAACAGGGAGGGGATAATGAGTTCCGGGGTGGCTCAACGAGCGTTGGCCCGTTTTACGTGCCCGTAGGACCAATAACGAGGCAAAGAGCCAAAAGAATCAAGTAGACAATGCAAGGATTCATGCAAGCGTGGATGGATGAGTGTTCGAGTGCAAAGACCTCGTTTACGTTGCATAACAAAGTGGAAGAAGAGCCAAAGTTATTACAATGCATTTGGATCAAAAAAGAACAAGAAAATAAGGCAGAAGTAGAATCACGACCGTAACACCTCTTTCACGGCCGTAAAATCATCTTGGCTAAATTCGTGCAGAAAGGCAGTCACGGCCGTAAACCATGATCTCACGGCCGTAACATTATAAGGACAAAATTATGCAGAGGAGGACTCAGGGCCGTAAAGGACATCCTCACAGCCGTAAATAAAGTTTAGTAGTTTTTATATTTTTATTCAGAGAGTCGATTACGGCCGTATATAAATTTGTCACGGTCGTAACATGTGTTTTGCTTTTTAGTCCATAAGTCACTTAAAAGTTACGGCGGTAAATTAGGCGGCGTATTTTTAACCTAGTTTCAGCGTTTAGTTTATTTGTAATTCTAGTTTATTTAGGTTTCTTTATTTTGTTAGCCTATATATATGGCTTTATTCAGCATTGTAAAAAACAACTATTATTCTTGAGATTAATGATATTGAAGGTGAGATATTCCCTTAATTTCTTCGTGTTCTCGTCGAACAAATTGAACTTATCAAAGGATTTGACAACCTTTGCGGCGTTCCCCCTTTGTGGTTCTTATCTCCGCATCGTAACGGGTTTTGGGTTTAATATACCCATAGTTCTTGCGTCGTGAGGTCGGGGTTGCATTGTTACCGTCTACTATCTTGTATTTTAGAGCTTTCCGGCGTTTAATTCCGCGTGTTCTTGGTGATCCCCGTATCGAATCACATCACAACCACATTAATTCTTCCATGTGTTAAACTACTAATCTCTCTTTGAAGTTGATAGAGCAGTGGTCCATTGCACTCTCCAAATCGCTCTTCGAGTTCCTTCCACAGATCTCGTGCTGATGTAGCATATATGAAGGAAACCACAATCTCCTTTGACGAGCTGAGTATCCAAGAAATTACCATGCAATCGACTCTCTTGCACTGCTCAAAGTTCGATGAATCAAGTTTTGGAATCTGGAAATCTCCATTTGTAAATCCTAGCTTTGCCTTTCCTCCCAAAGCTGTCCTTATTGAGTGATTCCAGCTCAAGTAATTACCTCTAGTAAGCTTCGATGTGACTAGCATCATCGTAGGATGATCTGATCCCTGTAGATGGAGTGGATCTTCATTGTAATTTTTTCCTAAATCCTTCTTACCAATTATTCTTGTTGCCCCAATTGTTCTCCACCAGTTTGCATTTTCATTTGATTTTCCATGAATCAATTGTTTAACAATCTTTGATTCTTTCTTCTTCTTTGGATCTAGAATCGTAAGTGATTTCAACCATGCTCTGATACCATGAGCAGAATAAAAGAAAAACCAGAAGAAGTATATTTATTATTCCATTCACTGATGAAGGAAATAAGAGTAGCTATTTATAGAAAAGAGAAAAAACTAGCTAATAAGAAGGTGACACATCACCATTTATTTTAGAGACTAAAATAGCAGTCATTCTAAGAGCGAGAATATCTTCTATTGCTGGTGCATGGAGCATGCTTAGTAAATATTCCACAAACTAGGCCATCCAGCTCCATATCTTTATGATGATCAAAGTAAGAGTAACACAAAAGGCTCTTCTCAATGGAAGTGAGCATCTTATTCTTTTCCCTATGTAACTAACTCGTCTATTGATATGCCTCTATATGGAAAGACCTTCAAAGTTTTCCATTGTCTAGAATAATCTAAAAGTGCTAAGGATGTCCATGACGAGCCCCTTAGAGAATATTATCTAAGAATTAGGCACGTGGCTGGCTATTATGTCAAATGGGAGGGCTAGGATTTCTATATACTTCTACAAAAAGAAGGGATCAGGAAACACTAGTTAGAGGAGGTAAATGACAATGAAGAATACGCTCCACTCTTGCTGGTGGTTAAAGAACTAGGAAACCTCAAAAAAACCCTCGTGCTAAAATTTCAGAACTTTAGTGTGACACGAAGCCCTATCGACCATAGGAAGAGGCATGTCCAACCCGTGCCCGAGGGTATTTTGGTCATTTGTCATGACGGTGTCGAAATGGGCTGAAATTTGGCAGGTTGATTGGAAACGACTTGAGAAATTGGACTCGGGGTTTAGGTCTTGGGATGTTAGCCAAATTCCTTCGTTTAAGCCTTCAAATTAATATTTTTAGTATTTTCCGTTTAATTTTGCACTATTTTTGGAGCATTTTAATATTTTCTGCTTTTAGGGATTCTTGTAATGCCTAAATAAAGGATTTTTAGCATTTTCTGTTGAAGTAATGAATATTTTTGCTTGAATTCTAGAAAATATTTCATTCTTTGCGTCTTCTAGAACGAGATCTAGACCCATTCGTCAATCAGAATGATATCTGATCCCTTTTTCCATCTTCCCTGAGTCAACGTTCGAGAATACCACACACATATGAACTTCTTTGGGGACACAAAAATGTCGATGCTTCCATGTTACACTTTCTTGAGGGACTAGAAAGTAAGCATCACAAGTTAACACCGGACAATATTGATTGTTGGCCTGGCATTAGAAACTAATTCACCATAGGGACGTTCAGTTCAGTTCAACTGAGCCTTTCAACATATGACAATAGTAAGGGCGTCAATATTGTTGGAATATTAGTTAGATTAGAATATTGTAGAATTAGCTAGAATAAGTTTGTTAGATTCAAATTGTTACACTTAGTGATAGTTCTAAAGGTTCTTCTAGTTCCTTCTAGCTTAGTTTGATTTCTCTATAAATAGTTCAACTTTGTAATCATTTCATAAAGCATTTGAATAATAAAATTTTACTTTAACATTTTATATTTTGTTCATGGTATCAGATCGGGTTCGGTTCTTGCGGTAGAACGTCAAAGCTTTCCGATCTCTGGCTAGCGGCAACACCCCCGCTCGTCCGCAAAGTTAATTTTTGTTTTATTTTGTTTTTTGGCCTAAAATTTCTTGTAGCCAATAATTGTTGTTTCTTCTAGATAAAGAGAAAGTGAAACTGAGAATAGAAAGTTCAACGTGGTAGATCTAAAGTTGGAGCTTCAAAGTATGAGAAATCATCAAAGTGCTCTAATGCACTCCTTCAAGCTTTCACTTCCAGCAAATCTATGAACTAGAAGCTTGCCATTTCCAACAACATGAGCAAGTTTGAAGTCGCCTTTATCAATTTAAAATCACAAATCTAAAATTTTGAGTTACATTTGTTATGACCACGCCTAAATTAAACTTGAAACATCACTCGTAAGACCCGCTAGTCACCTAGTGGACCCACAAGCTTACAAGTTATTACATGGCCGAGGCATTCTAGAGACCGAGCCCCTCATGGCCGAACCACTTTTTCTAAGTGGTGACATCCGAGGTATGTTCCTAGAGCTAGCAACAAAGTTGGAAAATGATGTCAGCGAAGTAATAATTGGGAACAAGTTGCAACTTGATGGGACACTACCTTTACCGTGGATGGGATGGTTGTATTAACCCTATAATAGGATGTAATGATTATGACCAATTAAATGGTTAACCTGACCAGCAGTTAGGGTGAAGCCACATGTAAAGTCTAACACATATCATGATCCTAGTATAGGATTTTAGATATAAATAGAACACATTTACCTCCAAGAAGGGGGTTAGAAACTTAATATATAAAATCTCACTCCCATTTTTCTCTTTTACAAACTTATATTTCTCGCGCCCAATTTATATTTACTTGAAATGAGTACTGACTTAGACATCGGAGTGCAAACGGGAGCCACCTCGACCCCCTTTGCAAGCTGATTGTTTGTCCTAGTGCGCAGGAGATCTACGTGTTCAAGAGGGAGAAGCTGAGACGTGTTGATACAAGGTGCTACCAGATTTTGTGGTCAACAACATTTTCAACCGTTCAGTCTTGAGATGGATGTAGAAACATATTTGGAAGGGAATCTGTGGTGGTGCTTGAGAAACTATTGGAGCAATTTATATATATATCTAGTGCTAAATCCGAATTTTGTGTTATGTGAATCAGCCACCAGAAGTTGGATTTGGTAGATGACAATACCTTATGGTTCTGATTATGGCGTTTCTAGGGGTAGAGGATGTTGGAAGTTGGAACCAGATGAAGCAGACCAGTGGATGACGGTGACTACAGGGAAGCGTGGATATGATGTGTCGATTGGCACTTTTATATACATTAAGAGCGCTGGTTGCTCTAAAGAACGATGAGATGCTGGCTGGTTTTGAAAATCTGAAAGCAATGGAGACGATGTCCTCTGTGAGTGCTGCGGTGAAGATAGGAGGAAAGGTTTTGGACGTGATGAAATGCTTTCTACTTTTCTGTATTGAAGAAGCTCGAAATTGTGAGAAGAAGTCAGTGCTAAAACAGTGGCAACCATCATCCATAGCTCAAGGGGATCTGTTTGAATCATCACATTCTATTGGATTTTATCAGCTTATATCTACATAAATCCACATTCAATCAGATTTTACCCGAATATCCTTTCACTCCTGAAGAAATTAAAAATTGAACTCGAACTTCCACAAAACAAGAACAAATTTCTGTTTAATTCATAAAAATGGCAAGTGTAATGATAAGATCCCAATCGGAAAATCTCGTCGAACAACGCGGAATAACGAAATTAAAACCTAAGAATGATCTAGATCAGATTTAAACACAAAAATAAACAAGAACACAGGAAATAAATAACGGAATTAACTATAGATTGACGATAAAACCTTAACCCGACAATCAGACGCAAGAACCAAGATTGGTGAACGCCACAAGGATTCATCAATTTCCTTGATAAGATTCTAATTGGAAATGCCACAAATATTCTCGCGAATATTTGATAAGTTCAACGCCACAAATATTTCACAATATTTGATATGTTGGATTTGTTCTCGAAGAACACAAAAGGGACTCCTCAACCTTTCAATTGGAGAAAACTCTCTCAACTTAAATTCAATAATTTCAAAACTAAACTATCTTTTACAATCATGGAAAGGAATATAAATAAGAAAATAACCTAGCCATTAATTGGGCTCAAAATAGAATCCTAACTAGACTAAAATACTAAAATAGGAAAGTAAATAATTAAAAACGGAAAAAATAATCAAAATACGCGAAAATCCGGAATATTAGATTTACGGCCGTGATGAACTCATTTACGGCCGTAAATGACTTTTTGCTTGAGACTTACGGCCGTTACCATAATTCTTACGGCCGTAACTATGAAATTATGTAATTCTTCATTTAAACCCGAGGCAGAGTTGTGGCCGTGAGGATTATTCTTTACCACCGTAATGAAGGTTCTACTCAAATTTGCGATAGCTGTGTTACGGCCGTAACTTCCACTATCACGGTCGTAAGATGACTTCTGCACCTTTTTTCCCTCTCAAATTCGATTACTTGCTTCGGCTTGATCCTTTCTTCCTCCCGGCTCGACCCCAACACGGAACTTGCTCCGTTTTCCACGTAGATCACCATTATACTGCAGATGGCTCGACTTCGCCCTTTGATGCCTGGTCTGGAACGTATCATACTCCCTCTCTTGAAGAGGATTCGACCTCGAATCCAATTTTTGTCGGCTTTTCAAACTCCTCCTGTTTTTCTGTGCTCGATGATTATCTTTATGCCTCGTGCTTGCTTTCAACCTTTTGGGCTGGCCATTTTTCTCCTTCAACTTTCTTGACTTTTTGGGTTGTTCATTTGTGCCAACAAGTTTTTTTCCTGTTTTAAGCTCATGGTTTGACTTCAGTACCTGTGAAACAGATTTTAAAGAACTGGGGAGGGGTGTGTTAGCGTGAGTAAGTGCAAATAGACTCATTTTTGTGGTAGACACTCTTTTCTTTTACTTTTTATACTCAGTCTCTCTTTTTTCTGAGGTCGTGACCTCAACTCTCTTTTCTTTAATTTCCACTTCCTCTCCTTTTTCTGAGGTCGTGGCATCAACTCTCTTATTTTTCCCCTAAAACTCACTTTTCACTTTCAATTGATCTTTCAGGGCATCAGTTGGAGATAGTGGCATTAGAGTAAACTTTTTTCCCCCTTTTACCAGGCTGTATCTATTCGTATATCCATTGATGTGATCCGGACCAGGCATCGAAGGGCGAAGTCGAGCCATCAACAATATGATAGTGATCTACGTGCAAAACGGAGCAAGTTCCATGTTGGGGACGAGCCGAGAAGAGGGACGGATCGAACCGAATCGAGTACACGAAATTGTTTATGCAGAAAAGGCCTTACGGCCGTAATGGAAATCCTTCACGGCCGTAAATCATATAATCACGGCCGTAAAAGCTATTGTTACGGCCGTAATCAACTATCAAGGGAAAAGGCCAAATTTCAGGCAGAACATGTCTTACGGCCGTAATGTCCAGTCTTACGGCCGTAACATTCAAACCGGAGGAATTTCACGGCCGTAACTAATATCACAATTTTAATCAGAAAGGCCTTTACGACCGTAAGAGGTTTCGTCACGGCCGTAAACAAGCTGCGCCAGATTTTTCGGAATTTTAAATTATTTTATTTCCTTTTTTGTTTTTGGTTATTTTCCTATTTTAGAATTTTAGTCTAATTAGAATTCTATTTTGAGTAAATTAGATGCTAGGTTATTTTGCTTATTTATATTCTTTCCATTCATTGTAAAAAAAAAACAGTTTAGTTTTGAATATTGAATTTGAGTTGAGAGAGTTTTCTCCAATTAAAAGGTTGAGGAGTCCCTTTTGTGTTCTTCAAGAACAAATCCGACTTATCAAATATTGTGAAAATATTTGTGACGTTGTACTTATCAAATATTCGCGAGAATATTTGTGGCGTGTCCGATTAGAATCTTATCAAGGAAATTGACAAGTCCTTGTGGTGTTTCGAAAACCTTGAATCTTGATTCCGCATCGTCAATTTCTTGCGTCGTGAATCTTGGGTTAAGGTCCTATCGTCAATTTTATCTTTCCAGTATTTTATTTATTCGTATTCTTGTTTATTTTCGCGTCAAATCTGATCTAGATCTTTCCTAGGTTTTTAATTTCATTATTCCGCGTTGTTCGACGAGATTCCCCGACTGGGATCTCATCATCCATCGTGTAGCACAGCCCTTTCATGTTGCCAATGCCTCCCCAACAATATGTGACTAATTTACATAGGCACCACTTCACAAACTATCTCATCAGCATATCCACCAAAAGAAAAAGTGACCAAGGCCTGTCTCTTCACCTTAACTTCCCCCGACTCAGTCAACCATTGTAATTTATAAGGTGTTGGGTGTTTCATTAAAGGTAAGCCTAATTTTTTCACCAACATTGTACTAACTACATTAGTACAACTTCTCCCGTCAATCACCATGCTACACACTTTATCATTCACGATGCATCTAGTGCGAAAAATATTATCCTTCTACCCTTCCACATTATCCAAAACATTCACCTTACGCTTAACGTTAAGAGCATGCCTATCAATAGTTGACTCATCCACCACAACACTTTTCGCCCCATCACTATCACACCTAACCTTTTTACGTGGACAATCAAGTGCAATGTGACCCCGTTCCAAACATTTAAAGCACTTAGCCTTTTTACGTGGACAATCAAGGGCAATGTGACCCCGTTCCAAACATTTAAAGCACTTAACATTTTTATCCTTAAGAGGCTTGGAATCAGAATTATTTTTACCGTTGGTTGTCGGTTCCTCCCTCCTTTTGTGAATATGATCACTACCCTCCCGTTTTGATGTCTCTTTTCGCTTCAATGGCCTTTCATCCATCCAATCTCCATACCTAGCATGACATTCAGGCTTACTACTCCTCCTAGCCATTGAGTCCGCCCGCGATTGCTCCTTTTTCAATTGGGAAATCATCGCATCTCTTTTATCCATCCTAGCCACTACCTTCTTAAATTTTGCCTGCATCTTTGCCAATAATTCAACACCCTAAACCAATATCCTATTTCCTCTTTCGGGGCGTTTGTTGTCACCCATTGATGAATATCTCTCCTCGCGAGACATGGTTTATAACAATAAGAAGAAATAAAATTCCTCACAAATCTTTATCACTTGTGTATCACTCTTTTTTCTTCTCAACAACTCCGATAATCAATCCAAGAACTCTTTATCAAAGGTAGATAAGCAAGACACGAATAAGAACAAATTGAAGAACTGAGGAAATTTGGAATATGAAAAAAAAATTGAGATTTTCGATTTTTTTAATCTTCTGCCAGAGAATTGGATCATGTATGGCAGAAAAAAAGAACTGGATTTGGACGAAAAACGAACAAGAAAAACACTTTTGAATTTTTGGGACTGACTCTTATGGATCAAATTGAAAAAATTTATAACTTGCACGAAGAACACGAAGAACAAGAAAAACAAGAAAAACAAGAAAATATCAAGAATATCAAGAACTGAATCTAGATCCAAGCTCTGATACCAGATGATAAGATCCCAATCGGAGAATCTCGTCGAACAACGCGGAATAATGAAATTAAAACCTAGGAAAGATCTAGATCAGATTTAAACACAAAAATAAACAAGAACAGAGGAAATAAATAACGGAATTAACGATAGATCGACGATAAAACCTTGACCCGACAATTACGATGCAATGAATGACGATGCAGATTGAAGAACCAAGATTGGTGAACGCCACAAGGACTCGTCAATTTCCTTGATAAGATTCTAATTGGAAACGCCACAAATATTCTTGCGAATATTTAATAAGTTCAACGCCACAAATATTTCACAATATTTGATAATTTGGATTTGTTCTCGAAGAACACAAAAGGGACTCCTCAACCTTTCAATTGGAGAAAACTCTCTCAACTTAAATTCAATAATCTCAAAACTAAACTGTCTTTTATAATCATGGAAATGAATATAAATAAGAAAATAACCTAGCCACTAATTTGGCTCAAAACAGAATCCTAATTAGACTAAAATACTAAAATAGGAAAATAAATAATTAAAAACGGAAAAAATAATCAAAATACGCGAAAATTCGGAATATTAGATTTACGGCCGTGATGAACTTTCTGCTTGAGACTTACGACCGTAACTATGAAATTCTGTAATTCTTCATTTAAACCCAAGGCGGAGTTACGGCCGTGAGGATTATTCTTTACGGTCGTGATGAAGGTTCTGCTCAAATTTGCGATAGCTGTGTTACGGCCTTAACTTCCACTCTTACGGCCGTAAGATGACTTCTCCACCTTTTTTCCCTCTGAACTTCGATTCCTTGCTTCGGATTGATCCTTTCTTCCTCTCGGCTCGACCCCAGCAAGGAACTTGCTCCGTTTTCCACGTAGATCACCGTTATACTGCCGATGGCTCGACTTCGCCCTTCGATGCCTGGTCCGGAACGTATCATGTAACTTCACTGTCATTAAGTTCAATTAGTCAATCCAGACCTCCTGATCTGTGAATTTTGATGTTTTGTGTTATGGTTGAACATTGGAGTCTGGCGAGAGGGACAAAGTGCCGACATAAACATTTTGAGCTTGTGGTGGTGTTTTGAATGACGCGACCGGTTTGCTTGCATTTTTTGGCTCAATTTTGTGTGATTATGCCTAAGAAATGGCCGAAGTTGTGAGAAAGAAGATCGATCGTGTTCTGCGTTTCAGATCTGTAAAAACCCAGATTTATTTTCACAAAATGGACCACTTATTTGAGTTTGGGACGTTGAGAGGAAGCTTCCTATAAGCTCCATAAATTTCCGGGCGACCGGCCGATAGGGGGGACGGCAGCCGGCGATTGGACTCCGGCAATGGAGATTTTGAATTTTGGTTGAAAGAAGGGCGTAGATGAAATTCGTTTAACCAATTTACAGAAACTTAGAACATATCCTAAAGGTTTTGGATGTGTTTAATTTGGTCCTAGAGCTTTGATTTTGTGAAAAATAGACCGTGTCAGTATAATTGCTTTGATTTTAGTGATGGTTCTACGTTCTTCTAGTTCCTTTTGATTTCTCTATAAATGGTTCAACTTTTTAATCCTTTCATCGGGCATTTGAATAATAAAATTTACTATCATATTTTATATTTTGTTGAAATATACCTTGGCAAAGTTATCTCAGCTATTTCACCCAAAAAATGGTGGAGTTGGGAATCTTTCTACAAGTTACAACCAAACTTTTGAGGTATGATTTAGACAGTACTACTATACTTTGTAGAGAGACATCCAAAGTCGAGCATCAAAGACGTAAGATGACTAAGTGGATTTGATTAATAAATAAATTCATGATTAGGAAATAATAAAGCCAACAGCTTCATAGCCAGAACATGGCTATAAGAATAAAGGGAGTTCTCTGTTTCGTAAAAGTTTTTTATTTTTTATTTTTTTTATGTTTTCAATGTAAAATATGTGGATGAAAAATGAGTTGAGATAATCTACGTGGTTAAAAAGTCGTTTGAAAAAATATATTTTTCAAACTTTCTCAAATTTTGATATTTTGGTGACATTTTCTGTCTTATATATGATGTTTGACTTGTCTATAAATATCTAAAGTCACTACAAACTAGCAGTAGGAAAGTGTTTGTTAAAAAAAAAAATTAATATAAATTTATAAATATTAATGTTAGTTAAGTAATATTTATATGACTCACAAAATATGAAAACAATGCTATCGTTATATAAACAGTTTATAACATTAGTCAAAGATGATCTAAAATTTCTTTACTTGTTCAATATTTTATTTTTTATTAAAAAAAAAAAAAATGTTTTAAATTTGGCCAAACCTAGTAACCGAGACAAATAAAAATGTGGTGCTTCAGTTCAAGCATGGCATCTGCACATGGGGTAAATTATTTTCATTGGTATCTTTTGCACCTAAGTTGCTGACCCTCAATTAATTGTTCCATGGACCCAATAAATATGGCTATTAAAAATATGGTTGATGTGTGTACAGATCAAGACCGGCTATTCAATTGGAAAAACGCAACTTTAACTTGTCTCATTTAAATCTTGAGTTGAGATAATTAGAATTATTCAATTTCAATTGGAAAACTCAACTTTAACTTGTCTCATTTAAATCATAATTAGTATCACACCCGTGCGTTGCACGGAAAAATGATATGAAATGATTTTATTGTAAGTATCATTATAAAATAGAAGAAAAAAAAAATTGAACACATAATTTATTTTAATTAATGATACAGATTGTCAACAAATGCTCAAAATAGAAATAAATTACAATTCTCATCAATTTTGAAAAACATCTTTAAATAATACATTGTTTGTACAGTTTATAGTTGTTCATATCTTTGTGATACACGAAAGTTGCTATATAGACAAAATATATAAACAATTGTTCAAATTTAAAATAAATGATGCAATTTTTCAAATATATATTGTATAGAATAAATAAAGAAAAATTCGTCTAAAACTAACCTGAATAGAAATAATTATCCTCAAAGTATTATAATTTACATAACATAAAGTAATTGTAACAAATTAAATATATGCGATCCTATATATAAATAAATGTAACAAATTAAACAATATTGACGACGCACAAAAGTGAGAATCAACCTCAAAATTTGTGATGCACGAATATGAAATTCAATTCAAGAGATCATTTGTATGATTCATAATTTTTAATTTTTAAATGCAATGCATTTAATTGAACATAATTAAATGCATATTTAATTATATGTCAATAAAAAAATTATTAATGAAAATATAAATAAAAAATATATAGTGAGTCTTTTTGCCTATATATGTTAATAAAATTAAGAAATAAAGTTTCACCTTTTTTTACGGTATATAATTATTTTTTTATATTTTAATAAAATTGTAAACTATTGAATTATTTTATCATCTTTACAGGAAAACTGATCATGAATTAAGTGTTTTAAATATTGTACGGTGAACATATCAACTCCATTCTGGAATTAACGCTCAATAAATGAAATTTTCTTTTTTTAAAAAAATTTTGAACTACAAAATTAGGCTCATACAGTACATGTACAAAATTCAACTTACATATTCTCCTTAAGATCAAAGCTTTTCTTTTCATATATTGCTCCTTATCATATTCTTCCCAAAAGAGGTGTAGGATAGACTTTTTTTGTATAATTTGATTTTTTAAGAATTCATTATTAATTTCAAGTTTTTTTTCTAACAAAATAATCATTAATTTAAATAAATATTGTTATATTAATTGACTCTTCTTTCTTCATACTGACAATTTCTTTATTCATATTGTAAAATTATTATTTTAATAAAAATTTTGATCGATCGATTGTTTAATAGAAATTATATGAACTACTTATGAAAATCTGTAATATATTTTCGCATATTTTAGTATTTAAATTTGTAATGAAATTTAAAAAAAAAATGAATAGAATCAGTAAATGAATAAAAATAATGTGAAAATGATGAATAAATTGAAGAAATCTTAAATTTGTATAATTAACTCAATTTAATTGGATTCTCCTTAAAAATCCATATAGTTATTTTATTAAAAATATAAATTAAAATTTTATCTTTAATTTTTTATGATTTTACCGATAATATATTTACAATTTGCTCTCATATGTTAGTTTGCATTAAACTTCTCACTGTGGTCTTTAATTCGACACCCATATTACAAATTCTTCGATTTCAAAATAATAAAATAATAATAAAATAGAATAAATAATATTTTGATGTTATTAATAGTATAGTACGAATGCCAATGCAATTAATGACACATGTAAAATAATAATTGTTAAAATATTTAATATAATTTTTTTTAGAAAAAAAAATTCAAATTTAGAAAGTTTTTTTTTGCGGGAAACTAAGTGTATATTTTGGTGACGGCTATTCTACTTTTATATATACTAGTTGTCTACCCGTGCGGTGCACGGAATATATAAATTTTAAATCATAATTTTGAAAATATCTTGATTCAATCATATCAAATAAAAAACATAATTTCAACAAAATTTCAATAAAAAATATTATTCAATTTGAAACTTTAAAAATGACAAAAATATTCAAAATAAAAAATGAAACATGTACTCTAAGTATATCGAGCTACTCAAAATTTGACACTCATTTAAATTATATATATATATATATATTTACTTTTAATTACGTTTTTCTCTGGAAACTTGTCCACCTCATCATTTATTTCTGTTTTAATATGTTATAATTTTTTATTAACTATATTTTTTAATGTCTTGCTTACATATATTTTATTTTTCCTTGTTTTTTAAACATACCAATTTTTATCAAAATGGTGAAATGATAAAGCCTCCGTTTGGTAATAATGCTTAGTTAATAAACTTTTTTATTTATGATTTTGAAATAAAAAGTAGTGACTGAAAATTGGAGAGAGAGAATATGTGTGATTAAAAAGTTGATTGAGTGTAGCATTATCTAGTGTAAAACTACGAACTTTACTATCACAGTTAAATTCTATAAGAATTACAAGTTGTACATTGAAAATATTTGTTGCATTATGTGGATAATCAATAACTTTAAATGCCATAATTCTTTTGTTCATTAACCAAGTATCATCAATGTAATGACAAGTAATGGCTACATAACCTCTATGATTATTGTCAGTTCACAAGTCCAAAGTAAATGATAAGTTACCATTATATTTATTTAAATCATCCATAAAACTGTCTTTTCTCGAAATATTTAATAATGCAATCAGCTCCTAAAGTATTTCCAGGAAATGGTTTGTACCTCGGTTGGAGATACTTTTGAATGAAATCCGTGAATTGTGGACTTTCTATAATTGAAAGCGGGAACTCACTACTCGATACGAACCTGACCATCCCTTCCCAACACATTAGATCTTGATTGAAGACCCAATTGGTTAGACTCGATTGACTAAACTGTAGATTAGATTGGTTTGCTTCAACTGAGCCAGGTTTTCAACATTCTTTACAGTGTCTGTTGAGGTGTTTTGTGCCACCACCTTTCTTTCAAGAGAAAAGTCCACCGCAAGTTTTACATTTTGCTTTGTATACCGGGTTGTTATCAGCGTCTTTAACCGTTGCTTCAATCAAATCGAAAAAATCCCAGCAATTCGATTTTTTTCGACCTTTTTTGATTTCTGCTAGAGCCTGTCGTCGTGCTAGCGGAGCCGGATCTATATGCAGCAGTGACATCTTCATCAACAATGTCATCCAAATTAAGAGGAGTTCTCATTTTCTAAATCCACCAAATTGTCGGGAATTGGAATATCAAAAAATTCATCAACAAATTGGCTAGAAGAATAACCATGAGATTGTGAGTGTACCATTAGAAATAATAGATTTGAAGATTTATATATGAAAATGAATTATGAAATTTGAGACAATATTATATGTGAAATGTTATAGAACTAGAAATTAGAATATAACTACAAGTAGTAGAAGTTTGCAATTGAGATTTGAGAGAGAGAGAGAGAGAGAGTGATGAGAATCATGGCGGGCTTGATGGAAAGAACTACAATTCAAGCCAAAACAATAATTCAAACAGGTTCGGAGAGCTTCAAAGATCAAAGCAAGTCAAAATGGATCAGAACCACATTTACGGCCGTAAGCTAGATTGTCACGGCCATAAGTCATCATCGGGTGGAAATTAAAGAGTTCCAAGATTTCAAAGTTACGGCCGTAAGTTTATGGTCACGGCCGTAATCCTTAAGCAGAAGTACAGTTACGGCCGTAAGGAATGTTGTCACGGCCGTAATTCCAAGATTTGCGGATTTTTTTTATTTCCTTAATTATAGGATTAGATTTACTTTATTTTTGTTATTGTTTCCAATTAAATTAGGACTCTATTTTGATAGATTTTATCTATTCCCTAATTAGATTAGATTTTATTTAGTTTCCTAGTAGACTAGGATTTTTATTCTGGTTGCCTATATAAAGGCGTCTTCATTGTAAGATTATATGAAGACTTTGATTATTGAATAAAATATTTTTTGAGTGTTTTTACTCTCTAAAGGTGAGGATTCCCTTTACACAAAGAACTTATCAAATATTGTGTAATATTTGTGGCGTTCAACAAATCGAACTTATCAAAGGCGTGGGCATCCTTTGTGGCGTTCAAACCATTAACGGGTCTCGGGTTTGATATTCCCCTGGTTCTTGCGTCGTGAGGCTCGGGTCGTAGTGTCACCGTCCGCTCCTGCCTGAATTCGGAACTTTCCCGGCGTTATTTCTGCGTGTCTGTCGTGACCCCCTCCCGGGATCGCATCATCTGGTATCAGAGCTGGACTCTGGATTCAGGTTTTGTTTTTCTATTCTATCCAGTTTGATTTTGTGTTTTTATCATCGAGTCTGCACAGGATCATTCATATCCTATTTTTATTTTGCTTGTCGAGTCTTTGTTTCTTGTTCTTCACGTTCTTCATATTTTTGAGTCTTTAATCCAGAAAATATTCAAAAAAAAATTCTATCTTGTTTAATTTATTCGATTCTTGTCCAAATCATGTCCCGTTTGTTTTGTCGCGTTTGTTGTCGAATTTCGGATTTATAAAATATATATATCTATATATATATATATTTTAATTTATTTAATCCGAAATTTCATCCATAATTCAAAAAAAAAAAAAAAAGTCAATCCCATAATTCAAGGACCACTTCCTTGAGTTTCTTAGCTCCTTGTTATCGAATCTTTCCATTCCATTCCACAATGTCTAAATTCAGGGAAAAACCTCAAACAGTTCCTAGAGTTAGGAGGGAGAATAGGATTAATCATAAACCTAGGGTTGGAATTGGGTATGAGCTGAAAGTATTGGAAGATGGTGCCAAAAAAATTGGGGATGCTGTCTCGGAAATGAGGGATGAAATTGATGAGGTGAGAATGATATTAAGGCAGTTAAAGGAGGAGATGATTGCAAAGGAAGCAAGAAAAAAATTAACAAAGTTGCAACGGGAGAGTGAAATGGAAGCTGAAGCTAAATTTCCAAAGGGGAATGAAAGTGAGATTGGAGGGGATTTAAAATTGGAGTCTCAGGCTATGGATGTTGAAAAGGAGGGAGACTTGAAACATGAAGTAGAAAATAAGAATTTGTGTAGTGTTGAGGAGGTGCCTATTCCTGTCGATATTATTATTTATGAGGAGGTGCATGAGCAAAAGCATAATTTGGAAGTAGTTGAGCTAAATCCAAAATTGGGTGAGGAGAAGGAGTATTTGGGTAGTGATGATGGAATGCATGAAAAATTAGAAGATGTGGTTGGGCTTCGGGTTAAAAATATTGAGCAAGAGAGTGAAAATGTTGAAAGAGGTAAAGAGGAGAGCCTCATTGTGAGAAAGGAGGATAGGGAGGTGATCTATCATGAATACAAGGATCCATACCTTGTACCTTTTGAAACTAACATTTCCCTCCCCATTTTATTTCAATCTTTCTTGCAGGTTGATTACACATGGAAGCTTGAGTCAAATCCACCTTGGCAAATTAACCTCATGATTCAATACATTCGTGTTCACCAATTGGAGGATTGCTGCATAATGAATTCATGTCATGGAATCTATAATTTCCCATTTGATCCAGGTGGAGCAGCTGTAAATCATGAACCAAGCTATGATTCGGGACGAATCATCCTAAAGAAAGGGAGAATGATGAGAATCATGGCGGGCTTGACGGAAATAACTACAATTCAAGCCAAAACAATAATTCAAACAGGTTCGGAGAGCTTCAAAGATCAAAACAAGTCAAAATGGATCAGAACCACATTTACGGCCGTAAGCTGGATTGTCACGACCGTAAGTCATCCTCGGGTGGAAATTAAAGAGTTCCAAGATTTCAAAGTTACGGCCGTAAGTTTATGGTCACGGCCGTAATCCTTAAGCAGAAGTACAGTTACGGCCGTAAGAAATGTTGTCACGGCCGTAATTCCAAGATTTGCGGATTTTTTTTATTTCCTTAATTATAGGATTAGATTTACTTTATTTTTGTTATTGTTTCCAATTAAATTAGGACTCTATTTTGATAGATTTTATCTATTCCCTAATTAGATTAGATTTTATTTATTTTCCTAGTAGACTAGGATTTTTATTCTAGTTGCCTATATAAAGGCGTCTTCATTGTAAGATTATATGAAGACTTTGATTATTGAATAAAATATTTTTTGAGTGTTTTTACTCTCTAAAGGTGAGGATTCCCTTTACACAAAGAACTTATCAAATATTGCGTAATATTTGTGGCGTTCAACAAATCGAACTTATCAAAGGCGTGGACATCCTTTGTGGCGTTCAAACCATTACGGTTCTTGTTTCCGCATCGTAACGGGTCTCGGGTTTGATATGCCCCTGGTTCTTGCGTCGTGAGGCTCGGGTCGTAGTGTCACCGTCCGTTCCTGCCTGAATTCGGAACTTTCCCGGCGTTAATTCCGCGTGTCCGTCGTGACCCCTCCCGGGATCACATCAGAGAGAGAGAGAGAGAGTTGAGTGAGATTGTGAAAAAAAAAAGAGAGAGAGAAAAGAAGTATTTATAGGTAAAAAAATAAAAAAATGAAAAAAAAAGGTTGAATCGGTCTTGTGACCGTTTGGCTCGCCCACGAGCCGGAACGGGCCGGCTCGTGGACTCGTTATAACAAGCACATTTTGATGTTCGTTGGACTAGTCCACGAGTCGATCGAAGAACTTCACTAGCCGAATCAGAACTGTCCAAGACCCAAATTTCTGTCCGGTCCAAGCCCAAATCGGTTTTTTCATGAGCCTAGCCGAACTTTTAACGAACCGAACCGAGACGAACTTCCGAACTGTCCAACCCATTTGTCATCCCTACGTGTATATAAAAAATTAACAAGTAATAAATGTAATGAAATAGTTATCGTTACACGAGAAATAATACTTTGTTTTTTTTGTTTTTTGTTTAAATGGACTATTGTATTAACAAAAAAGGACATGTTTCATTCCCTAGAAGATCGAAACGAGGAATACAATCAACCCATAATCGATTACATGTAGTAACGACAGCAGATTCTGCTAACTTGTGGCTACCATATTCCTCATCCGAGGAATAAAGTAACAAGAGCCACAACTACTACGAATCAGAAGATCACGAATTTCACAAAAAATGCTGGCATTCGGGGCACAAATGTTATGTGTGACCAGTCCCTGGATAACATTTAACGCATCATTCTCAACTGCCTTTAAGGGAAGATGTCTCTCTAGAGCAAGGCAAATTCCTACCTTGATGATCAAAGCTTCAGCAAACTCCACATCAGCGAAACTGCAAACTCGGTGTTGATTGGCCGCGAACACAATTCCGTCGTCATGTCTAAACCATCCCCCGAGTCCTAAAAATCCATTTTCCTTCCTCATTGCAGCATCAGTGGCCAGGGTCAGGCCATTCGAACTGTGATTGGGTCCTTTCCATTTAATCCTGTTATTCTCCATCGTCCCACTAGGATCGATAACCTTTGAGTTTGCAAGTTTAAAGTCTCGTAGCATCATCTCGGCAGACCAACAATAGAGCTCTGCATGTTGGGTCTTTCCCCCATAAAGTAAATCATTTCAAGCTTTCCAAATAGACCACAGGACAATACACAACTTCTCTCTCACAGGTAATGGAAGACGATGTTGCATGTCCCTCAGCATCTCAAAAAATTCCACATGAAGTCCAGCTAGCCGAGCCTCTTTCCAAATATTCCATAAGCCAAAAATTTTCCAGAAATTCTTCGACCAGGGGCATTCAATAAAACACATGGAAAGAAGATTCAAAACAACCGCACCTTGGGCATTGAATATGGGCCTGGATGTGTCTGTGCCGAAGGTTATCCATTTTTGGAATAGCCCTGTTAAGGATTCTCCAGAGCAAGTGCTTTGCTCTTGGAAGAATATTAAGTTCCCATAACTTTCCCCAGCAATCATCCGATCTAATTCCACTACATTCGTCCCCTTGTCGGATATTATTCATAAGTAAGGAATACCCACTTTTGGCTGAATATCGGTCATCCTTTGAGTGATTCCAAATCAATCTGTCTGGTTGAGTGGGGCTACCTGGGGGAAGCTGGAGAATCCGAAAGGAATCAATAGGCCAAAAAGAAGATTCGATAAGGTCAATATTCCAACCTCCACTACCCGTTTTCAGATCTCCCACCATTCTAAGACCTTGAATCCAAGGGGTAAGCACTCTCATTTCCAAACCATCTGTAAGCCATGCGTTACCAAAGATTCTTACCATTTTTCCATCGCCAATCCTCCACCGACATCCCTTCTGAATAACCTCTCTCCCCCATATCAAGCTTGACCAAACATATGAACATCCCTGTTTAACCTCAGCCTCCATGATGCTACAGTTTGAGAAATATTTGTTTTTCAAGACTTGGCTCACAAGGGATTCGGGGTATTGTAAAACAGGCCAGACTTGGTTTGCCAGTAGACATTGGTTGAAAGAGGATATATCCAGGAATCCCATCCCACCGTGCTTCTTATTATTGCACATACTTCTCCATTTGATCCAATGTAGTTTCTTTTTATCTGGTGTGGCCCCCCACCAAAACTTAGATAAGATACGGCGGATGTCATTGCAGAGGTTGTTGGGGATCTTAAACACTCTCATGACATAGATAGGGATTGCTTGAAGTACTGCTTTGATAATGACTTCCCTTCCTACTTCTGAGAAAAGATTGTGTTGCCAGCATTGCACCTTCTTCCAGATCTTGTCCTTGATTGCACCAAAGGTCTTCCTCTTGTTCCTTCCCACCATAGAAGGGAGGCCGAGGTATACATCATGATGCTTAAGGATGTGAAGTCCAAGAATATCACAAATAGCGTTGCGGCGTTCCGAAGTCACATTCGGACTAAATGAGATACTCGTTTTCTGCATATTCACTTGTTGTCCTGAGGCTGCCCCATACTATTGGATGATGGCTAAAATGTTCCTAGCATCCTCAATCTCAGCTCTAGAGAATAAGATAGAGTCATCTGCAAAGAGGAGATGACTAATTTGCGGACCATCACGTTTGCATCTCATCCCTAATAGTTCACCTTTAGACACAGCTGCCTGGATACTCGCAGAGAGTGCTTCGGCGCACATGATAAATAGGTATGGCGAGAGTGGGAAACCTTGTCTAAGCCCCCGAGAAGGAGTCACTCTTCCTTTGGTATGACCATTGATAGCAAAAGCAATTTTAGTTGTTGAAATGCAATCCATGATGCACGCAACCCACTTCTCAGGGAACCCCATTTGTTTCATAATTGCATGGATGAAGCTCCATTCCACCCGATCGTATGCTTTGCTCATGTCAAGCTTAAGGGCCATGAATCCTTTGTTTTCATTATTGCGCCTACTCATAGAATGTATAAGTTCAAAAGCAATAATAGCATTGTCTGGGATAAGCCTGTCGGATATAAATGTACTTTGGGTATCAGAGATTAAGGATGAAAGAACATTTTTCATTCTAGAAGCTAAACATTTGGAGATTATTTTGTAAATAACATTGCATAAGGATATGGGGCGAAATCAAAAATATGCTCTAGCCCTACTTTCTTGGGAATTAGCACCACAGTCGTCTAG
Organism: Ligustrum vulgare; assembly: GCA_963555705.1. Taxonomy (NCBI): domain Eukaryota; kingdom Viridiplantae; phylum Streptophyta; class Magnoliopsida; order Lamiales; family Oleaceae; genus Ligustrum; species Ligustrum vulgare. Next base: position 28,809,607 of record OY743184.1, read on the forward strand.
TTAATTGAACGGAATGAGGACCCCTCATTGAGGACTTTTAAGCAGACTGCGGAGATGTCACCTCCGAGAAGGTTCTAGTGAGTCTGGAAGAAAAGGGTCTGAAATCCGTCATTCCCGGGGGCTTTGTGGGTCCCAATACTGAACAGTGCCTCCTTAATATTCGGAGGAGTAAATGGTTGAAGCAAGGATTGGGCTTCCTGTTCCGAAATACGATTATGAACATGATGGGATCCATATGCCAAGCTGTCCTCTGTTGGATTGGAACTGTTAAAGAGCTCCGCGAAATAATTCACAATATGATTAACAAGGTGGTCTTCTTCCTCAATCCAACTTTCATCTTCTCCTTTTAGCCTATGGATAATATTCTTCCTTCTTCTTTCAGTTGCCCTCCTATGGAAGAATTTTGTATTGCGATCCCCGTTCTGCATCCAGTCTGTTCTAGCCCTTTATCTCCAATAGGATTCCTCCCTCCGATTCATGGTTGCACTCTTTTCTTCCAGCTCCTTGACTTCCTCCATACCATGACCCGGATCGTCTGAGCTCAGAAGGAGGTCCCTTTTCTGAATGTATTGGCCTAAAAGTTTTTTCCTATTCCCCAACTGTGTTCTGCTCCAACCATTTAAATTGTTTAAGCATCCATCAAGAGTTTTTTTGATGTTTTCAAAAGGATCCGCCCCATCTCTAACTCCAGCCGACCCGAATAGGGACCGTTCAACAACATCACGGTAAACCTCTTCATGGATCCAGAAGAGTTCAAATTTGCAGGGTGTTGGGATCGTATCACGCCTCCTTCCAGTCCTCTGTTGAACCATCTTTACAAGAATTGGTCTGTGATCCGATCTTAGAAAAGGCAGATTAACAACCTTTGACCGGGGTATCTTTCAAACCAATCTGAGTTACAGACGGCCCTATCCAAACTTGCTTGAATATGTGCATCCCCCACTCTTCCGTTATTCCAAGTCATTCTTGGTATTGTGAAGCCCAGGTCAAAGAATCCACAATCCACAAGTACACTATTGAATTTATCGCAAAACTGTAGTGGTCTGGAGTTACTACCCAGCCTTTCCGCAATAGAGGTCGTTTAGTTGAAATCCCCCGTGCATAACCATGGAAGGTCATACATCGTTTTGAGTCTCCTCAGAAGTTCCCAGGATTGATCTCTATTATTGGATACAGGGTCGCCATAAAACCCCATAAATCGCCATGGTTTTTCCCCTTCCATGCAGATGATCGCATCAATATAACCTCTGGAGAACAATTTAATGTGCACAACAAGGTCATTTTTCCATAAGAGCATCAGGCCCCCGCTCCGACCTCTGCTATTGACGACAAAATTTGAGCTAAATCACAATGAAATCCTTACTCTTTCTGCATCATGATTGGATAGTCTCATCTCGGATAGGAAAACGAGTCCAAGGGAATGAGTATGGACAAGGTTCCATAGGGAAGTTAATGTGCAGGAGTTCCCCATCCCCTGCACATTCCAGCTAAGGCAATTCATGGCTTCTGGCGGTGCTGCCTCGCAGGACTCGCCAGTTTGAAATCAGTAGAGAGTACCTCCAATTCCATTGGTGCGTCTTCTGTTCTACCTTTTTTATCCCCTGCCTGATTCACTTCTAACTAGGGTAGTTTCATTTTGCTGCCTAGAATTTCCTTCCCCTTATTGTCTACACCCCCATATACTGGTAGCATCAGGCTCTTCCTCGGAGAATAGACATCACGACCTCTAACCCCTCTCGCCAATTTCTTCCACCTCTTACCACTAGATTGTCTGTCTTTGCCAGGATCCACGCTGTCACTTTTACCCTCAGAAGGTGACTCATAGCTATCTTTTCCATTTCCTTAAGTTACTACGATCCTCGCCAATCCCCCATCGCTTATGACCACACCCATCCTAACACCCTCATTTTCCATAGACAATGCAGGCATGCTTGCATCCACTCCCCCATCAACCTGAGTTCTATAGCCCCAGCTATTTTCAGGGTCTGAATTATTGTCTGCCATACTTAGCTGTTTGCGTCTTTTAACTAGCATTCCTCGGATTTCATTCTTGGACTGGTTCATGGAAGTCTCACCATCTTTATCTCCCTTTCCAGAGCTTCCACCGACCCGTTCATTCCGCTCAGGGGAATGATGTCTCCATTTTCCTCCTGTTACAGAAGCTTTAATCTTATCGCTATATTTCAAAATTTCTCTACCCCCTTCATATGTCCCCTTCTTTAGACACTCAATCACTCGATGCCCCATCACCCCACGCCGGAAGCTCCGGTAGTCCTTCGTATTGGAGAGGAACAATAAATTCCTTGCACATTGCATCCAGTCGAACCATTACCCCCTGTTTCAATGGTTTTGTGACATCCAGTAGAATCCTCACCCTTGGAGCCATGCTTGCAGGATCCACTTCCAAAACCTCTCCAATAAGCTGACCAATTTCCCGGAGTGCTCGGTTGGTATGGCACACTAAGGGCACATTAAGAAGGTGAACCCAAAATGCAGTCATATCGAATTCCACTAATTATGTTTTGAGGCTTGCATGCAAATATAAAAATGATTTTATTGGATTTTAAATCCACCTTTTATTAACCTAATTCCAATTCTCGACCTATATAATTTATTATACTATACATTTGGTAAATTAGTTATAAACAACACATTTCTTTAAACTATTTTTAATCACACACATTTTCTCAAATTATTTTTCAATCACATATTTTACTTTGAAAACATCATATATTATTTATTAACTAAAAACTTTACCAAGTATTATTTATCCGCTCTTGACAATCCATAATTCACACTTATATCTATTATCTCTCCTTAAACATGCCATAACCACTACATGATCCTATTCCTAGTCTAAATTCATATGCAAAGTAATGCATTCAATTACACAATTATCAATATGAATAAATTAATGCATGAAGCACACAATAATCTGGGAGATTCCACATGTTATTCTTATAGCATCCACAATGAGTATTTTAACTTTTATTAGTTAAACAATGTCACATAGGCAGTAAAGTAGATGTACAATAAATGTCCCATCTATATGAAACTTTTGAATATATAGTTGAAATATTATTGGAAATGATGTAAAGTGGTGGATCCTATAGAAATATGTGGTTGAAAATGAATTTGAGAAGAAAATTGAAAAAAATTTCTAGTACCAAACCGATTTGTACCAATTCTATGTACCTTTGTATTCATCATTTTGTTTTTCGTTTTTCCAATTTTAGTTAAGGGTTTGTATAAATTTATGTATGAAATATTTTTTTTTTCATTTTTTTAATATGAATGTTTACTCTGTGAATCAGCCCAATTTATAACGAAAAGACCTTGAAAATTGTGGCTGGGACGGAAAGATGGAAAAAAAAAAATCAACACAAATTGTCTTGTTAGCCATTAAAATGTTTGTTAACTTTAACAAACAAGTTAACAATCACTTCAAAATGTTCTTTTAACAAAAAAGTCAACATATTCAATATAGATATAAACTTGACCATTAGTTAATATGTTATATTAATAAACACTTTAACACATTCATTGTGGATGCTCTTAGTATCTTAGTCTTTAGAGATGACAAAAAAATTTGATTTGATTCATCGATTTGAAGATCCGATACAGTCCAATTCAAAAAACTCCCGATTCGTGGATCGACGGATCGGATTGGGATCAGGGGTGATCCGACCTGATCCGCGATTCGATTTATTTTTTAAAAATTAAAAAAAATTGTAAAAAATTTAATTATTAAATATAAAATATATAATCTTTTTTTGAATATTGCAAAAAATTTCTAATTCTCTATATATGTTTGTTTTATTGTATGAATTCGATATTATAGTGGTTTTATGAATTATTTATTGACATCTTTGTCGTTAACAAAAATAGATAATAAAAATTTCTTAATGTTTGTTCTGATTCAATCCGATGCGATCTGATCCAAAATTTCTACTGTTTGACCCGATCCGAGTCGTTTCGAAATTTCGCAAAGCGGATTTGGATCGACCCTGATCTATCCCGTTGCCATCACTATAGTATCTATTGTTTGCACGTAAATCTCCCAGAGTTTTTAATTTATTGTAAATCTTCCAGTACTATAACATATAATTAATAGTTTAAATGGTAGCTAAGTAATTAAATAATACAACTAAGCGTGCAAGATTAATCAAGAAACTTAAAAATATGCTATATAACTAGTCGCTGAATTAAAAACAAGAAAATAAAGGTACCATCTTCATCCAATCCAAAATAACTTAGCCTAGCATGCATGGTTCAAATATAATTATAACAAGAACTAAGGAATGAGAACACCCGAACCATAAATGAATCTAGCTAAGAAGTATGATTCTTCAAGTCCAAGCTTAGTTATTCAATATCTTGATGTAATTCGTCTATAATTTCTTATTAGGAATGATCTTCTCTTCAAATTCGTGTGATCTTCCTCTTGATCTTGGTGAATGTGTAATAAGAGGCTAAAGAAGGATACCCTAGTGTTCTACCATTATTCTCTAGATACAGGTATTGAAATTAGGTCAAGAGATACGACAAAATTGTGTTCCAAAATGTCTCCAATAATAAGGAACTAGTATTTCACATGTGCGATGTACGAAAATTGTTATCCACATTTTCGATTTTAATAAGTATTTATAAAATTTTAATACTTATACATAATCAACACATACATAAATGCATAAAAAATAATTTTATATTTCAATAATTATCAGACTTTATAAAATAATATACCTAATTCAAATTATTAAAAACATCTTCGAATAGTAAGCGTCAATTTATATATTTAAATATTTGATTTTAATGAATAAAACTTTATTTACAAAATAAGCAGTCAAAATAATAATTTTGAAAATCTCGCAATTATCATGATACGACAATCGAGTAAAATTAGAAATCATGAAATTATACCGAAAATCTTATACCCTGTAATCTTTAAAAATTTATCAAAAATAAACATGGTTAAAAAATATTAATCATTGTATTAATATTATTAACTTAAAAGAAGTCAAAGTGTTAACTCTTTAATATTAACCTTCGTTCATTAACTTTTTCGATAAATTATTTATAAGTAACGCATTTTTTCAATCCACTTTTTAATCACATATATTTCTCCAAAATTTTTCTCAACCACACATTTTATTATAATACTAAAACATAAAGAATTAATCCTGTCAGACTATCCTACTTTCATATATAGTATAGATTTTCGCCAGTGCAATGAACTAAAATTGATATCTGTAATATTGATAAGCATTCATTAAAATTTAATGATTATACATAATCAACATAAATGCAAAAGATATAAAAATAATTTCTCCATTCTCATCACATATTTAACATTTTTCTCAATTTTCATTCAAAAAATCAATACAATAATTAAAAATATGTGTTTAATCTTAATATATGACAATTGAACAACGTTGAAGATCAAGAAACTATTATATCATATAATCTATGCACAATTATTAAAATTAAAAATGATTAAAAAATATTAACCATTATTTACCATAATAGTAGACTATTAATGCATATATATATACACATTCATATTTATCTAGATTTTGCATTCACATTTGGTGTATAATTATTTTGTATTTTCATTAATCTCGTTTTGCGTTCGCACTAACCAAACCATATAAGGGATGTGCAATTTAGGTGGGAAAACAATAACTTCTATGGCAAGTTACACTTCTATTTTTATTAATATTAAATTAATTATTAATATAAAGATAAAGATAAAGATAAAGATAATAAAATTAAAATTGATTAAAAATATATCAACAATTATTTAGTATTTAACGTAATATTATATATATAAAAAATTAATGCAATAAATGCGTTCACATTTATCCAGATTTTGTATTCACATTTTATCTACATCAATTTTGTATTAATACTAATCCACTTTGCATTCACACTATTTAATTCTATGAAACCTTACTATTTATAGAAATAGATAAATTGGTGAGAAATTGTTTTTTGAAACTACCTTACTTTTATATATTATATAAAGATTTGACCGAATTATTTCTTCCCGTCGTTAGTATTATGGTCATATCTTTTTTGTTCGATTAATTTAATTAAAATTGATGTGGAAAACTAACTCAAAATTCTACAATTATTCTTATAATAGTATTTTCACTTTGGGAAAAATGGGTTTAATTGTACGGGGGTGAGAATCTTTGAATGGAAAACTAAGTCCTTAGCAAATTCTACGGTACTTTACATCCCTTTTCTAATATTTCCAATTGATCCAAACAATCTTCTATCACAATTTTATGGTCTGAATCAACTATTGAATATTAACAATTTGATCCCCGAACTTTGATTTTTTTTTCACCCGTTTTTGCTTCTTTCATCCAATTTAGCTTCCAATCATTAGGGTGAAATGTAGTGATTGGGAGTTAAATTAGACTAAGAAAAGTCAAAAGTTTAATTATCTCAAATTAAGTGTTCGATGTTTAATCAATTCATGTAGCACTTATTTTGATTCATGCACTTGCTTTTTCAAGTGTGCTCTGTATATTCTATTTTATGTTTAGCTCAGCTTAAAAGATATTTATTTATGTCCCAAATCGTGTATAATTATTCGTTTAATCCTAATTTCCTCAATAGAAGTCGTCAGTTCTAACTTTGGATTTCACGGTATATCGACTTCACCTTGTGAAACTACTGGGCGATCGGCACGTCACGTTGCGCCAACGATATTAACTCATTCTCAAGAAGTTGGAGCTTCATATATGTCGTTCTTCTTTGAAAAGAGTTTTACGAAGGTGTTCCATTCATCAGTCGGCGTTTTGGCATTCCAAACTCTTAACATTTCTTCATCAACCGTCGTTGGTTGTGTAATTTCACTACCAATATTGAAAACCTCCCAAAGGTCCCCACGTGTTGTAATTTTTATTGTTGAGCAACTTGATTTCTCCAACTACTTGAAGATCACCCATTAATTGTGTCGGCAAAACTTGACCATGCCAAACTAGCCTGTCACTAATAAACTTGCAGAGTACTAAATAAACTTCTCATGACTCAAGATAGTTCCACAAAGAAAGATCGCTGATCGACTGCTCTGTCAATGGCTGATTGGTCAGTTCATTCGATTCAACGTACTCACGGATAATTTTAAGAATTTTTTTTTTTTATGTTAAAGATCTGTTACATTTGCAACCACGAAGCATATTAATACTTTCAAAAAAATCTTACAACCTCGCTCTAATACCAAATATTTAAAAAAGCTTCGAGTACAAAAGTCTAATTTTACAACTTGAAGACGAAATTTGTTGAATACAAATTATTCTAGAAATTAATTCTAGAATACACACGAGAGCTTGCTATTCACTTATTGGAAATTTTCTTCCATCTACGAGTTAATTTCACAAAATATCACTCACGTTTTAGCGAAATTTCAAATATGCCATTAGAGTTATATCATTATACAAATTAGTGAATTACCACTCAAGATTCAAATGGTTAATTAAAATGTTATTTTGTTGAATTTCTTATCCAAAAATTAGCGTAAACAATACCTAACATTTGAAAAAATAGCTAAAATAGTCCTTAAAGTTTTATTTTGATGTAAAGGCCCTTGATATTTTGTCTAAATTTTTTTTTTTTTTTGAAAAAAAAAATATTGCCTTTTTTTATTTAAATGACCAATATATTCTTCATTCTAAACATAAATTTTACAATTGGGTCATAAATATTTGCGAAAGTAAAATTGAGTCTGTACATTATATTTAATTTATTAAAATTAGTTGATTAGTGTTTTTTTTTTTTTTATATATATAATTAGGATTTTATTGATCTAATGGGTCATATACATATAAATTTGTTTTATAATCTAAGAATTATTATGAATGATTTTTAATATTATTTAATTAAATAATTATACACAATCTCGCTATTGCAATCGTTGACGGTCGAAAGTCAATGATCAATGATCACTCTAGCTAAGCTATAATCATAAATTTGCCACTGGGTGGAGGGGGATTTCCTTTTCCCAAAATTCTAACTAGATAGCGTTAGAGTTTCTGTCTTCTTTCCGTAGATGCTTCACTTTATTTCACTTTGCATCATCTTTTTTGTTCCAAAAAATTAAATTGCCTTATAGGAAAAAGTTTCAGATACTGGAGATCAATCTGTGATGCAGGCTTCATATTCTCTTAAATGACTGATTCGATATGGAACCTTTAATTATTAAATTTCTAATGGGAAAAAAAGAATAAGCAAAGTTTGCAAAGTAGGCACCAAGAATAGATCACCCTATATATCGTTAAAATAATTGACAAAGTGGATGCTTATCAAGGAGATAACAAAATCTCACAAAAACTCAAATTTGATGATCTAAAAGGTAAAATACTAAGAGAGAGAATATAATTATTAAAAAATTCTCAACACATTTTTTTTTTTTTTAAAATTCAAAATTCAATCTGATTGATAAAAAGGAAATTGCTACTTTTACAAACAAAATGTACAAACAAGTGTACAAATAATGATGTGGTCATATTATGGTGGTTGATTCTGTAAGTAATGTGATGTATAAGTTAACAAATTCTTGTCACGTACTCGATTTGTAAGTTTGTTTGTACACGTGTTTGTACATATTCTAAACGAAATTAAAATTAAGAGAATTATCCGAAATAAAGAGAAATATGTTTTCGGGGCATTAAACAATAGAATCGGGTCAAACAAGCCTTAAATCATAGCCCAAGATGAGCTTTGTTTTCACTCCTCGGTTTGGTAACACTATTTTGCTTATAAACTGATTTATTTATAATGTTGACGTAAAAAATAGTGATTGAAAATTGGATATAGAAAATAAGTGTGATTAAAAAGTGATTTGAGAAATTAGATAATTTATAAATATGTTTATAAATCATTTCACAAAGATACACAAATCTCCAAAACTGACCATTCAAAAACTCATTCTTTTTGTATTGCATCTATATAGGTTCTGTTTGGAAAAATTCTTCAACTTTATACTCAATAAATTCATTTTCAACACCTCAGGTTTCCATGTAAATATTATTATCCATCTTTGTAAATTCTAACAACACAATTCATTACAAAACTATATCAATTGTAGATCCAGAGTATTATTGCTTCTGAACTCAAGAGCTAGATTGAAAACTAACACAATTACTGCTACTAAATCTCAGTTATCCCACTTGAACAAGATGGAGAAGCAATTTGGGAAACATTGTTCGTCAAATTCATAGACGGTCTCTTCTTTTTCCTCCGAAATACGCAGCAAACAACCCACTCTCCCACAGGCATCGTGATTTTCTGCAGAAGATTGCCGATGAACAAGATTTTAGCCAATTTTTCTAATTTACCATCCAATCATATATTTATTTTCATACCTGAGTTGAAAATGGAGTTATTAGCGAGTACTGGTGCATAGCCCAACTGGTTTTTGTGGAGTTCCCTTTATAGTATACGAGGGATTTCTGCACCCCAATTGTTTGTTTATTTCCAGGAGCTTCAATTTTCCTATCTTTTCCAATGGCTTTCCAGTAGCCGCTATTACACTGGTTCAAATTCATCGTTCTTTTGCTGAAGAAATATCTCTTCTCTCGCGATTCACCTATATTACAAGAATCGTTACGCATCAAGCGTTAATCCCCAGAGTACTAGTAACCAAAATAAAATCAGAAACACAAATAATATTTGGGAACTAACCTGGCAAGTCACTGGGATTACTATGGAAAACATCTAATTCAGGAATGATATCGGCAGGCAATTGCATAGAATAGACTTTTCTCTTCAAGTAGTGAATAATCAGTTCTTCATCTGTGGGATAGAATCTAAACCCAACAGGAATTTTTACACCCGTATTTCTTTGAATCTCCATTTCCAGAAAATTTATCCCTCCAAAAGCTTTAAAACAATAATTGAGCCCCCAGGTTATGAACCCATTTTCGAAAAATTTACGCTGCAAATGGGTTTGTAGATGGGAAAATTAATGCCTCGATCGGTCTGATCTTGTTGGCTACTTGGAAGAAATTATGGAATTGGGTTTATATAGGGGAAGGGGAGAAAAAAGTCTAGATGTCTAAAGTCCTATTATTCTGAATCCAATTCCTTTCTTAACTAGAAATTTCTTCGTTTTGACCGAAAAATATATATGGTCCACTCACAAAATGCTCCAACCATTTTTTCTTTTATAGGAATCACTTATTCAAAAAAAATTTACAAAATTTTACAAATTCAAAATTTTGAAATGTTTGTTTATGTTACTCTGTTAAATGTCATTTGTAGTTTGTTGACACACAAAATCATCAAGAAATAAAACGGCTATGATGAAGATACATGGACGTTGAGTCAAGGCAATGCGCCACCTGACATAAGGACCAAATACGTCAAATTAGGGAAAAAATAGAAAAGCGGAACTCGACCAATCAGGGTGAGGAAAGCAAACGGAGAAAAAGGATTTTAAGCTAAAACTCGTTCAAATGTGTCCCATGAGGAAAAAGAACGTGGAGCATTATCAAACGTAATTGTCCATGGTTACCCATGATCCGGTTGTTATTAGCAAGGAAAGCTACCATTTAGATAGTGGGAAGTGATTACTCAAGAATGTTGAGCAATGGAACCAATCAATCAGAATTTGATGGTGGTTAAAAGATCAAGATCAGTTTCAAAGAGGCACTTAAAAAGACATAAAAGCAAAACTAAAGACATTTAGAAGGACTGATAAGTGTATTTCTATCCTAAAAGTAGAATTTTATTTGTTTGTTTAAGAATATTTGTTATTTATCTTGTCCGTATGTGTTTATATTTCAGAAATAATCTCAAAGTCAAGAAAGTAAAGGAATTGGAGCAAAAACAAGCATATTAGATGATAAAAGTGTCAAAGTGTGCAAATTAAGAGTTGATGCAATTAATCAAATGGACAATTGGAAGAAAAATGGAAGGAGAAATTAAATTTGGAAGTAATAAAAAATTTAGGGGTTAAATTGCAACAATTGAAAGTTGGAGGACCAGCTGTGAAATAAAATATCAGGGACCAACTTAAAACTGAAAGAAAAGATGAAAATTGCCTAAAACCGGAAAACCGTGCCGTCGCATGGAATAAAACTACGCCGTCGCGTGACGATAAAAATCAGTGACTGAAGCCAACCTGCAGAGGCGTGCGATCATGCACTTTTGAATATCGTGGCCGCATGATTTTCTGATTGGGCAGTCTGATGGGTTTTTTACGCGGAATTCAACAGACTTTCTCCCCAAGTAACCTAAATTTCGAGAACGTCTATAAATATATTGCTTGGGGCACGAAATTAGGGGGTTCTCAATTGTCTTGTTTGATGCCAAAACGCTGTCCAACTGCTGGGGGATCCATTGAAGGTCAAATTCAAGATTGAAAAACAAAGATCAAGAAGATGAACGGGGTGACTTCTATTCATTTTTCTTGTAAATTATCTTTAATCATGTTTCTAGGCTAGATTTCTTGTGTTAGGATTATGATGAAGTTTTAAGTATTGTTTCCATGTTTTAACTAATTATTTAATTTACACAGTTTCTGGGTTTGATGCAATTAAATAGTACTTTTATTATTGTGCAATTGTTTGGCCATCTTTTGTGTGATTTTCTTGATGTTTTTCTATGTTCGAAAATGTAGAAATTCATTAGATGTTATTTAATTGCCATAAAGTCCGATAGGGGATAGAAATATACCCTTATGCTTTGTGTTACCCTTGAGAGTGTTCATGGATCCTTTAATACTTTTCTAATTGTTTAATTGTCATAGAAATATAATCAATTTGCATTTAAGAAAAGGTTTTTATGCATCGCTCGAAAAGGACTTAAATAATTTTAGGAACACGGATATTTAAAACCCCATGAATTGTATTTAAATAACTTGGTCAAAATATGGATGATTTGATTAAAAATGGATTCATAATTCTAACGCGTTTGTTTTCATTCGTTTAAAATCAATTTTCATTGTTCTTTAGTTTAATCTTTATTTAAAAAAAAAAAAAAATCCTCAATTCAATCAAATTTTTAGTTCCGGTTAAGGAATTGTAATTTAAAATACAATTTACAACAATCTCTGTGGGATCGATACTTGGACTCACGTCCACTTTATTACTCGCACGACCCGTGCACTTGTGGAGCGAACAAGTTTTTGGCGCCGTTTTCGGGGATTGTAGTTTAAATTTATTTTTTGAAGACTTTCACTAATTCGGACTTTTTACTTTCTTTACTTTTACTTTTATTTTTATTTCTAGTTTTAGGATTTTAATTTTTAGTTTTAGTTTAGTTACTAGTTATTTACTTTTCTTGTAGTTATGTGTGCTACGTTCGAAAAACAAGGATCTTTTCAAAATTGACCCGGAAATAGAACGTACGTTACACCGTTATTGAAAGAGGCTAGAGAGCTAGATAAACAAAAAAATAAAAAAAATAAATGGCAAACAACAACAATCTTCTACCCCCTACTGATCCAATAAATGAAGATGACATGCTGGTTGGTGACTTCATGACACCTCAGGTAGTTCAAAGTCAATCCAGCATAGTCAATCCATCATTTGGGCAGACAAACTTCCAACTTAAAATCAATGTCATCAGCATGTTCCAAAATAGGCAACAATTTCATTGGAGACTTGATGAAAATCCACATACACATGTTTCTAAATTTTTAGACATGTGCCAACACTTTCAATATCGTGGTGTGTCTGATGATGCCATCAGACTAGAGGTGGTAAAACAGCTCGTCGGCTCGGCTCAGATGAGCCGAGGGCTACTTGGCTCACCGAAATCGCGAGCTGATGGACGACCCAAACATCCTCGTCGAAGCACACGTTGGAACGAGCTCGTGGCTCGTTCCAGGGAGCCTAACAAGCAGGCAAGCTGCTTGACTCGCCGACTCGTTAGATTAAAAAAAAAATTAAAAACCGACCGTTGGGACATCCCAACGGTGGGAATCTGATCGTTGCGGTCAGATTCCAACCATTGGCGACGTCCAACGGTCAAAAAATATTTTTTTTCACCTATAAATACCCCTAAAATCAACTTCATTTTCACTTCATCTCTCAACACAACTCTCCTATACTATTACTATACACACTCTCAAATTCTCAATCCACCTCTACTACTTACTACATCTACTCTACAAGTCTACAATTTCATTTCAATCTCTTAATTCTATTTCTATTTTCTAACTAATTATTTATACAATATACATATTTCATTTTCAATTTTCTTATCACTTCAAGTCTTCACCTACACTACAAATTGTCAAATTCTACAATTACACACCACACTCCACTCCACACCTTTCAATTTTTATTTCAAATTTTCAACTACATAAGAATGGATGCCAGCAGCCAAAAGTTTGTTAATGAATTGTTTGATGGTCCACCTGAATTTGGGGATGACTCAAAACCACAATCCCACGCTCAGTCTCACTTCAACGATGAATTCGCCGATCTCAACTATGTTCCAATTCTCAAAAATCTTGAAGAAGTTGCACTTAATCAACGAATCGATTTAGATGATGTTGAAGAAGATGTGGATGTTGAAGTCTTAGAAAATGATCCCGATCTTCCCGATGCAAAAGGGAAGCGAAAAGCTACAAAACGTACAAAGAAAGTTGTAAAGTGTTGGGATCATTTCAAATTGATCTCAATTGGGAAAAAAACTGAATCATCACCGGAAGAGTTTAAAGCAGTGTGCAAATAGTATGCACAACAATTGGCATGGAAAAAAGGTATTGGTACTACACACCTCAATCGTCACTATAGCAAGTGGGTTACCAAACACGGGTTTGTTGAATCAAATCAAAGTCAATTACGATTTGGTTCATTCGCGTGGTTCTGCTGCTGGATCTACTACACTTACAAATTAGATGTATTCCGAACAAGAGAATCGAATCGGCATGGTTCAATTCGTTGTGGGGCGGAGTTGCCACTAAGCATAGTGGACAACGAACATTTTGTTAAGTATATCAAACAGTATCTTCAACCAGGGTACGCTGGTATTACTCAAAACACTCTACGTGGTGATACTATAGCATATTTTACTAAAACTAAGAAGCAATTAATACTTGATTTAAATAAATATGGTGGTGTTATTTCTTTTACTTCCGATCTTTGGGAAGGAATTAACATAAAAAGTTATATTACTGCAATTGCAAACTACATCGATCTACTTTGGGTTATGTATAAAAAAAATTATCGCTTTTAAAATTATAGAATTTCCTCATAACGCATCCAACATATTTAATGCTAGACTGTAAATTGTTAGAGAATATGGTTTTGAAAGTAAAATTCGATCATTTACTTTCGATAATGCTAGCGTAAATAAGGTTGTAGTGGATAAGTTATGTAGAATTCTTAATCCGGACTTTGGTGATTTTTTATTTCATGTTAGATGTTGTTGTCATATTTTAAATCTAATTGTTCAAGATGGAATGAAGCATATTAAAGAGCAAATTGATAGAATAAGAGATGCATTAGTGTACATAACTATATCACCGAGTAGAAAACAATACTTTGAAGAGATGTGTTTACAATACAATTTAGATCCTAAGAAATTTATCACCGACGTAGGGCATATGTGAAACTCTACATATTTATCACTTAAATCATGTGAAGGTTATTAACACATAATAACCGAATATTATAACAGTAGAACACTTAGGAATGACGCTGATCCTCTATTAATAGAATCGGATTGGGAAGCTGCTTTCAAAGTCAAAAGATTTTTGACAAGTTTTTACGATTCAACCAACATATTATCTGGGGTATATTACCCAACTAGTTCAAAAGTTCTTGAACGTCTCTACGTTATTGCAAGAACTTTTTATAGATATAGACATGACACATTTTTTCAAGATATGATAATTTCCATGAAAATTAAATTTAGAAAATATTGGGAAGATTTAACTATATTATTTCCTTTAGCATGCGTAATGGATCCGCGTTACAACTTAAAGGGTACGAAACTTCTTATTTCTGAAATCAATAACTCGTTGATTTTGGATAAACCTATCACTTATAATAATTTAGAAAGCACGTTAGTAAGCATGTATACCGTATATGCAGCACGATAAGGAACTAATGTTAGTCATACACAACCTGCACCATCACCTGACACTAATCTTGAAGTCAATGAAGCAAAATTATTAGATTTAATGGATGAAATGAGTCGAACACAAGGAACTTCTTCTTACACCGCGTCTTCTAGTTGTAACGAATCAGGTTCAATACCTAAAGAATTACAAATTTATTTTCAACAAGGTTTCCTTAGAAATGTGGAGCGTGCTAGTTCTTTAGAGTTTGATTTACTAGAATATTGGCAAACAAACGAACGGAGATATCCAATTGTGTTGGCCATAGCTAAAGATCTACTAACACATCCGGTTAGCACGGTAGCTTCGGAGTCTGCTTTTAGTTCAGGTAAAAGAGTTTTATCAGAAGTCAGGAACAGACTCAAAGAAGATATTTTGGAAGCGTTAATGTGTGTCAAAGATTGACAAGATGCTCATTTTCGCATACAAAATAAGTATGCCAAAATTGCATGCAGTCAGGTAAATGATATGTAACTGTAAACTTTTAATTCCTTCCTTTAAAATACAATTTTCATTTCAAAACAATAATTGTACATGTAACAAGTTGTTCGTGTACAATTTTAACTCTGCCTACTACAAAATTCAAATATTCAATCAAGTTTGTAGCCGGTCCCAAGCCAGGATAAAAAAGAGGAAGGTTTTAATTTTAAAACTTGTAATTTCAATTATTTACTCAATTTTACTTTGTCTTTCCAAATATTAATTCTCGACATGTTTACTAACATTCATCACTTATAGTCTTATTATACAGTATACTTAATAAGTATTAATTATTTGTTACAAATTTACACAACTAATTAAAATTTTATATACAATATATAATTAATATTCAACTTATTTAATTATATTTTGTTAACTTTAAAAAAGAACATATATCTATATATGAACGAGCCATGAGCCGAAGCTAGGCTCGGTCCACGAGCCACGAGCTCGGCTCTGCCCACATGAGCCAAGCACTTGACGAGTCGAGCATGACGAGCCGAGATCGTTGCTCAGCTCGTCCAAATGACGAGCCGAGCATGTCAAGCCAGGGGTCGAGCCGGCTTGGCTCGGCCCATTGCCATCCCTACATTAGACTCAAGTTATTCCCTTATACTCTAAGAGATAGAGCAGTTGATTGGTTTGATTCTCGCCCCGCTGCGAGTATAACCACCTGGAACGACTTGGTTCAAAAGTTTTGCACTAAATTCATGCCTCCAGTGAAGGTTGCCAAACTGAGACATGACATCACTGTGTTCCAACAGCATGATGCTAAATCTTTTGATGATGGATGGAACATATTTAAGGGCATGCTGAGGAGAAAATGTCCCAACCATGGGATCGCCAGAGGTGATCAAATGAAGTTTTTTTGTGAATGATTATTTCCACATTTTAAAAACATGGTTGACTCCTCATCGAATGGTGCTTTGGGAACAAAGACCATCGGACAGGCATTGGAGCTTTTTGAGAGGATAGCAAATACAAATGACATGTGGGGATCGGACAGGGTGGTACCCAAGAAGACGTCGGAGTCTATGAAGTGTATACTTATACTGCCATATCAGCAAGAATAGACTCTTTGGCTGCAAAAGTAGAGGGCATAACACTGGTGAGTCAATCGCCAAGAAGTGCTCAAGTAACTTGTGAAGAGTGTGGTGCAAACAACACCACTACAGATTGCCCTATTCTGGCCTGTACATTGGAGCAAGTTGACTATGTTCAAGGGTGTCAACGCTAGAATAACCCATACTCAAATACCTATAACCCAGGATGGTGCAATCATCCAAAATTTTCTTGAAAATATCACTCAAATGGACATATTGCACCCCAATTCAACACTGAAGAGAGAAAGCTTGTACTGGAAGATATGATTGGGAAATTTTTGGAAAGGACAGAGCAGTTTATGTCTAAAACAGATCAGTTTATGAGAAAAACTGAAACCACAATTCAAAATCAGTAGGCATCAATCAATAACTTGGAGCATCAAGTAGGGCAGATAGCACAGCTGATCACAACAAGAGATAAATGCAATCACTACACGTAGTGGTGTGCAACTTCCTGAAATTCAAGCCAAAAAGCCAGCGGAAGTTCCTGAAAAGCTTGTGGGAGGCAACCCAACATTTGCCAAAAAGTCTAGCTACAGACTTTAAATGAAGCGCTTGTTGGGAGGCAACCCAACGTTTTAAATCATCTTCTTTAGTTGTTCTATTTAACTGCTTTTGAGTTATTTATATTGCTTTATAATTGCTTTGATGCTTTACATTAGCATTCTAGAATTTACTTGAATTTGTACTTGTTTTGTTTTTTCATCCCAATTTTAAACATGATCATCTAGCTTAGAACATATAGATATAGTTTAGAAGTTGGTCGCATGCATTTGAAGGCATTCAGGGGTTGTGTAACGCCTCGAATTCCTTGAAACACGGGACACCACGTTGTCCTTTAAATTGACTTTATTGCGGAAAATAAATTTAATACAAATCATCACATTTATTATTTGAAACTTTAGCGGAAACTTAATCAATTGAAATACAGAACAATTCCTAAAACTTAGATCTAAATTATTTAAATGAAAGTAACGATAAATAATTTAACTAGTAACATTCATAAAAATTGAAAAAAAGATTATCATTATTAAATTTGCCAACGCTGCCTTTTCATTCGCCCCGATCTCCGAGATCTACAAAACCTGTTAAAAATGGAATGAGCATTTCGAAAGAAATACTCGGTAGAATCATCGTCAATAATTAATTTACACAATAATTTAACACATACTTATGAAATCATATAGTGGCATCATCATCATCATAATCATAGGTTCTTTTAATAAAATCAAAGGACCTTTAAAAATCATAGGGTGTGGTAGTCTCGTCTCATACATTAAAGCACGTAAGTTATGCATAACAACATCATTTCTCATCTTATCTCATAAGAGATATTCTCGTCCGTCTCATGCATCAAAGAATATAAATCACGTAAATTCATATAAGACATGAAATTATAATTTAAACTAATTACTGGGGGCGAGTCTACCTCAATTTCGCGAGTTTGAAAGTGGTGCAAAAAGTATCACGTTAATCTTTTAATTTCCAAATTCCTCGTCTAGCCGAAGAAAAAATTAAATTAATTTAGTATTTCGAAAATCGAAAATTTAAAGTGATAAAATAAAGTTTTGGGAATTTAAAGGCTTAGGGGCTAGAATGGATCTTCTCGAAAATAGTGGCTGACTGAAAATATTCTAAGACTGTAGGGCCTGAATAAAACGTTTTAAAAACTAAGAACTGAAATTAAACACTTAAAAAAATTGAAGAAGACTGAAATAAATGATTTTGAAACGTAAGGGACTAGGGTGTAATTTCCAAAAAAATCAAATTATTATTAAAACCAATATCAATACTCTCTCTCTGCATTCACAAAACAGAGAGGAGATTGCGATGGGGCATCCGCCCCTTCATTCGACCACTGCCGGCGAAACGCCGCGGTCGAGTGGCGGCGATCGACGTGGGTGTGCAGTGGGTTAGGATTTAGGAATTTTTGGGGGTGCATTTGGTTTGAAGAACAAGGCCAAGCTGAGGCTGAAGAGTTGTGATTTTGGAGTCTCGTCGGTGGAAATCCGGCCTGAAATGGGTCGAGGTAAGTGATGGCCTAACTTATTTCTTTGGTTTTGGGTTTGATTTCGGGGAACTATGATTGTGGCTTTTGGGTGAGGCAGTGGCAATTGGAAGTGGCGATTCTGCGGTGGTGGTTTTTGTGAGATTGGGTTTCGTTCATTTGAGATGGTGGTTCGATTTTGGCTGGACGGTGGGGTGGTGTGGTGTGGTGGTTTGTTCATGAGTGGACGATGGAGGTGCGGTTGGGTAGCTTCTTGGCTATGGGGTGAGATTCGACTATGGAGGTTTAGTTGGATATGAGTGAATCTCAGTATTATAGGTTGTGGTTTCAATATGGTGTGCATTGTGGTGTCCTGCTGAGGTTTGAAGTTATGGATTGAAGTGGTGGTTGGGATTTTGGGTAGTGACTGCAGTAGAGAGCTTACCCAGAGTTTCTTTCTGTTCGTATTGGTGAGTTTGAGATGGAGGGGAGGAGAGTATATATTCTGTGGGTTGTGTATATTGTATATTGATGGTAATTGGAGAGAATTAAGTGTTGATTTGGATCTCATTTTGGTAAATTAGAGAAAATATGGAAGATCAACATTAATTTGTGAAGATTGGAACTAAATGTGGAATAATTTTGGAAAGCAGAATTTTACAAAGGAGACGTGTGAATGACGATGGTGATTGAGGAGAAATTTGGAGTTGTATGGAGAATTAGAATCCTTCCAGGAAGGAAAATCATGTGAGAGGATGCTGATGAATTGGTTGGGGAGTGATCATGGGGAAGAAAATTGTGTGTCCATGTAGGGAAGAATTATGGGATAAATCTTGGGGGTTCAAAATCGTGAATTGAGGATTTTGATAAGTAGGTTGGGCTCTATAATTGGGCCAAGGGAGTTTGGATTTGATTAAATTGGGATATGACAATAAACAACAAGATTAGAAGTTGGGCTTAAAAGTTAAATCAAAACTTGGACTTAAAAATAAATAATGATCTTGGAATACTTTTGAAAAAATTGGACTTGAGAATAAATAATGAAAATGAGATGTTTTTAATAGAATTGAAATTGATCAAGATTTTAATAAATTAAATTTATTTTCATTGGCTAGATGATCACGTTTTTAAAATAAATGGGTAAAGTCGTAGCGACATGTTTTAAAAATAACTAATATTTATTTAAATAAGTCAGGAAAAATTCTCGATCGCTACAGGTTGAAAATAGGGTCCAAAACTCAGAAAATGAAAAAAATAAATAAATAATAGGTCACTTAATTGTTTATTATTTTTTGAAATACATTGAGGACATTGCAGATTTCTAGTTTGGGGGTGGGAATCTCATTCATGTGTTTTTATGTAAACATTCATTTGATTTTGGGTAGAAAATTCATAAAAATTTGAAAAACTTGAAAAATCATAAAAAGTAAAAAAATTTGAAATTTTTTGTTGATTTATTTATTGCTTATGATATGATATGATATGATATGATATGATTTGACTTTTGTGCTTTAGTTAGAAAATTGGACAACATGTGAAATAAAATTTTTCTTAACATTCATCCATGTAAGACTTTAATCAAACTTGAGCACATAGTCACTTTCGAATAATGACTTGTGTAGGGAGATACTTGATACTTGTGGGGTAAATTTGTGCACTTTGAACATAGAATTGACTGAAAAATCTCAAACCTTAACAAATTAGATCCCAACCTGAAATGTAGTTTGGGGATGGAAATTTTAGTATGAGTATGCATTGATGGATTGAGGGTCTGAAGTTTTTAATTTTGCATCTTCAGTGTAAGGAATTTTGATCAACTGGTATAAACCATAATCAACATAAAAACATAAAAATGTTGAAGGTCTTATTCTGCTTCTCAAATACCATTTTGACTCGACTAATTAAGTCTAAGGGGTTCTTTGAACTTGGTACCCTAAATTCATCTGGTTTGGGAGCTGCCAACCTAAAACTCGCTATAGGAGTCAACTAGAAAGCAAGTACAGAGAGTGGACTTACACATAAGACGCTAAAACATTTTTAACTTGTATGTTTAAGCCTTTATGACTCGGGTAATTAAGTTTGAGGGGTTTTTTGAACCTGGTACCCTAAGCTCAACTGAGTTGGGAGCTGTCGACCTAAAGCTCGCTACAGAGGTCATATAGAAAGCAAGTATGAAAAGTTATGGACAAAGATGGTAAAAGACAAGGATATTAAAAGAAAAAAGTCGTCCAAATAAAAGAAAAATAGAATGAAAATTGTATAAGCTTTGTTGATTGAAATCCCTAACGCTTTGTAATTATTCTTGGTCTGTCGTGCATACTTGTCAAATCCTAACTGCCTTGTGTGGAAAAATGTTATTTATACATGTTTAGAAACCACATCAATAGGAAAAACCTCGTGATATGAGGGGAAAGAAGTAAGGTTTTGATAATCCATGTGAGTGTAAGGAAAATTAAAAGAAAATTATTGTTGACCACGTGGGATTCTGGTTTATTTCTGCATGACTAGTCACACAGTGTCAAGTATATTTTGAATTTTTACACGAGCTTGCATTCGATTTTCTTGGCTATTCACACACACACACACACACACACACAATGAAGTTGAGTATCAGATGAATGAAAATAATTTTTGCTGTTCATATTTCTTCTCTAAAATGAATCATCAATTTGGATTGTTAAAGCACATGGTAAATGAGTTGACAAAAACAAAAATATTTGTTATTTGTGTTTTTTATTTTTATAGTTTAGTATTATTTTTGTTCGAGGACGAACAATAATTTTAGTTTGGGGGTGTTAATAAGTATATTTTATACACTTATTTCTATCCTAAAAGTAGGATTTTATTTGTTTATTTAAGAATATTTGTTATTTATCTTGTCAGTATATGTTTATATTTCAGAAATAATTCCAAAGTCAAGAAAGTAAAGGAATTGGAGCAAAAAGAAACATATTGGATGATAAAAGTATCAAACTGTGCAAATCAAGAGTTGATGCAGTCAATCAAAGGACCAATTGGGAGAAAAATGGAAGAAGAAATTAAATTTGGAAAAAATTAGAAATTCAGGGATTAAGTTGCAATAATCGGAAGTTGGACGACCAGCTGTGAAATAAAATATCAGGGACCAACTTAAACTGAAAGAAAAGATGAAAATTGCCTAAAATCGGGAAACCACGCGATCGCATGGAATAAAACCGCACAGTCGCATGACGATAAAAATCAGCGACTGAAGCCAACCTGCAGAGGCGTACAGTTGCGCACTTTTGAACCGCATGGCCACACGGTTGTCTGATGGGCTTTTGCGAGGAATTCAATAGACTTTCTCCAAGTAACCTAAATTCCGAGAACATCTATAAATACATTGCTTGGGGCACGAAATTAAGGGTTCCCAATTATCTTGTTTGATGCCAAAACGCTGTCCAACTGTTGGGGATCCATTAAAGGCCAAATTCAACATTGAAGAATAAAGATCAAGAAGATGAACGAGGTGACTTCTATTCATTTTTCTTGTGAATTATCTTTAATCATGTTTCTACGCTAGATTTCTTTTGTTAGGATTATGATGAAGTTTTAATTATTGATTCCACATTTTGACTTATTATTTAATTTACACAGTTTATGGGTTTGATGCAACTAAATAATGGTTTTATTATTGTGCAATTGTTTGGCCAGCTTTTGCATGCTTTCTTGATGTTTTTCTATGTTCGAAAGAGTAGAAATTCGTTAGATGTTATTTAATTGCCACAAAGTCCGATAGGAATTAGAAATATACCCCTATACTTTGTGTTATCTTTGAGAGTGTTCATGGATCCTTTAATGCTTTTCTAATTATTTAATTGTCATAGAAATATAGTCAATTTGCATTTGGGAAAAGGTTTTTATGCATCACTCGAAAGGGGACTTAAATAATATTAGGAACACGGATATTCAAAACCCCATGAATTGTATTTAAATAAGCTGGTCAAAATATGGATGATTTGATTAAAATGTATTCATAATTCTAACGTGTTTTTTTTTTCATTCGTTTAAAATCAAAATTTCATTGTTCTTTAGTTTAATCTTTATTTAAAAAATAAATAAAAAATTCTCAATTCAATTAAATCTCTAGTTCCGGTTAAGGAATTAAAATCTAAAATACAATTTACAACAATCTCTGTGGGATCGATACTTGGACTCATGTCCACTTTATTACTTGCACGACTCGTACACTTGCGGAGCGAATAAGGATGAACAAAAAAATCAACTCTTGAGTATATAATGTAATTTATTTTTCAAAACAATTTACTTCTAATTGTGGGCATGCGCACCTTGGAGCTAAAATCTAATTCTCAATTGCACCCCTTTTTTGGGATATTGCCTCAAGAGGTTTGTTCATGTACACAATCTTCTGAGTTTAATTGTTTTGCACGAATCACACTCGAACAATTTTGCACGCCTTGTGGGACTTTGATGTACAATAGAGTTAGAACGCCTTCAAAAAATGCTGACAAAGATGTGGCTAACAAGCACTACATGTCTTCTGTGGTGGATTTGAGGGCCAGAAAGTTGGTCGAAGTCCAAAAAGAAATGTCATAAGCCCATGACAAAGCTTAATCCTAATGTGATGCGGGCATCGCTTGGAGACTTCACTCAAGACTTAGTTGAACCGGTGAGACTTCAAAACATACATAACACTAAAAGACTTGTTCAAACTGTGAATTCTCATTATGAAAATATTGCTAGGAAACTAAGCAAGTTGAACAAATTAATGACAAAATTAATAAGTCATTTTAGCTACTCAACTAAATATGTTTCGCCTCTAGGAAGCGCGCCCGAACCTTAATTCAGTAGCGGGCATAGATATTTTGTAGTAGTGGGATACAAAGATAGACATGTGTTTTTTGTGTCAGACATTACGTGGTTTCAGTGGCAGCGCCCTTGAAATTTTTTAAGAAGAGACTGAAAAATGAAGAAGCACTTGAAACATGTTTACACCTATTAAATGTTCCAATACACATCCAGCATTAACATAACGAAGAACAACTGGAGTTTGTTCCATTTATCTCTAATTTCGGTTTCATTTGCTTATCACAAGAAAACGAGAATTTACGCTTAAAATATTTTTCCATAACTAATACAAATAAACAAATAATCAATTGTAAACATGTATTCAATCCAAAAATGTGAATTACAAAAGAGCTCAATAGCACACAATATTAACTCTAAATTCCAAACAAACAACACATAATAAGGTTGATGAAGTTAGATTAAACTGGAGATTTTAATCGGTACTAAACATGGGCATAATTTATAAACGGAAAAATCAATAATTCACTTCTGCTAGACTTTAGGGTTTCATAATTTTTAATTTTATATTATTGGAATTCCCTATTTTTCACGAATATGCAATTTAAGAAAACTTGATTTAATTACTAAATACGTGTATTTAGTAATTTATTAAATTTAATTAAATTATGCAAATATTTATTGAAGAAAAATATTTCTTATTTTCGAGAAAAACATTTTATTGTTGGAAAGATAATGATCAAGAAATATTGATATTGATTTGATCATAATCTCGAAAATATTGATATTGATTTCGAAATCTTGATCTTGTTATTTTGGTAAAATTCTTGATAATATATTGTGATTATTCTTGACACTCAAGCTTATCCAAGATATGGTAAGTGTCTTCTTGATATGGTCAAGAATATTTCAATCTTATCTTTCCATATGATAAGATCATCACCTTGATAAGGGTCGAGCTTATCTACACATGGAAAGATTTGTTAGACGAAAATCTATGTTGTGAAAATCCTTGATAAAGCCGAAAATTTAATGATAAAATTTGATATCCTATTTTATGGTAAGATCTTTTAAGATTTATCATTATCCTTGTTTATGGTAAGATTTATTTAAGGATAATTATCTTACCTTTTTCTAATCGTCTCTACTGTATTTTGCAGGTATTAGAGATCTTGTGCAATAAGGAAAGTTGGGAGTCAAGTAAACCTAATTGCACTTTAAATAGGAGGAAAACGGGATGTTTTCACAAGACGTAAAAAGATAAAAAGTTCGTGTGGAGCTTATCAATATACACGTCCACTTTAGAACTCTTGAAGCTTTATTTTCGTGTGGTGCAAAAATAATTAAAGCTTCAATTATATTGTGACTTTGGTACTCCGGGAGGAGGATTCAATCACTTAGAGAAGGAAAGAATTTTAGCGTGAAGATCAAACGGGAGGTTTGGATCAAGATCGAACGGGAGTTTGTGTTGCTGAAAAGTGTTGCAGAGTCAAAGAAAACTACTGAAGAGTGGTGGGATGCCAGCTCACATTACATGCTACAGAAGGATCAGGGAGTGATCTATTTCTTGGATGTTTGGTAAAGTCTATGCGTAGATTTATCATGTAGTTTAGATTGATCTGTATAAACTATTTCCTTATATAGTAATTGGTTTTTGTTCGCAGGATGCGAACCGTAGGTTTTCCCTGTTAGGGTTTTTCCCATGTTAAGCTCAAATTATTGTGTTCTTGTCCATTTACAATTCCGCACAATTTATTCTTGTTGTTTACGTTTTACCATCCAGAAAAATCTTCCTGAGCAAGATTCATCTAGTACTGCGCTAAACAAAACTTAACGATTTACTGTTAACAGATTACGGTCCAGACTTTTCTATGACAATCTGTTTATACAATTTAGACAACCTCAAAATTTCAATTGGTATCAGAGCGGGTTCACTTCTAGAAAGTGAGATCCGGTTGTCTAAATGGAAAATTCTGCATCTCTTAGGCCACCTCTGTTAACTGGTAGTAACTATGCATATTGGAAAATCCGTATGAAAATTTTTATTCAATCTATTGATGAACGTTGTTGGACTTCTGTTCTTGAAGGTTACACAGCACCCACTGTCACTGCTGGAAGTGTTGTTACAACTATAGCTAGAAGTGCTTATACTGCAGGTGAATTAGCTAATCAAGATTGGAATTCTAAGACACTTAACGCTATTGTCTCTTTGCTTGATCTAGGTCAATTCAGACTCATCTTCTTAAGGACCGCCAAGGAAGCATGGGATGCTTTGAGGATAGCAAACAAAGGAACCAATGCTGTCAAAACCTCCAAGCTACAGATGATCACTCTAGAGTTTGAACAACTATCTATGGATGAGAAAGAAGACTTCAAAAGCTTCTACGCCAGATTGAGTGATCTCACCAACTCAGCTGAAGCTCTTAGGAAAACCTATTCAAATGAGCATATTGTACAAAAAAATCCTTAGATCTTTACCAGACAGGTTCCATGCAAAAGTGACAGCAATTGAAGAAAGCAAGGATATTTCAACCATGCGAGTTGAGGAACTTGTAGGGTCATTGATGACCTATGAGTTAAATCTGGCCCGAAGAAAGAAAGACAAATCACCAGGGATTGCCTTCAAGACGAACAATGCCAATCCAGACGACTCTGGCGAGACTGATGAAGATGAAAATTTCGTACTTCTCACCAGACAATTTAAAAACTTCCTCAAGGGAAAACAAAAAGAAAGATCCACAAATCTTCAAGGTCAGAATAAAAAATCGAAAAAAAAAACAATGGAGGAAAAACAATTTCTATCCTAAAAATAATGCTAACTCGTCTGAAGGAAAGCCTCAGAGTCGAATTCAATGCAGAGAATGTGAAGGATATGGACACATTACAGCTGATTGTCCTAATACTCAAAAGAAGACCGAGGGAAGGAAGGCCATGAATGTTACATGGAGTGATGGAGACTCAGATGAATCTGAATCAGAATCAGACAGCAGCAATTTTGAAAAACAGGTAACTACCCTTACTGCTTTACAGCTGTCTAGTGCTGAATCTGGTAACTCTTCTTATGCAGATGAATCCGGACCAAACACTGAAAACTTGAGAAAGGAACTTCAAGATGCAGAAGAGAAGATCCAACTGTTGCAGGCCTTCGCTGAGCACAGCAGGGAACGACAACTGGACGTATCTGCAGTCTCAGATGTTGAACAAAATGAGGTAAGCAGGTTAAGTTCAGAACTTGCTAAAGCACAAGAAAAAATCAAGAAGCTAGCACTTGGATCTGTCCAGCTTGATGAAATCCTGAATAGTGGTAGACCCATCAGCTTAAAAATAGGTCTTGGATATGAAGGTAAAGGTAAAAATCATGACCATAAAATAAAGTTTGTAAGAGAATCTGGATGCAGATGCATGGAACAAAATAGAAATTATACAAATGCATCTACCTCTCATCATCATCAATACAATGCGGTGGGAACTCAAAACTCACATCTAGCCAGGAACTATACAAGAAGACAATTTCAGCCAAATCTGTACAAGCCAGATGAGTCTGACCATCAGAACGACAGGAAATTTCAACCTCGACAGAGTCGGCAGGATACATCTGTTTTCCAGGTATTCTGTAATTTTTGTACTAAATCTGGTAATGGTGTATTTAGTTGTCATGAGTACTTGAAATTAATCAATTCACACAAAAGAAGACTTGTTTCTAGACAAGAGAAGAAAATTCGAACTAATGCTTATGTAGTTCAATTATCTTTGAGTGCTTTGATTCCTAACACATGGTATTTTGATAGTGGATGTTCTAGAGACATGACAGGTGATCTGTCCCTACTAACACATTTTGAAAAAGGCGAAACAGGTGCTGTTACATTTGGTGATGGCCAAAAGGGTAAGATAGATGGATCTGGTATCATCAACATCAAGAGATTTCCTACATTAACAAATGTCTTATATGTTATAGGGCTTAAGGCAAATTTGATCAGTGTAGGACAATTGTGTGATGATAACTTGCTTGTCATGTTTTCAAAAGAATATTGCAAAGTTTTAAGTTGTGACAAGAAGTCTAACCCATTAAAAAGTGTTTTATTTATGGGAGTTAGATCTAGAGACAAATGCTATACACTTGAGAGTCACGTAACTTGCAATTCTGTTAAGACCAAAAATGAGAAACTGTGACATAACAGATTAGGGCATCTAAACTATCATGATCTCATGAAGCTGACCAGACTACAGGCTGTGAGAGGCTTACCCAGCATAAACAATATTCTAGACGAAATCTGTGGTGATTGTCAAAAGGGTAAGCAAATCAAAAGTCAACACAAATCAGGTACATCTGTTAACACCTCTCATATACTTGAACTAATTCACATGGATTTTATGGGTCCTATCCAAAAGGAAAGTATTGGTGGCAAGAGGTATATTTATGTGTGTGTTGATGATTTCTCTAGATACACGTGGGTCATGTTTATTCGGGATAAATCTGATACCTTTGACAATTTTGCTAATCTTTTTCAGAAATTGAGCAATGAAAAGGCAGACGAACAGATAAGAGTCAAAAGGATTAGAAGTGATCATGGAAGAGAGTTTGAAAACTCCGAGTTTACTGATTTTTGTATCCAATATGGGATCAAGCATGAGTACTCGTCCCCAAAGACTCCTCAATAGAATGGAGTGGTGGAAAGGAAAAATAGAACTCTACAAGAAATGGCTCGTGTCATGCTAAACAGCAACAGACTGCCCACGAAATTTTGGACAGAAGCCATAAACACTGCTTGTTATATTTTCAATAGAGTCATGCTTAGATCTGGAACAAACCAAACTCCATATGAAATTTGGAAGGGTAAAAAACCTAGGGTTGATTACTTTCATGCCTTTGGAAGTAAATGCTACATTTTAAAAGATAGAGAACACCTAGGAAAATTTGACTCAAAATCGGATGATGGAATATTTTTGGGTTATGCTGAAAATAGTAGGGCCTATAGAATTTACAATCTTAGAACCCAAACCGTTCTTGAGTCAATTAATGTGAAAGTGGATGATACTAATTGTGTAAATTCGGATTTGCAGGTAGCATATGGTGATCAACTAGAAATTCCACCAAAAGAAAAAGCTGGAACCAAAAAATCAGAAGAAGAACAGCACCAAGCTGGAAGTCTCAATGATACTGAAGAATCCAATCAGGATGAGTCTGGGTACCCAGTAATATCTGCAGATCGAGACAAATCTGATTACCCAGATACACCTAATATTGCAGAATCAGAAGCATCGAGACTACCTCCTGCTAGGATTCAAAAGGCTCATCCACTTGATAACATTCTCACTAATATGTCTAAGAGAAATGTGACCAAAAGAAATTTGGCTGAGATGGGTAACATCTGTCATATGTCTCAAATTGAGCCAAAAATGTCAAGGAAGGTTTGACAGATGAACACTGGGTACAAGCTATGCAGGAGGAGCTTAACCAATTTGAAAAGGACAATGTCTGGGAGCTGGTTCCACGTCCTAAAGAAGGTAATATAATTGGAACCAAATGGATCTTCAAGAATAAGTCAAATGAATAAGGAAATGTGGTAAGAAATAAAGCCAGACTTGTTGCTCAAGGCTATACCCAGATTGAAGGGATAGATTTTTACGAAACATTTGCTCCGGTAGCCAGACTGGAATCCATCAGACTGTTGCTAGCTGTGTCCTGCTACATCAACTTCAGACTATTTCAGATGGATGTCAAAAGTGCCTTTCTGAATGGTGTGCTTAATGAAGAAGCTTATGTGGAGCAACCCCAAGGATTCACAGATCCATCTCATCCGGATTATGTCTTTAGATTCAAAAAGGCGTTATATGGGTTGAAACAGGCCCCCAGAGCTTGGTATGAAATGCTCACATCATTCTTGCTAAGCAACTGATACAAAAGGGGAGGAACTGATAACACTCTTTTCATTAAGCATCTAAATCCTAGACTAACTGTAGCTCAGATATATGTTGATGACATAGTATTTGGGTCTACATCTAAGTCCAAAATTAGTGAATTTATAAATACAATGAAAAGAGAATTTGAAATGAGTATGGTTGGTGAGCTAACATTTTTTCTTGGTTTGCAGGTACAACAGGATGAATATGGCATATTTATATCTCAAGCAAAGTACGCTAAAAATTTGGTGAAAAAATTTGGACTTGAAGATGCAAAGGCAATGAGAATTCTCATGGAAACTACTCTAAAACTTTCAAAGGATAATAGTGGTAAGGATGTAGATCCATCCCTTTATAGAAGCATGATTGGAAGTCTTCTGTACCTTACTGCCAGTAGGCCAGATATATCCTTCAGTGTTGGAGTTTGTGCAAGATATCAAGTCAAGCCTAAGGAATCTCATGTTGCTGCTGTGAAAAGAATCATCAGATATGTAAGTGGTACATTGAATTACGGAATTTGGTTTACAAGAGATACCACTGTCTATCTTGCAGGTTTTTCAGATGCAAACTGGGTGATGAGAATCATGGCAGGCTTGACAGAAAACATTAAATATTCAAGCCAAAACAAGAATGCAGCTGGTTCGACGAGCTTTGAAGATCAAACCGTGTCGAAAAGAACCAGAAAAAAAAACATTCAGAAGGCCTTTTACGGCCGTAAGTGCTGAAATTACGGCCGTAACCTTGATATCACAATTTTGGGCAGAAAGTGACTTACGGCCGTAACAAATTTCACGGCCGTAAGAGATGGCTGTAACAAATTTTACGGCTGTAAAAATGCCGCGTCTTTTTTATGGTTTTTGCGGCTAGGACGCGTTTTGAGGACTATTTTATCTTGTCTTTGTCATTGTAAAGAACAACTTGGTTGATGAATGAAAAATGGTGTTGAGTGGTTTTTCCCCTCCCAAAATATTGTTCTTGATTGAACACTTTCGAACTTATCAAATATTGTGAGATATTTGTGGCGTTCAACAATCGAACTTATCAAAGGCGTGGGCATCCTTTGTGGCGTTCAAACCATTACGGTTCTTGTTTCCGCATCGTAACGGGTCTCGGGTTTGATATGCCCCTGGTTCTTGCGTCGTGAGGCTCGGGTCGTAGTGTCACCGTCCGTTCCAACCTGAATTCAGAACTTTCCCGGCATTCGTTCCGCGTGTCCGTCGGACCCCCTCCCGGGATCACGTCACTGGGCTGGGAATGTGAATGATCGAAAGAGTACATCTGGAGGATGTTTATACATTGGGAACAATTTGGTGGCATGGCTAAGTAGAAAACAAAATTCAGTGTCACTTTCCACAGTCGAAGCTGAGTATATAGCAGCTGGCAGTTGCTGTACACAACTCCTTTGGATGAAACAAATGTTGAAGGACTATGGAATCTCTACAGAACAAGCCACTATGTATTGTGACAACACCAGTGCCATCAGTATCTCAAAGAATCCACTCCAGCACTCCAGAACAAAACATATTGACATCAGACACCACTTCATCAGAGAATTGGTGAAACAAAAGATTATCAATCTGGACCACATACAAACTGATCTACAGCTGGCAGATTTGTTTACTAAGGCCCTCGATACTGTCAAATTTGAAAGGCTTAGGAAACAAATTGGAGTATCACCTCCTTCTGAGTAGGAACATGCATATGTCATAAAAAAAAAAAAAAACTGCATTTGTTTTTCTTTTTGCATTTTAGTTAACTTATCATATTCTTATATTAAGTAGATCATGTTTTTACTTGCAGATATATCTGAGTGCTTGTGGCTGATAACGAGACAAATACGTCTGGCTAACAGCAGTCAACATGTCTCCGGATGAATCTAACTAGCACTCAAATCTGGACAATCCTAAGGATAAGTCACTGTTGTCTATGTCATATGGTTGTTACTGGATGAGATTTCATATTCTGTGTGTAAACCTATGATCTAAATCTTGCTTATAGCATTGCACGCATTTTTCTTATTATCCAAGGGGCAGGACTAGTGGAAAGAAGGCTGCCAATCCAAGCCAAGTTCATACCCTTTAGCTTCAAAATACGATGAATTAAGATAAATGTGGTAATATTTTAGAAGTAAGGAGAAAACCTAGTAAGATAACTTCTGGGGATTGTGTGAATCTACCAATCCAAACCAAGTTCATACCCTTCTTCTAACCTAAAGGGGAACATACTGTAAGATAACTTTTGGGGATTGTGTGAAGCTGTTTCCACCTCCAAAAGACATTTCCATACTATAGAAAAAGTCGGGAAGCCGGATTTGAGAAAATGCACTTCTTATAGATTTTGATCGGTCTTATTGTGCACTACGGTGATAAATCAATAAGTCAGGGCAATCATATGATTTTTGATAGTATGTGGATAACTAAGGATTACTCAGATCACACACGCACATTAATCAACTTATTTATGTACATGGTGGATTGTATACTGCCAGATGTATCTGACTCAACAAATGTCAACAAGTGCTCAAACGTGTCTCAGGTATCCAGATGCATTTAGTTTTTTCTTATTCATGAATTTTTAGATTTTATTCTGAAAATCTTTATTTTTAAGGCAGTATATCGTGGGCTAATATGTGCAAATCTTGCAGAACAAGTCAGTTGATTGTGGAGCCCAATTTTGGTAATTTAATTGTTTCCTAATTTTCAACAGATTCTGTTTCTATGTTTATCTATTTTTAAGGAAAGAAGTTGGCAAGAATCAGGACTCTCCAGTTACCATAATAAACACCAATTTCTTTTATATGAGAACCCTTCTTAAACCCAAAAACCTCACACGTCTTCATAAATCTCACGTCCCAAGTTCCAAAAAACCCTAATAATCTCTCAACAAAACCCTAAGTTCCGTCTTCCTCTCTCTCAAAATTCTACACCCATTCTAAGACATAGCTCGAAGCAAGCAAACCGGAAGGAGGAGAGTCACCAGAGGCAGCGGTGGCATTGAAAAATCACCTCAACCAGACCCATCGAGGATGGGAACTCCTAGCGGCACCATTGTTCCTGTATCACCATCCGGCACCAGCCCACCGCCGACTTAACTCTCTACCACTGGTCCTACTCCAACACCTGCTCTCCACATGGCCCAAATAAGGCGTAACACGCCAATTCTTCCAAAAGGCATGGGCATAACCTTGGCACCCATATCAGGTAATCTTGGGTCCAATCATATCTCTCCCTTAGATATTCGTAGTGAACTGCAGGGAGCATGAAAACTTGCTGCCATGACAAGTGCAAGAGATGCGAAAATTGGGGATGAAGAAGGTGGAGATGAATCTGGTGAAACTGAATCTGGTGATGAAAAGGAAAAACCAGAGGAGCAGGAAGAGTCTGGGGAGGACGAAAAATCTGAGGAAGATAAGGACGCAGACTAAACTGGGGATAAAGCACCACCAGAAGAGTCAGAGGAATCTGAGGATGAAGACGAGTCTGAGTAGTCGGAAGAAGAGACTGAAAAGAGGTTGTAATCCCAGACAGAAAGGGAAAATAAAAAGCAGAAGCCACTAAGAGTTTGAAGAAGAAAAAGGATGAGACAGTTGCGGGTCCAGTGAGATCCAAGTTTGATGTATCTTCATTCGTCTGCACCCCCATGCAGACAGTTAGAGGTATGTTTACCCCATTCAACTTCAAATTTTGGTCGTCTGAGGCATACACTGATTTCGAAAAACACATTTCAGGTAAACGGTTGCATTATGAATCTGGAGTGACTATAGGCGAATTTGTGACTTTGAGATTGATGATATTGTGTCACACTTTGGGTTGAAGAAGTTGACTAATTGTAATGGGGAGATCAATGAGACCCTGGTCAAGGAATTTTATGCCAATATCCCTATTGACTATAACTCCAAAAAATGTCTTTTTACCACTTCACTTTTTGTTAGGGGACAGTTAATTAAGATTTCTGCAAAAGAACTTAGAAAGTGGTTAGGACTGAATGATGATGTGCTGATGAGGATGAGTCTATGGAAGCCACTAATGATGAAATTTTTATGGAGTTGTCAAGGGGAAAGATCACGTGGCCAGTGAAGGGGTTAAAACAATTGCCTAGGTCAGAAATTTCAAAGAAATATCAAATTCTTCACAAAATTGTAAAGGAAAATTTTGACCAACTCATCCATGACTCAAGCTTTAAGAGAGAGTCGTCCAGAACCTTGTTTCTCCTAGGGACTAAACGTAATATTGACCTTGCTGCACGAATCTGGAATTCTATCATTGGTAGGGTCTCGGGAAGTGGTCCTAGACAAGGGAATACTTATCTGTTGGTTTACCCTTGGATTATTTCACAGTTTTTGAGTGATCAGGGTATCCAGACACTGGAAGATGATCTGGAGATCACTCCCAAAGTGTTAAGCAGGGCCAGATGCAGAAAAACTCTGAAGATGCAGACGGGTCACAAGAAGCAGGTTGTGGATGAGACTGCTGAGAATCAGGATTCAGCTGATAAAGATGCCAGGCTTGGTCAGCTGGAAGCAGAGAATGCTAGGATGAAAGCTGACATATCTGAACTCAGTGTGCGTGTTAAATGTCTTGAAGACACGCTTGATCAGCTGCTTGGAGGGTCTTCGAAAGATGTGGCTCCAGTCGAAGCCAAGGAAAAGAGAAAGGTTGCAGCCAAAAAGCTCCCTATCTCGAAGAAGCAAAAGAAGACCCAAGACTGATCTCAACCCTGCCAGTTTCATCTATTTATTTTCAGTGATTTAAAAACATTGTTATTATGTTTTAACTTAACACTATTGTTCCCTTGATCAACTTTAGGTTGTGAATTTTGCATGCAGGTTTTGTGAACCTTATGGCTTCTCCTCTTTCACCGCAAAGGGGGAGTAGCATGGCATGTCATATCATCTTTTTTATTTATGCTCTCTTTATGCTCTCTATGTGTTGATTTCCTTTACATGCATTAGTTGATCATGATGCATATTTTGAGGGGGAGATTTGTGATAGGGGGAGCTAATTGATTTCTTGTGATCATAAAAAGATGATTGGTTTCGGAAAAATAGAAAAAAGCCAAAGGGGGAGATTGTTAATTTTATATTATTGACATTCCCTATTTTTCACGAATGCGTAATTTAAGAAAACTTGATTTAATTACTAAATAAGTGTATTTAGTACTTTATTAAGTTTAATTAAATTATGCAAATATTTATTGAAGAAAAATATTTCTTATTTTCGAGAAAAACATTTTATTGTTGGAAAGATAATGATCAAGAAATATTGATATTGATTTGATCATAATCTCGAAAATATTGATATTGATTTCGAAATCTTGATCTTGTTATTTTGGTAAAGTTTTTGATAATATATTGTGATTATTCTTGACACTCAAGCTTATCCAAGATATGGTAAGTGTCTTCTTGATATGGTCAAAAATATTTCAATCTTATCTTTGCGTGTGATAAGATCATCATCTTGATCAGGTCGAGCTTATTTACACATGGAAAGATTTGTTGGACGAAAATCTATGTTGTGAAAATCCTTGATAAGGCCGAAAATTTAATGATAAAATTTGATATCCTATTTTATGATAAGATCTTTTAAGATTTATCATTATCCTTGTTTATGGTAAGATTTATTTAAGGATAATTATCTTACCTTTTTCTAATTGTCTCTACTGTATTTTGTAGGTATTAGAGATCTTGTACAATAAGGAAGCTTGGGAGTCAAGTAAAATTAATTGCACTTTAAATAGGAGGAAAACGGGATGTTTTCACAAGACGTGAAAAGATAAAAAGTTCGTGTGGAGCTTATCAATATACACGTCCACTTTAGAAGTCTTGAAGCTTTATTTTCGTGTGGTGAAAAAATAATTAAAGCTTCAATTGTGTTATGACTTCGATACTCCGGGAGGAGGATTCAATCACTTAGAGAAGGAAATAATTTCAGCGTGAAGATCAAACGGGAGGTTTGGATCAAGATCGAACGGGAGTTTATGTTGCTGAAAAGTGTTGAAGAGTCAAAGAAAACTACTGAAGAGTGGTGGGACGCCAACTCACATTACATGCTACAGAAGGATCAGGGAGTGATCTATTTCTTGGATGTTTGGTAAAGTCTATGCGTAGATTTATCATGTAGTTTAGATTGATCTGTATAAACTATTTCCTTATATAGTGATTGGTTTTTGTTCGTAGGATGCGAACTGTAGGTTTTCCCTGTTAGGGTTTTTCCCATGTTAAGCTCAAATTATTGTGTTCTTGTCCATTTACAATTCCACACAATTTATTCTTGTTGTTTACGTTTTACCATCCAGACAAATCTTCCTGAGCAAGATTCATATGGTACTGTACTAAACAAAAACTTAACGATTTACTGTTAACTGATTACGGTCCAGACTTGTCTGTGACAATCTGTTTATACAATTTAGACAACCTCAAATTTTCAATAATATCAAATCACAGCTCCATAAAAATTGGCCTTTGCAAAAGAACTGGACGATACAAATTTGTATATCTTCTTAAGCGTGTTGTTGTATCTATGGAAATCAGCCTTGTGCTAACTGCTCAAGTGAAAGTTCTCTTCTGTTGCCTTCTTTGCCTCGGTCGCTATCTTCAAGTCATCGATACCTTTATATCAACGCATTTTCAAATGCATGTACCTCCTTAAAGTGGGATCAAGCAAAGCAATTAGCTTTTCTTATGGCAAACTTATTACGCTACAACAAGAAGGACGTTCTTCTTTGTAGTCTTGATGTAGAAAGGCAATTTCGTTTGTTGTGATTTTGCTTTAAGCAACCTTTGGCTTGATATTAAGAGATAATTTATTAGTTGAGGCTATAGTCGTAGACAAGGAACTTGTGAATTCTTGATACGGAGGGATTGCTATGGTGTGAGTGAGGTTAGGTTTTAAATCAATTTTTGATTTATTAAAAAAGGGGGTTAAAAATTTACGGGGTCACGTGCCCTAGGAGGCCCCCGTATGGGTCCTCCGCTACCTGAAGTATTAATCCTATAGGTAAAAATCCTCGTTTAGGGCATGACTCATGAGTAATTTAAGGTAATGACGAGAGGAAATCAAAAATAACAATCGTCTAGTGAAGGGAGGGAATCAAAATAACAATAAAATAAATGGAAGAAATGATTAGAATTGGGGAGTACATATGGCCAATCTTGGTCCAAACATTGGGGTAACCCCACATATTAGACAACCAGTGTACCTTATATACCACAACTAATTTTTATGCCTTATGATCCCAATCCCCTTTTAAGGGAACCATATAATTGAAATCTTCGAGGATGAAATCGACTTAGGAACAAGGCCCATTATATGGCCAATATATAAGAAACTTTACACTTATTAGGTTGATTATGTTTAACCATTGCTAATAGAGTTGTAGAATACCAGAATTTCCACTATTTACAGGTTTAGGAGAAGTATCCATTTTCGGAACATATTGGAAGGCTGCCCTTCAATTTGTAGAGGTTAATGATTGTCATAAATTGAGAATGTCTCCTAGTTCCTTAACCTGAATAGTTTTCTCATGGTTTATCAATTTTCCCACAATTTTGGTTAAAAATTGGTATCAAATGGAACAATTATTCCACACCCAATTTTATAAGTATGAATCAGAGGTAACCTTAATAGATTTGACTAATCTTGAATAGATACCAAATGTGTAGGCTGAAATCTTCCTTCAATGGTTCAAAACTGTCAGGAGTAAATGTTTTGTGCCTTTTCCCAAAAAGGAGTTTATGATAATCACTCAGAAGTTTTGATTTAAAAAAAAAAATTTCGAGATAGAGAATTTCCTGATCTATTTCAATTATGTGCAAATATCATTTGATATGAACGATTGTTGGTGGAAGATAAAAAAAACGAAAAATTCTAGCAAAAGTACCTACTATATGCTCTTAATTATAAAATGCCTAAAATTGAGGCAGGACTGGTCGAAGCTGAAATATTTTTTGGCCGAATTGGTTAAGGAGAAAACTTTCATGTACAAAGCATTAGTTAAGTTAGAATAAGAAACCAAAAATGAGTGGTTGATGAGGATCTATTCCTTTAAAAAAAATTCCTAGATAGAGAATTTCCTGATCTATTTCAATTATGTGCAAATGTCATTCGATATGAACGATTGTTGGTGGAAGATAAAAAAATGAAAAATTCTAGAAAATGTAACTACTATATGTTCTTACTTATAAAATGCATAAAATTGAGGTAGGACTAGTCGAAGTTGAAATATGTTTGGTCGAATTGGTTAAGGAGAAAACTTACATGTGCAAAGCATTAGTTAAGTTAGAATAAGAAACCATAAATGAGTGGCTGATGAGGATCTTTTCCCAAATCATATGGGAATGACAAATTGGACCAAACTAAATCTATCAAAGTTCAAATTGGTGTTGGACGAAGAAGAGGACGAGCCATGTCGTAGTGTTTTTGTGCGAATAAAGTCCAATGGTAAGATGATAATTGATCTAGACAAAGTTAAAGAACATTTTTGTATACGTTGCTAGAAGATTACTAAGTGGGCAAAAAATGTGGAAGCTTCAAAAGGAACATGTGAAGAAAAAGTGATAAGTGTATTTTATACACTTATTTATATGCTAAAATTAAGATTTTATGTAGTCGTTTGAGAATAAATGCTATTGGTTTATCTATTATTTGTTAATGTTTCAGTTTTATTCCAAAATCGAGAAAATGAAACAATTGAAGCAAATAATGAGCAAAAAGATAGCAATTTGGACCAAAGTAGGCAAATCAATAGTCATGGATGTAAATCATGAATCAAGGAAGAGCTTAATTGAAAAAATCCAAAGATAAAGAATTGAATTGAAGAAATCAAAAAAAGAAAAGACAAAATTGAAGTGTTTCAAAAGTTTGAGGACCAAATTGTTCAAATTAGAAGTTGAAGGACTTGTTATGCAAATAAATAATAGGGACCAACTGAAACGGATTCAAAATTTGGTAATTGTAGAAAATCGTAAAGCCACACGATTGTGGCTATTACACCTACGCGATTGCGCCAGTGCATTAAAAATAAACAACAATCAATTTACCGTAACCACACAATTGCGAGCATTCCTTCTGCGCAATCGCGCTTTTGTTCGAGACATAAAATCTATTTTCTTGTGCAACACAACTTGTGATATCTTTTCCAACTTCGTGCAAGACCTCAACCCTAACTATATATACATTAGTGTGCACGAATTTGGGTCCTCCTCTCCTCTCTTCTCTACTCTTACACGTATCTATACACATCTACACTCAATATTCTCAATTCATCAATTTAAGGATCAATAAGGCAAGAAGATTGAAGATTTTTATTGAAGATCAGATTTCTTTGTGTTATAGGTGATGAATTCCATATTTTATGATTGTTTATCATCTGTTATGTATCTGGGCTAAACTTTTCATAGTGTTAGGATCATCATGAAGTTTTAAACTATCATTTTTATGCTTTAGTTTGTTTAATTTAATGAATTTTTTTAAGAGATTAATTCGTATTGTTTTGCATCTATAATTATATGCTCAGTGATTGATGATGTTTATGACGTTTTTCTATGTTCGAAAGAGTAGGAAATCATTAGACTTGAATAATTTTCATAAAGTTCGATAGGGATAGAAATATGCCACTATACTTATGTGATCTTACATTGCTCATGAATGTTTAATGTTTTACAACATGTTCACATTCACCATAGAAATTAGGTAAGTCACATATAGGAAAATGTTTAATTCTTGTTCGAATGAGAGTTTTAAACGTTATAGGAAAATTGATCTTCATAAACATACATTGTCATTATTAATTCCAAACTTGTGTGT
The DNA here is from genome assembly GCA_963555705.1 of Ligustrum vulgare. Taxonomy (NCBI): domain Eukaryota; kingdom Viridiplantae; phylum Streptophyta; class Magnoliopsida; order Lamiales; family Oleaceae; genus Ligustrum; species Ligustrum vulgare. Next base: position 28,848,751 of record OY743184.1, read on the forward strand.
GAAATATGGAGTATAAGATGAATTTTAGATTCTAGCACTACATTCATGTACATTATATACACAAATCTTGCATTTTGCGTAGTTTACTTTAATTTGATAATTATACATAATTTGGTAGTTTAGTTCTTAGTTTAAATAATTCACAAAAACAACTTGATTTTATCCTTTTCGGTTAAGGCTAATAATCTACTATAATAAATTTGCTCAATCCTCGTAGGTATGATACTTGGCCTCAAATTTTACTGTATTACTTGTGCGGATCGTACACTTACGATAAGAAAAAAGCACAACTAGTTTTTGATGCCATTTCAGAAGATTATAGTTTAGATTTATTTTTAGATTATTTTCACTAATTTGGACTTTTTATTACTTTATTATATTTCTTTTTATTTTCAGTTCATACATAGTTCTTTTATGTCCTCTCAAGTTTGTGCAGGCGAATTAGACAAGGTGATCTTGCAAGAGCTAATTCGGGAATTGAACATACTCTTCTTCGCAAATTAAGAGATACAAAAGAGGCAGAAAAATATCAAAAATAGCAAGAAATGACAGATATTCAAGAGAATCAAATAGTATAAGAAGATGACGAGGGGAAACGATAATTTAAAATCAGTCGAGCATAGTCTACCCTCCCTTTGGTCAGTCAAATCTCCAGTTAAAGACAAATTTCATTCAATTTTTCCAGAATGGACATCAATTTTACGGCAAAACAGGCGAAAGTTCGCACACTCATGTTTCCTAGTTTTTGGAGATGTGCCAGCATTTCAAATATCAAGGGATGTCGAATGATGTCATCAAACTTCATCTATTTCCATACACTCTGCGAGACAAGGCTTTAGAATAGTTGGATTCTCTTCCTATAGCCAGTAGAACTACATAGAATGATCTAGCTCAGAAGTTCTGCACAAAATTCTTATCATCCGTCAAAATTGGAAAGCTCAAGCCTGATATATCAATCTTCTATAAACAGGATAGAGAATCATTTGATGAGGCATGAAATATATTCAAAAAAATGCTTAGAAAGTGTCCTCATTATAGGATCACAAAGGGTGTTCAAGTGCAGTACTTCTATGCAGGCCTACTTCCTTGGTTCAAAACTCTAGTAGATTCATCATCTCATGGGTAGTGTCTATTAAGACTTGACGAGACACTGGAACTATTTGAAAGAATTGCAAATACTAATGCTATGTGGGATTCAGATTGAGTAATCCAAAAGAAATCTGTGGGAGTCTATGAGGTGGATACTTACATTGCCTTGTTTGCAAAAATAGACTCATTGGTGACTAAAGTGGAAAGCAAGACAATGTTTGGGAATTCAATAAAAATCTATGAATAAGCTACAGATTACCTTATCTTGAAACAACTACCAAAATATGTTGATTTCGTTCAAGGGGTGGTCGTCCACCAAATAACTTGTATCCAAATACCTACAATCTAGGTTGGCGAAATTATCCTAACTTTGCATGGATAGACAATCAGAACATAGCCAGACCATAGCCTTAAAAGTGTAGGCGTGGGTGTGGGTGTGGGTTGGGTTAGGTTGGACTGGGTTGAAGGTCAATCCGAATCCAAACCAACCATATCGGTTTGCATGAAAATGAACTCAATCAACCAAACGAGAGTTTAAAAAACCAAACCAACCCAAACCAATGTGGGCCTCCTTTATTTATTTATTTATTTATTTATGGACTTCATAAATATTAATCCGTACCCATACTCATACATTAGCAATTTAACATTGACTGAACCTGAACTCAAACATTCACAAAATTACAATTACAAATATGAACTTGTCAAAACTCAAATACATACTTGGTCTAAATTAAACATAAAGTCATAGTTCATATTAAACATAGTACAACTCATTAAACTCCATAAAAATAGCCTAAATAAGCCACAAATTCACATTCAATGATTGCCTAAGCAACTAAGCCTTTTTTTTTAAAAAAAAGTAACGGTTTTGTTTGTGTTGGGTTAATTCGGGGTTTTTTACTGAAACCCGCACCCAAACCAACCCGAGACAAATTTATATTTCTCAACCCGCAAAACCAACCCGAGACAAATTTATATTTCTCAACCCGCAAAACCAACCCAACCACCTGAAAACCCAACCCAAACTGGTCGGTTTGGGTTGGGTCGGTCGATTTTATCGGTTTGGTTCGATTTCTGCCTAGCCCTACTCAAGTGTACCATCAAGAAGAAGATAAACCTTCATTGTAAAGACATGTTTGGTAAGTTCACGAAGAAAATAGAGCAGTACATTGGTAAGACCGAATAGTTTATGAGAAGGACGAAAACTACATTTCAAAATCAGCAGGCATCAATAAAGATTTTAGAAGCATAAATGGGACAAATGACAATAGCTTTTCAGGAAGACATCTAGGCACTTTACCTAGCAATATAGAAAAAATCCTAGAGAGCATGCGAAAGCCTTGGAGTGGGACCCAATTGCCAGAAATCAATGTCAAATGATCAGCTATTAACCATGAAAAAAGGATTGATTAGGAAGAAGAACATATTTAAGTATCAGAAAAGACTTCTAAAACAATGGGAGGGTTGAATAGGGTGAAGTCATCAATTAAGCTTTATGAGACTCCAATCCCTTTTTCACAGAAGTTGAAAAGACAAACAATTTGAGAAATTCTAGAATATTTTCAAAAATATTCATATCAATACTCCCTTTGCAGATGCATTTGCTTTTGCTCAAATGCCCAACTATGCAACATTCATAAGGAAATGAAGTTACCGGTTAGATAGTGGGAAGCGGTTACCAAAAAAATATGACTAATAGAACCATTCAATAAAAACATGGAAGTTAAAACATCAAGAGCAGTTTTAAAGATACAGTTACAAAGGCTTATAAAAGCAAGGAATTAAGACATTTAGAAGGACAAACAAAAAAAATCGTACGTCCAAATAGATAATGAGATTTCCTTTTATGTTATTTCCTTTTCAGAACAATTTAATTCTTGTGATTGTGAGCTGCGCCCCTTGAAACAAAATCTAATTCTCAATTGCACCATCTTTGGGAACATTGTCCCAAGAGGTTTGTTCCTGCACACAATCGTATATGTTTAATTATTTTGCATGTACAACGTGGGAATATCTCAACTTGATTCTTTAATTTCAATTCAACTTTATTGAGTTGCTAAACTTCAATTTTAGCTTCAAAAACTCTTTCTGCTGTCTCTCAAAATGACTATAATTGCTACATTGGTAAAAAAAGTACATAAATATAATATAAATATATTATCATAACCATCATTTTACTTTTTTTATTTTAGGATATTATCATAGAGTAAGTTTATGGTCAAGCGATCGAGAATTTTCGTAACCTATTACATGTCTCAAATTATTTTGAGTCAAGTTTTTATTTATTTTAGGTCCAACTCCATAAGTCCAAATTTCATTACCAATCATCTAAGTACATTTAAAACCCAATCAAGCCCAACCAATTCAACAAATTCTTCCTCCTCAAGTCTTTCCTTACACAATCGATACTCATTTCCAAAATTCTTACTAGTCTTCCATAAACCAAGATTTTGCCCTAACTTACCATGTAAACTCCAAATCAACACACATTAAACCTCCCTCTCCCTCACATTCACGACACACAAAAAGAATTTGCAGCAATACAATTACACTCTAGGTATGAATCTCTCTTCTTCTCAAAATGATCAAATTTGGTTTAAGCACGTGTCATTCAATCCAAACTGCAGCAAACCTTCATCATCTCAACCAAATCAGACCATTACACTGCCTGCCACCCAACACCGGAGCGACCAACTCCAATAAAAAATCAGCCTAAACCGAACCACAATTTGCTGAAACGAATTTCACACCCAACGAGACTTCCTGTTCTCAAACCAGAATCGAGCACACCACCACTGTCATAACAAAAAGAGCCTCGAAACATAACTTCTATCATCTGCAAATTCCAATTTCACACACGCCATGAACGAACCATTCAATTTCACAGCAACCACCCACGATCAAACTCACTGCCTAACCTAACGATCACTGCCACCACCAATTTCGAACCCCACTACCGACCAAGCCTAGCCTCACCAATTACCGAACCACCAAAACGCCACCACAGACATCACCGCCTCTCCAAGACCGCCACCAACCACCTCAAAACCCATACTGCCCACTTCGGTTTTAACACCCAAGAAAACCCGAAACCAAGAATAAAAGCTAACCCATAAACTAACCTTGACCGCCGTCTGCTTCGCCGGAGCTATGGCCGGAATCGCAACCCCAAAAGCCAATCCCAAGCCTTGGTTTTCACGCCCAAAAATTGCCCGGCTCTTCTTCTCCGTAGCCCCCTCCACCCACTGTTGTCGCCGCCCCTTGACGGCGACGTCACCGCCTTCGAATGCCAGCGAACGCACCGGCAGATTCATCCTTGCCATCACGCTCCCTCTCCCTTTTGCTTTGTCTTCCGAGCCTTGAGGGAGAGAGTGATAACTTTTGTTTATACTTTGATTTTTGAAACTTAATGTTTAAGACCCAACTTTTGAAGAGTATTTATTTCAGTCCTTGAAATTTTAAAACGTTTTACTCAGCTTCTACAGTTTTAAGATAATTCATTCAGTCCCTATTAAGTTCCAAAATATTTCTTGTCAACCCTTAAATTTTTGAAAAGTATAATTCAGTCCTCTTCTTTTAAAAGTCCCTTAACTTGACCCCTGTACTTTTGAAATAAGTTAGCTAAACCCTAGTGTTTTGAAATCCTTTGACCCATTCCTTTTAATTTCGAAAAGAAAATGTATTTCAGTCCCTAAGCTTTTAAATTCCAGTTTTCTTTAAATTTCAATTTTGTCCCAAACTTTATTTTATCACTTTAATTCTTCAAATCTTCAAAGTACCAAATTAGTTTAATTTTATTTTGGCTAGACAAAATGTTCGGAGAATTAAAGGATTGACGTGACATTCCCGCTCTAATTTTTCAAACTCGTGATTTGAGGTAGATTCGCTCCCACTAATTAGTTTAGATTATAATTGCATGTATTAAGTGAACTTTACGTGATTTAAATGCTTTGAGGTATGAGAAAATACTAGAATATCTCTTATGAGATAAAAATCAAAATGTGGTTATGCATAATTTAAATATGTTATGCATGAGATTTTGATGTGGTTAACTTAAATGCATGAGACGAGACTACCCACACCCTATCATTTTTAAAGAGCCTATGATTATGATGATGTGATCACTGTATTAGTTGCATAATTATGTATTCAATTATTTTGTAAACTAATTATTGACGATGAGTCTACTGAGTATTTCTTTCGAAATGCTCATTCCATTTTTAACAGCTATTGCAAATTTCGGAGATGGTGGCGAATGAAAGGGCAGTGGTGGCGGATTAATAATGAAATTATATTATTTTTTTGGAAGTCACGATTTATGAATATTGTTAATTAAATTATTTACCGTTACTTTCCTTAGAAAAATTTAGATTTAAAGTTTTATAAATGTTTCAGAATTCATATGATTTAGTTTCCGCTGTAGTTTCCAAATAATAAACGTGATAAATTTAGTTATTTTTGAGAATTAATATTTATGAATTGTTTAAATGAATTTATCAGAATTAAGTTTTCGCTGAAATTTTCAAATGATAAATACGATGTTTAAAATTCAATTTATTTTTCGCAATAAAATTATATTTAAAGGAGAAGTGGAAAACATATGGTGCCCCTAGTGGAAAACATAAAACTCAGCCTATCCCGCCAAATGATAAGTAGGCATTGGGTGTCGAGCGGGGCCTGGACATCCCAATAGGGGGGCGACAAGTTCCCACTAGGGGAACCTTAAAATTCCTATATTATCATATCCATCATTTTTTTATTTTCATCTTGGGGTGACATGTAGTGATAGATAAGATATAAACAGTGTTTCAAAAAGAACGCAGATATGCCACCTAGACAAGAGGCATGGGGAAAACACTTTGCCTTGGCAGTAAGCGTAAATTAAGCTGTCAACTAGTGCCAACTAGTGCGCTTCTTGGCATCCTTCATTAATTGCTATTTTTTTATTTTCCCTTTTTTAAAAGTCTTTTACTTGACTTTTATTAAGTAGAACTTTTTAATTTAAAATTGAAATTATGAGAAATAGTCTACCTTTTGCATTCTGAAATTGTATAATTGACTAATTATAGAAATTATTAAATAAATATTATATTTTATAATTTTAGATGTTTCGTATGTATTATTTTAATCATTAAATGATTTTTACGACATTTTAAAATTTAATATAATATTGAAAAATATAAACATTTTTTATGCTTGGGCCCGTAAATCTTGAAGCTTTACATACACTCTAAGTGCATTTTACACTTTTTAGAATACTGATTATAAAATAAATGTCAAATAAGGAATCTTAGAAGATGATAGATGAGGAAATGTGACAAAATTGCTAAATTTGAAACTATATTATAGTTTAATTATCTGACTGAGATTAACTAAAGTTTAGTGATTTAATTTGAATTACACGAAAAGTTCCATGATATGAATGAGATTTACCTCAAGTTTTTATTTATTTATTTATTAAAAGTAAATTTAATCTCTCTCTCTCTCTCTAATATACAAAATTTCAAAGGAGAGGGAAGAGAATAGAAGGGAGGGGTAGGATCCGAACTCGATATCGAATAGGAAAAATTAGAGCAACCTGGCCGCAACGTCATGCCCCCAAATCCTAAGTAAGTTTAATATCTTATGCTTTGTGTTTTTGTTTTTCCATTTTTTAAATCTATATATGCGCATTCACTGATCCACTATCCCTATACCCCTACCATTACTCCGGCTTCAAATTTTCCACCTTCAATTTAGGGTCATGATTTATGCCCAATTATTTCAAATGCCCGCTTAATTACATCCCATATAATGGTCACCACGTCCACCAAGAAAGGTCAAACTTTTTATGAGTGGTGTGTATATGTTATTTATTACATCATCATGCCTAGGGATAACAACATGACGGATTTGGGCGGGGATGTCATTCTCCATCCCCGTCCAGCTGAAGACTTATCATCCGGTCCTCGCTCATTCAAATTTAAAACGGGACGGAACAGGACGAGACGGGAGTGAGTGATAAGTGTATTTTATACACTTATTTATATGTCAAAATTAGAATCTTATATTGTCTTTTTAGAATAAATACTAGTTAATTTGTATTGTTTGTCTACATTTTATAAAATATCCCAAAATTATGAGAATGAAGCATTTGATGGAAAAAATGCACAATTGGATGACATTTAAAGATAAATTGGACAACTGAGAGGCTAATGACGTCAACCGAGAACTATGCATGGTGCTAAAGTGAAGAAATCAAGAGTTGGAGGAGCCAATTGAAGAAATTGAGAGATGAAATGAGCTAATCAAGATGATTCTAAAGTATGGGGACTAAAATGCTTTAATTGAAAGTGGAGGACTAAAGTTGCAAATAAAAGCAAGAGACCTACTTGTACTGATTTATAAGTTGAAAATTGCATTGGACGTTTTAAACACGCGATCGCGGCACTCAAAGGCACGCGGTCGCGTGGGGGGTAAAAAAATCCACCTGAAACAAGAGTTAAAGGCATAACCACGCGATCGCACGACTTTATGCCACTTGATTGTGCAACTGTCCGTCTAGGCCAGTTTTTGGAATTTTGGCTGTTGATTCATGGTTTTTCCTCCTTTTACTAGGTCTTTCCACAACATTCATGAAGAAGGCTAAAATTAGGATCCATATTCATCATACAGAAATGTTCATGAGGACACCATTAGATTTTATTCTTTTTCCATTATCTGTATACTAAATAAATCTTCTAATACAAAAGAGCAATTTTAATATTCTTCTCTGCCCAAAATGGGATAAAAATAATGGACCCATTTAGAAATTGTTATCATATAATATTATATATTCTGAACTCAATAACTGAATAGGTGCCATGTGTTGGAAGAGTTTTCTAAATGAATCATATATACAATGGTTGATGAAAAGATAGAAAAATGGAATGAAAAATTGGATAAATTTTTTTAACCATGCGAGGTCACACATGAATCATCTTTTCGGAATATCCGTTGTCGGTCAAAGGCCATGTGTCCACATGTAGTATAAAGGTGTTTCCACATGGTTGTCCGATATGACCGTTGGACAGTTTTTTCTTAATTTTTCTTGAGCATTTTTGATATTATTACATCGCTTTTCGTGGAAAGCTTAAACCATGAAGATTTGTATCATTTGTAAATGTTGTATCTATTAATAATACACCTCTTGATGCTCTATATAAATGATTCATTGTTGGTTGATTTGACACACTTGAATTTCTCCTCTTCTCTACTCTTGTTATCTTCTTGCATATAAAAACATTATTCTTTGAATTAAACTCTCTTGTCTAGTATTCATTTGCTACATCTTTGAATACTAGACTCTCTTGGATTTAATTTATAGTTTTTGTGTTCGAGGTTGTTGTCGGATATTGCACATATGTCATCAAACAAAAATTTGATTCCATTGTATCTTGGAGGCTTATTTGGATCCCTCGTGCATACTATTTGGTGGGAAAAATAATGTCTAAAGGAAAGAGACGTCGTTCCTTGGAATCTTCAAAGTTATTACGAGTTTTGTCATCACACGACCAAAATTGTTTAAAAAATCTTTAGACTCTATCTTACGTGTTTATTGTGATGACTCCTACAACTTCTTTACTTCCTGATCTTGCCATAAAATTTTTGAAGTTCGAAAGATTTGAAGGCTCAAACTTCAGGAAGTGGCAAAACAAGTTACATGTCCTACTTACTACTCTCAACATGGCTTATGTTCTTACTACCCCAAAACAGGAAGAAACCGAAGATGAAAGTTTGGCAAATACATGGGAAAGACAAAAATGGGAACAAGATGATTACATATGTAAAGACCATATATGGAATTCCATGTTGGGTGCTTTGTTTGATTAGTACTATGGAAAAATGCAAAATAAATTTTAGATGCATTGTGAGTAAAATGCATGTCCAAGGATGCTACAAGTAAGAAATTTCTTGCCTCTAAATTTCATCTATATCCTGTGGTGGATAATAGGAAGATAATTAAGCAATTCCATGAAATAGTTCATATATATAACCAATTTCAATAACATGACATGAATGTGGATGAAAGCTTTGTTGTCTCATTTATAATTGACAAACTTTCCCCAAGTTGGAGAGATTATAAAAAGAATCTCAAGCATATGAAGGATAACCTTCTCTTGAAGATTTTGGCCAACATCTTCGTATTGAAGAGGATCTTAGAGTGAACAACTCTGAAGAAAATAATGGACGATCTTCTAATGTCCATGTGGTGGAGGAAGGGAAAGACACCAACAAGGAAAATTAAAAAAAAAAAAAAAAAAACTTCTCAAAGAAAACAAAGAAGAGGAAATTTGACTCCAAAGATAAAGACAAGAAGAAGAAGGGACCATGTTTCAATTGTGGTAAGATGAGACATCTTAAAAGGGATTGTTGTCTTGCAAGGAAAAAGAAACGAGATGGGGACTCCAATTTTGTGGCTATGATAAGTGAAGTGAACATAGTGGAGGAAAATAATGAGTGGTGGATCGATTCCGGTCCCACTATGCATTTTTGTAAGGATTGAAATACTTTCACAACTTATGAACCCGTGAAAGATGGGAAAACTCTCTATATGGGAAGCTCTATCACCGAAAATTTTCTTGGCCAAGGCAACATTGATTTGGAATTTACTTCCGAGGAAATTCTCAATTTGTTATCATGTACCGGATGTTCGAAGAATATTTGGTCCGGAGGTCTTCTTAATGAGTTTGGTTTCAAACTTCTATTTGAGTCAAATAAGTTGTATTATCTGAAGGAAGAGTCTTTGTTTGGAAATGGTTCATAAATGATGGAATGTTTAAACTCAATATTATGAATAAAAATACAAATTCCGTTTACATTGTTGTTGATGTCTTATCTTTTTGGCATTCACTTTTAGGACATGTAAACATTAAGAAAAATGCTTGATATGATTATACTTGGTTTAATTTCTAATTACAAACACGATTTAGAAGAAAAATGGAAAGTGTGTGCTCTTACTAAAATCACGAAAACTCCTTCCGGTAAAATTAAAAGAAGTAGTTCTTTACATGAACTTATTTATAGTGATGTATGTGATTTACATAGCACACTTAGTAAAGGAGGAAAACTTTACTTTATGACTTTGTTATGTATATTTAAGGCATTCTAAGGACAAAGTTTTGGCTAAATTTGAAATCTTTAAAAATGAAGTTGAAAACTTGTGCAACGCTAAAGTTAAATACCTTAGAAGTGATAGAGGAGGAGAATATCATTTTTCATCTTATTGTGAAGATGTTGGAATTTTTCATGAAACATCTATTGCATACAATCCTCAACAAAACGGTGTGGCCGAAAGAAAAAATAGAACATGACGCGATCCCAGTCGGGGAATCTCGTCGAACACGCGGGATAACGATAATTAAAACCCTAGGAAAGATCTAGATCAGATCTGACACGAAAATAACAAGAATTAAAATACTGGAAAGATAAACTTGACGATAGGACCTTGACCCAAGATTCACGACGCAAGAAATTGACGATGCGGAATCGAGATCCAAGGTTTTCGAAACACCACAAGGACTTGTCAATTTCCTTGATAAGATTCTAATCGGACACGCCACAAATATTCTCGCGAATATTTGATAAGTACAACGCCACAAATATTTCCACAATATTTGATAGGTCGGATTTGTTCTCGAAGAACACAAAAGGGACTCCTCAACCTTTCAATTGGAGAAAACTCTCTCAACTATATTAATCTCAAAATCAATCTTAACTGTTTTTACAATGAATGTAAAGCGATATAAATAAGCAAAATAACCTAGCATCTAATTTACTCAAAATAGAATTCTAATTATGCTAAAATTCTAAAATAGGAAAATAACCTAAAATAATAAAAGGAAATAAATTAATTGGCAAAATCCGGAAAATCTGGCGCTGCGTCTTTCACGGCCGTGACAAACTCTTTTACGGCCGTAAAGGCCTTTCTGATCAAAATTGTGATATTAGTTACGGCCGTGACACAATGTTTACGGCCGTGAATTTCCTCCGGTTTGAATGTTACGGCCGTAAGAATGGACATTACGGCCGTGAGACCCTTTCTGCTGAAATTCTGCCTTTTTCCTCGTTAATTGATTACGGCCATGATTGTAAGATTTACGGCCGTGATTATATGATTTACGGCCGTGAAGGATTTCCATTACGGCCGTAATGCCTTTTCTGCATAAACAATTTCTTTTACTCGTTTCGGCTCGATCCGTCCTTCTTCTCGGCTCGCCCCCAACACGAAACTTACTCCGTTTTGCACGTAGATCACTATTATATTGCCGATGGCTCGACTTCGACCTTCGATGCCTTGTCCGGATCACATCAGAACATTAATTGAAATTGTTAATGCTATGTTAAACAACTCAGTCTTAGTAAAGGATATAGCAGAGAAGCTTTACTTACTGCATGTTATATCCTAAATCGAGTCCCGAGTAAAGGAAACAAATTTACACCATATGAATTATGGAAAAATTATAAATCTAACTTATCATATCTACGTGTTTGGGGATGTAGGGCCATTTTTAAGTTGCCCGAAAAAAAGATTAAAAAGTTGGGAGAAAAATGAATAGAGTGCATATTTTTGGGATATGCGCAACATAGAAAAGGTTATAGGTTTCTAGTAACTCGGTTGAAGTTTATACCATGATAGAATCTATAGATGCTATATTTTATGAAAACAGCTTCAAAACTATTCCTAGATGTACTAATCTGGATTCTATTGAGCTAGAGGTAATCAAAGATAACAAGAAAAAGGTAGATGAAGAACTTCCAAAAATCAGAAGGAGTAAAGGCTTGAAAAGAGAAAACTTTTGGGCTCAACTTCATTATGCATCTAGTGGAAGGCACTAGAAATTCACAAATAAAGCAAATCTTAGTAACTCAAACTATTGACTTGGATCCTCTCACTTATGAAGATGCTATGAAATCTAATGATTCGGCTTTTTGGAAAGAAGCTATAGAAGATAAAATATCATCTGTCATGAATAACAAGACTTTGGAACTTGTAGATCTTCCTCCGGGTTGTAGACCTATTTGTTGCTAATGGATCTATGAAAGTAAATGGAACAATAAACAAATACAAAGCAAGATTAGTGGCAAAAGGATTTACACAAAAAGAAGGCCTTGATTATTTTGATACCTATTCACTTGTTGCTAGGATTGCTATTATTAGAACCTTAATTACTTTAGCATCCAGATAAGTTTGAAATTCATCAAATGGATATTAAAATTGTGTTCCTAAATGGGGAATTGGATGAAGAAATATATATGGACTAATTGGAAGGTTTTGTCTTACAAGGATAAGAAAGAAAGGTGTGTAAATTAATTAAGTCATTATATATACTTAAACAAGCACTATGGATGACAAAATGGCTCGTTGGCTCAAGCCACTCAGGTTTAGCTCAGCTCGTGGCTCGAGATTTCGAGTCAAAGCTCGAGCCGAGCTTTTTTTGAGAGACGGACATTGGCTGGACACGGATCGAGCAAAAAAAAACTCGGTCAAAAAACTCGATGGGAGCTTGAGCCATGAATTTTGACCATGAGCTTGGCTCAACTTGCTATATATATACATTTTCAATAAAAAAAATTTTGGATTTTTGTTATAAAAATAAAAAAAATTAAAAGCTCGGTACTTGGCTCGGAAAAACTTGAGCTTAAAACTCAAGTCGAGCCTTATTTTTGAGGACGAGCTTTGACTCGGATCGGCTCGGGCCAAAAAAAGCTCGAGCCTTGATCTTTGGCTCGCGAGCCGGCTCAGCTCGGCTCGTTGACATCCTTAACAAGCACCTAAGAAATGTTGTGAAAAATTTGATAAAATTATCGTTGCTAATGAATTTAAGATCCATGAATCATACAAATGTGTGTATAGTAAGTTTAATGGACACAAATGTGTAATTATTTGTCTATATGTGGATGACATGTTAAGATTTTGAATAGACTTAGAAGTGATCAAATCTACTAAGTCATTATTGTCATCCAACTTTGATATGAAAGGCATGGGACATGTATATGTGATTTTAGGAATTAAAATCATGAGAAAAGATACCGGGATCATACTTACTCAATGATATTATACAGAAAAGATGTTGAAAAGTTTGATCATTTTGATTGTAAGTCATTATCTACTCCATTTGATTCAAATGTTAGGATGTATCCTAACACTGATAGAGTAGTTTCTCAATTAGAATATGCTCACATGATTGGATGTCTTATGTATGCAATGACATCTACAAAACCAGATATCACATTTGTTGTTGGTAAAATAAGTTGATATGCTAGTAATCCTAGTCAAATTCATTGGCAAGGAGTTAATAGAGTTTTAAAGTATCTTAAAGGTGTTAGAAGGATTTACTGATGCTAGTTAGATTACCGATCGAGAAGATCATGCATCAACTAGAAGATGGATATTCACACTTGGTAGACCTGCTGTATTATGGGGTTCAAAGAAATGGGTTTCAAAGAAACAAACTTGTATATCATACTCCACCATGGCTGCAGAATTATAGCATTAGCTTCACGTAGTAAAGAAACAGATTGACTAAGGAATTTATTGATTGAAATCCCTATTTGGCCTAAACCTGTACTTCTGGTATCTATTCATTATGATAGTGAGGCTAAGTTGTCTAAAGCATATATTCAAATTTATAATGAAAAATTTAGACATATTGGTTTAAGACATAGCTTGGTTAGACAATTGATTTCAGGTGGATTCATTACCGTGGATTATGTGAAATTAAGTTAAAACTTAGCGGATCCTTTGACTAAATGCCTCGCAAGGGATTTAGTTTCAAAATCATTAAAGGGAATGAGATTGTGGCCAATTCAAAATCATCAATAATGGAACCTCCACATAACACTTGAAACATCAAGCTCTTAGGTTCAATAAGTAAAGTACATTATATGAGTGATTGCTAACATTTAAATTAATCCCAAGATAAAAATGTTTGGAAATGTATCAATAAGATTAGGATGAGTTAAATGGCTCTTAATAGACTTATATAGATGTCTATGAAATGCTTTAGATACATTGGCATTTTTGATATGTCTATCTATATGAATATCGAGGATGGTGTCGTCTCCAAAGTAGTTTCGTAAACTACTCAAGATATTCATGAAATCAAAACCAAGATATAGGACACATGGCATATTCATGTTTTGGTTTATTGAACACAATAAAGACTCTCAGATGTGTGTGTGAGGTATTTCCAGTTTGTCACATAGGGTCGCTAGCTCAAAGCTTGTCGACCACGCTACCTTATTTGACATTTGAAATACTTTCACTATGCTAACGTTCAAGTCCTAAAGATACCTTCATTTATGCATAAGTTTGGAAAACTTACACAAGAGATTTTTCAAAACCTCATTCATTTTGAAAATGGTGGAGGATTGTTGGAGGAATTTTCTAAATGAATCACATAAACAATGAATGATGAAAAGGTAGAAAAATGGAATGAAAATCGGGTTAAAATTTTTAACCATGTGACCGCATGGGTATAAGCCATGCATGTCACATGTGAATCATCTTTTCGGAATATTCGTTGTCGCTCAAGGCCATGCAGTCGCATGGTTTTCCGATATGACCGTTGGACAGTTTCATTCTTGATTTTTCTTACACTTTTTTGATATATTACATGGCTTCTCATGGAAAGCTTGAACCATGAAGAGTTGTATCCTTTGTAAATGTTGTATCTATTAAAAATACACCTCTTGATGCTCTATATAAAGGATTCATTGTTGGTTGATTTGACACACTTGAATTTATCTTCTTCTCTATTTTTGTTATCTTCTTGCATATAAAAACATTATTCTTTGTATAAAAATCTCTTGTCTAGTATTCATTTACTGCAGCTCTGAATACTAGACTCCCTTGTGTTTAATTTCATAGTTCTTGTGTTCTGGTTTATTGCCGGATATTGCACGTTCTTCATCAAACAAATATTTGATTTCATTGTATCTTGGAGACTTATTTGTATCCTTCGTGCATTCTATTTGGTGGGACAAATAAATTCTAAAGGAAAACGGTGTCGTGTCTTGAATTCTTCATAGTTATTACGAGTTTTATTATCACACCACCAAAATTGTTTTAAAACCATAGACCCATTTCCTAAAGAAAAGTGGCTATCAAGGGCTTCTGGAAAAGAGGGGGGAGTATTAAATTGGATTAAAAATGGATGGCTTAAAATATTATAACGAAAGTCTAAAAACTTTAATTATCTTATTGATTCCTTTTGGGCAAAAGAATTTTTCGAAAGATCAAACTTTCGATTTTATACAGAAAGAAATGAGAATATGCATGAAATGTGGGACTAAAAACTTGTAAAATGTTTATGAATTAAACTCTTATCTACCTCAAGAATATGCCTCCAACTTACTATTGTTATAGGATCACAAATAATTACTAGAAAAGGAATCTATAATGAATATGCAAACTCTTCACAACATTAGCAATGTTTACTCATTTTTTTCCTTCTTCTTTGGTGATATACAATTGTTCATCATGCAACCAATCTTGTCACAATTTCAGTATTTCACTTTTTTTTTTAGACCTAGACGAGGACCTGCTTCTAACATTCCTCCACTTCTTTCCATTGGTTTTACAATTGGAATTCATAACTCTGTTCTCGACATTTAGGGCAGAATTCAATGTTGAGACTTCTCCAAAACCTCTTCTACAGACTTCCTCAACAAGAATAGTATCACGAGCGCCACTAAATTTCAGTTTCTCATTGCCTATAAATCTATTGAATGCATCTATCATAGAGTCCCAACTATTCGGTAGTGATGCCAACAAGATTAGAGCATGGACCTCATTGTAAAATTTAATCTCGACATAAACCAATTGATTTATAATTGTATTCAATTTATTGAGACATTCTGCTGCTGGAGTACATTTGTAACGCCCCGATTTCTAATAACCCGGGACGCCACTTCTCCTTTAAATCTAATTTTTATTGCAAAAAAACAATGGAATTCTAAACATCATATTTATGTGAAAAATTTCAACAGTAAATAAATTAAATTTGATAAATTCATAAAAATATTTAAATCTAAATTTTCAAAGAAAATAACAACAAAATAATTAAATTGACGATGTTCATAAGAATTTAAATCTAAATGTTTCGAAGGAAAATAACGGTAAATAATTTAATTGACAATATTCATAAATCGTGACTTTCAAAAAAATAATAATATAATCTCATTATTAATCTGCCACCACTGCCCTTTTCATTCGCCACCATCTCTGAAATCTGCAATTTGTAAGTTAAAAAATAGGGGTGAGCATTTCGAAGAAATACTCAGTAAGTTCAGCGCAATTTAAATAAACTGTACAGTAAATAATACACATAATCATGCAACTTAATTCATAAATTCTCATTCTCATGCAATAAGCAAGTGGATCTCATAAGTCATAAATTTTCATGCCTAAAGACATGTGAATTTGGGCCCGAAGGCAATTGGTCCATACCCAAAGACATGTGGATCTGGGCCCAAAGGAAACTGGTCCATGCCCGGAGACATGTGGATTTGGGCCCGAAGGCAACTAGTTCTCATAAATTACGTAATCACATGCATAAATTTACAATACGAGTTTACTTAATATTGCGCATTTAACATAAAAGATTTTTGAAGTAATGTACCTACATTAAGATATTTTTGAATTTGGTTAAAAAATGATTCTAGCTTTCTTGAAAATCTATCACCTCGTCTAGCCTTAAAATAAATAATTTCGATTAGAAACTTTAAATTAAAGTTTTGTAAATGAAAGTAAACTTAAGGGTTGAATTGAAAGAATTTAAAAGTGTAAAACTCAAACTAAAATGGTAAAGTGTAAAGATTTGGGACTTTGTGCAAATAATTGAAATTTGGGACTAAATTGATAAACCCGAAAAGTTCCTGACCAAATTATATTTTAGTCAAAACTCAGGGTCATATTATACTCAATTGAAGACTTGGGGACTAATTTGTGAAATTGATTATTTAAATACAAAAGGACTAAAATAACTTAAATAAAAATATAGGGGCTGAAATAACGTTTTGAAACTGAAAGAATTGTTTAAACTATTTTAAAACTTGTGGGACTAAAAATAAAAGCTTTTTAAAACTTGGGGCTAAAATGTAAATTTTTCAAAAATAAAAATATAAACATAATATATATAATATATCTCTCTCTCTCTCTCTCTCTCTCTCTCTCTCTCTCTCTCTCTCTCTCTCTCTCTCTCTCTCTCTCTCTCTCTCTCTCTCTCTCTCTCTCTCTCTCAAAACGGCGACACAACGGCAGAAGAGGTGACCCGCGATCCACGTCGTCAGGCGGCGACCCGGCGGTGTATAGTTGAGTGTGTGTGTCAAAATAATGAAGTATAGAGTCTGATTTTGGGTTGGAAGATTGCAGTTTTATGGACTGTGAGGTTGTGATTTTGGAGTTTTCACCGGCGAAAATCCGGCCAGAAATAGGTCGACGGTAGAGGTAAGTTTCTGGACTTTGCCTATTTCTTGGTTTTGAGTTTGATTTTGGCTGATTTGATGAGGATTTGGAGTTGGGCAGAGACCCGTTCATGTGATGGCTGGTGGTCCAGGCGACGGCGAAGGGAGGTTGGTTTGGCAGTGATGATAATGGTGGTGATGTTTGGGTGGTGATGTGGTTGGTGGCGTTGGTGATAACGGAGGTGGATGGCAGCGACTTTGGTTAAGAAACTAATTGAGGCCGTGGCTAATTACAGTGGAGCTCGGGTGATTGAGGCTCGTTTTGTGATGACAGTGGTTATGGTTTATGATGGTGGATTGGGGTTTGGTTTTTCTGATTATTGGAGTTGGCCGCTCCGGTGCTGGGATTGGTCGGTGGTGAAGATGGTTGTCGGTGGTGGATGCAGATAACAAGCTTTGAATATGGTAGAAATTGAGAGAAAATTATACCTTTGCTGGAGGTGGTTGTTTGCGTGGGTTTGGATAATAAGGTGGGGGGTTTAATTAATAGTTGATTATGTATTAAACATGGTAGTTTAGGTTGAATCTTGGTTTATGGAAAACTTGGAAGAATGTTGGAAATGAGTATCGATTGTGTAAGGAAAGACTTGGGAAGGAAGAAGCTGTTGATTTGGTTGGGCCAAGAAATGACTGATGGGGTTTTAAATGAGCTTGAATGATTTGGTTGGGTCAAGAAATGACTGATTGGGTTTTAAATGGGCTTGAATGATTGGTAAAAACATTTGGGCTTAAGAAGTTGGGTTGGATTAAAATAGATTAGATCCAAAATAGTTGAAGTTTGGACTTAATATAATTAAAACTTGGACTTAAAATAAAGGGAAAATTACATAGAACCATGTACTTTAAAGTTACAATTCAAACCTAAGCGATCGCTGAAAAGTTTTTCAAGTTTCAGGTGCTAATTAAGGTTTTTTTTTAATTAATTGAACATAATTATTAATTACAAAACGTGATTTAACTGACTATCAAAATTGAATGTGTCACTATCTCTCTTCTTCTGTATCAGTTCCTTGTTTGCCATAGAACCCACGCTCTCCATCTTCTCCACGATCCCCATTGCCCATTATCCTCGCCGCTAATCTTCTCATTTTCTTTTATACTCGTTTAACTGAGTACATTTTCTTCACCATCGCCATTTTTCGTTTCTTCAACAACCCATATTTCTGTCAAAATGACTACGACCCGTAGTGCAGAGGCAAAGAATAAAGAAGAAGACAAAGGAAAGAGATCCCGTGGCGTTAATGTTAAGAACGTAGAAGAAGAAGACAAAGGAAAGAGGAAGTTTAGCACCGGAGAGTCTCTACGTGGAAGAGGGTTAAGATGTCTGCTACTGAAGGGAGGTCGACGGTGAAGGTTAAAAAAATATCTTGATTTTTTCCTTTCTTGTGCAAATAAGTTCATTTCAAATCTTTTATTGAATGGAGGGAGATCATTGAGGAAGGATAATTTCCTATTACTTAGTAGATTGATTTGCGCGCCTTGATTCCTATTACCTATGACTTGTGTTGCCTTCAAATGTAACCTATCAAGTAGTTAGTTCGTGTGTATGAATTTGATGGATTGTTGGACCTTATGTCGTTTAAATGGGACATGTCTTTTTTCTAACTGTGACCTATTTTGGGGATAATGAGACATGCATATGTATTTTTGGTTTGTCTAAAACTGATATATTTGTGTGACCTGACTTCAACTATGTGTGACGTTTATTTTGTTTTTTCCCCCTAAATGTGACCAATTATGTATAGATGTGACTTTATCTTTTGGGTTCACAATTAGCATTATTTGTGGTAAAAGTGACATAAACAATGTTTGAAGCAAACAATCAATAATCTCACAGTATTACTTGCAGGAATGAGAATTTTTAATAAAACCAAGCAAGTGGTTTACTAGTAAAATCACAACCAGTTGCATAAAAAATGTGATCGTGAATTTCATGATGAAATTCACTGTTGAACAGTAATGGATGACTGAAGAGACTTGTTTCTCACACTTCCTACAGTGCAGAGAGATTGTTGTGCAGCCTCAACTGTTACACTATGTACTTTTGCGTCAGGTAAAACAACGCAACAGGCAAGAGATGTGGTTCAAAATTCATGACAGATATATTCGATTTTCTATGACTGAATTTTGTCTTGTGACTGGTTTAAGATATGAGGGGGTTGATGAACGGGAGAGACTTGAGGATAAACCATCCGAGCTTAAGGAGAAATATTTTGGTGATCTAAGAGTAGTAACTAGTGATGATATAGGAAATGTGTTCCTTGGGGATAAAGTGGATAATGAACACAATCTTGTTAGAATTGGGATTTTGTACCTGCTTTCGTGCTATTTGTTTTCTACCTCATACACTAAGGTGGTGGACCACTACATGTTTGTATTGGTAGAATATTTCGATTCGATGAAAGTGTTTTCTTGGGGGAAGATTCTATTTGATATCACCTTATCATCCTTGAAGAAAGGATTAGATAAGCAGATCTCACATTATAGATTGAATGGATTTCTCATTGCTTTTCAAGTGTGGTTGTACGAGTGCATACCGAGTATGGAGGGAAATGTTGCAACAAGAATTGCTAGGAATTATCCTAGGATTGTAAATTGGACAGCGCACAAACATCCATCTGTCCCATTGTTGGATGGAAAAGTATTTAAGAATGAGGTAAAGATTAAAGCATGTTTTATGTGGAGGTAACAAATAATTATATTTGTTTTAACGTAATAAGGTTTACATTTGTATATATAACAGGTTGAGATAAATGATATTGAACCCTTCATTGCAGAGCTTGGTATGCCGTATATGTGAGGTTGAGATTTATTTTTATGAGATTTATATACCTTGAAAAGAGTCTGTAACCTGATTGAAAAACTGTGACCAATATTTTATGTCTATATGTGACTATATAAGTATTTTTGCATAGTCATGCTAGTATGTGGTTTGTAATTGTAAATAAACTGTTACATGAATTCATGTTCTAGGACCAATAGTCATGTCTATTTATGACTTTCTATTGTATAAACTGTGACCTGAATATACGAAACTGGGACAAATGTTCATGGGTATTTGTGACTTTATATATTTATATTGTGACCAATATTATATATCTATCTGTGACTATACAGACATTCTCAATATTCATCATAGTACATGTTTGGATTCTATAGATAAAATGTGACATGAATACATGATGTGTGTGGCGACCGAGAAATTTTAAGTAATATAAAATCGTTTTTTAAAAAAAAAAAAAAATGCGTCGCTAAGATTTAACCCCGATTTTTTTTTACTTTTAAATGTGAAGCATGTTCGTCTAGCCATTGTAAAAATAAAATTTAACTTATTCCAAATCGAGCCCAATTCTCAAATAATCTAAAGTAGCGAATTCCTTATTATTTTAAAAATCCAAATATGTAATAATTTTGAGTCCAATTTATTAACTCCAATATTTGGCTATTTTGGGTCAAATATTATGTAATCCAATTTTGAATATTTTCAGTCCAATTATAAATTCTGTAGCCCAAGCTGGCCCACTTACCAACCTAGAAATTTGTGCCCTAACACATTACTGTTCAGATCACTCCATTCTCTCCCTCACAGCTCAGCTCACGCAGCCAAAGAAATTCTGGGGTAAGAACTTCTCCTCTTCCACCATGGCTACTCCTTTGTTGAAACTCCACCTTCATCACCAATCCTTCCACAATTTGCAAGCAAGTTGACGTACTCAGCACCACCCATCCTACATACCAGTCGAACGAGCTACCACATACTGCTCGTTTAAATCTTGAGCAACCATTGGCCAAACAACCCATCGCTCCCAACCAAACCACGACTCGACCAACATCACCGCCACATCCACCATTTTTGCTGCCCTTTCATTACCACCTTCACGTTCGAGCACCACCACCGCAAGCATTACCACTTCCAATATTGGAAACCTCCATAGCCGACCGAGCTATCAAGCCCATCGCTCCCAACTACAGCCAAACAGCCACCACCACCTGTAGCACCCCCACAACCGGCGAACCCCAACCACACAACAACAAACCAAAAACACCAAACCACAGCCTGCAACACAAACCATAACCAAACTGCTGTCACCACCAATTGCACAAACCACACATCACAATGACCACTGTCGAGTTCTAACCACCAACCACATCAACCTCCATATCTGTCGAATGCCCACCTACCGACCACAACCTCAAAACTCCACAACAGAGATTGGCCACCAGTACCACTGCCCTAACCACCACCAATCACCTCAAAGACCGCCATTGCCCCAACTGCGTCGGAATCACCACCTCCAACCAAACTCAAGAAAAGCCCAAACTTCAATACCCAATCAAAACCCAAAGCAACCAAGAAAATAAATTGATCCAAACACTCACCTTGACCAGTGGCAGCTTCGACCGGAGTATGGCCGAAAATTGCAGCTCCAACCTATCACCTCTCCACCTCGATTTTGCGAACCAAATCTGCCAACCCTTCTCCCTTTCGCCAGCCCTCCACTAACCCCATCGCCGACACGTGACGGCGGCGCTACCACCTTCGAAAGGAGCCGGCAACCTTGACCGGCGATGGGCAGATCGCACCGACTCTCCTCTCTCGAATCCAATAAAGAGAGACAAAGGGGATTTGATTTTATTAAATTTTGATTTTACAAAATTATTCCATTAGCCCCCATAGGTCCCTATTGCCTTTAATTTCAGCCCCAAATTTTTCTGATCCTTATTTCAGTGCTTTTTGTTTAAATGTTTTAACTCAGTCCTTTCAGTTTTAAAGATTTCTTATAATTCAGCCCCTGCAGATTTAAAATGTTTCTAATTAGCCCCACTATTTTCAAAATATTTATTTCAGTCCCTAAACTCTTATTTTCAGTTTTAATAAATTCCCATCGAGTCCCTAAATTTTACTTTATCATTTTAAAACCCTAAAAAATTCGAATTACTAATTCAAAGCTTTATTTCATATTTTGGCTAGACGAAACGTGTGTACGATTGAGAGATTGAGGCTACTTCCCGCTCCACTTTTACGTGATTCAAGATAAATTAAGGTAGACTCGCTCCCACTAATTTATTTATATTATAATTGCATGTGTTATGTGGATTTATGTGATTTATATGCTTAATTGCATGAGACAAGAAAAGAGAATCTCTTATGAGATAAGAAGAGAAATTTATGTTATGCATGCCATAACTTATATACTTTATTTGCATAAGATAAGACAAGAGTATGTTCATATTGCACTCATTTCATGATGCTTATGACTAAGAAGAGAATGTAACTATAATATTTGCATAATTACTTGTTCAATTATCTTGTAAATTAATTATTGGCGATGAGTCTACTGAGTATTTTTTTTGAAATACTCACTCCGTTTTTAACAATATTTACAGAGTTCGGAGGCGAAGACCAATGATGGGCAATTTGACAACATTTATTTTTAGTTATTTTGAAAGTCTAGTTTATTGAACTTTGTTAAGTTAAATTGTTGAGATTTGAAATTTTATGGAATGTTTTCAAGTAGATGTATTTAAATTTGAGCTACCATCGCAAATTTTCCAAATGAATGTGATGTTGAAAATTTTAGTTTATTTCCGCAATATTTTTCGTTAAAGGGTTAGTTTTAAAGAGATGAAGTGGCGACCCGGGTTTTACGGAACTCGGGCTGTCACATTGTGGTATCAGAGCAAGGTCTACGTTTCTGTAGATTTTCAAAAATTTTCTAAGAGAGTTTTTTCAAATAAATAAATAAATAATAAATAATGTTTTGACGACTTTTGCCACTTCCATAATTCTCTCTGCCTACTCCGAAGGTAAAGAAGTTTAGTATATTCATCTTATTTATTTCGGATACTTGAGAAATAAATGTTTGAGATTTAGACAAGAAAGAATGAGAAGATGAGAAAGAATTAGAAAATTAGTATCCGAAATAATAAGAAAGAAAGAAAGAAATGAGTTTTGGTGCATAATGGGAAATTAGTATGATTTAAATGATGTCTTTATAAATATTTTATCCTCGAATTTAAATGAGTAATACTATAGAAACCCTAACTGGACTTTGCATAAGTGGACTTTAGATATGGCACCTATTTCAAAGAGAGAAATGGAATTAGATCGAGTTTTCTTAAGATGCTTACCGTTAAATAGGAGGCATTACCAAGAAATACTTGGACATGTACCTTACCGGGGCATCGCGTACGATGACGCAATAGTTTGTGGCTAGGACAACTGATGTTCAATCTATTGGCAATTTTATCAAATTTTTCCCATATGACAAGTGAAGCCTAATGAACAAGTTCTATGACGACATAAAGAGACACCTGGGAGTTGATAATATGATATGTTTGGTTTAACGATTTTCACTGGAGAAGTTACCAACATATTTTGTTTTCAATTTTGAAAGGAGCATGGTAGGGCGCAATAATAGACATGTAATGGATCGTAATACCACCGAGCATGCCGACCCAGAACAGAGCCCCACGGCCCAATCCACTATCATCAAGGACCTACTTCAGGCCGTGCAAGATTTAAGACAGACCCCGATAGGTTCCTCAGTATCGATTATCGAGCAGTTCAGGAAGTATCGCCCGCCCAATTTTGATGGCGGGAATGGTCCATTAGCTGTAGAAGAATGGTTGCAGATGATCGAGAAGATCTTCAAGCATATCTCGTGTCCTGAAGATAAGAAAGTACTATGCACCGAGTTTATGTTGGTTGGCAGAGCTAGTTTGTGGTGGGAGTCTGCATCGCGAACTAGGACTGAGGCGCAGCAAGCAGCCTTGACTTGGGATGAGTTTAAAGAGGAAATCAAAGACAAGTTTTTTCCTCAAGCTCTTCGCGATCACAAGGAGACGGAGTTTCTACGTTTGGTCCAAGGTGAGATGGACATCACTGATTATGAGAGAAAGTTTGAGGAACTATGTCGATATGCTCCACACCTGGTGGAGACTGAAGTTAAGAAAGCACGCCGATTCGAGAGAGGCCTACGTTCAAATATCAGGCAGATTGTTAGCTCACACGAGTTACCCATTATGCTGGTGCAAAGTTTGACATCCAAGGCAATCAGAACAATCAGAGGCATCAGGACAAAAGAAAATGGCATGGTTCAACATATAATCAAAACAGAAATCAGATAGTCAACAAGAGACCGAATACAGGACCTACCAGAGGTTCTATGACTGCTTACATCCCACCGTGTCCCAAATGTCAGCGGATACATAAAGGAGAATGTCTCTTTGGAAAAAGAGTCTGTTACCGGTGTGGACAGCCGGGCCACTTCGCACAGGATTGTCGTGCTACACCTGCTCGGGATTTCGACCAGAAGAAGAACACAGACCAGAACAAAAAGAGAAAGGCCAGAGTGTTTACCATGGACACCGTCGAGGACTCACACGTGATTGCAGGTATACAGTTATTTTGGTACTCATGCATCTACCATGCTTAATTTTGTATGATATACATTGCTTAAATTGATGAAATTAACATGATAACAAGCATTTTGTCTGTCTATGGTATTCCCGTATATGTCTTAATAGATTCGGGTGCTACGCATTCATTCATATCTTGTGCATGCCTAATTAGACTAAATTTGAGGGGAGAAACAACGGGTAGTGTTCTTGAGGTAAGCTTACCGTCAGGAGGAATTATTGACATGGATAGGATAGGATAGTCAAGTCTGTACAAATAGATTTCGATGGGATAGTGCTTGAAGCAGATCTAAATATTATTCCGATGAAGGACTTCGACATTATCTTAGGTATGGATTGGATGAGTTCTAACCGCGCCACAATCATGTTCCATGAGAAAGAAGTTGTGTTTCGGAAGAATGGGGATGAGGTATTCAGATTTTGCTGGTCGAAGCTTAAGGTACTTCCTCGCCTTATATCGGCTTTACAAGCCGAAAGGTTACTTGCTAAAGGAAATTGTCAAGGTTATCTGGTTAACCTTGAAGGCAAGCCTTCTGGGGAAATCACATTGGAGTCAGTACCAGTTGTTTTTGATTTCAAGGATGTATTTCTGGATGACCTACCAGGCACCCCGCCTGATAGGCAAGTTGAGTTTGTCATTGACTTGGTGCCGGAAGCTGCACCTATTTCGAAAGCCCCATATCGCATGGCACCAAAGGAATTGCAAGAATTGAAGGTTCAACTGGAAGAATTGCTAGAGAAGGGTTTTATTAGGCCGAGTGTATCTCCATGCGGAGCACCTGTCCTATTTGTAAAGAAGAAGGATGGTAGCATGAGGATGTGCATTGATTATCAAGAACTTAACAAGTTGACGATAAAGAATAAGTATCCCTTGCCCAGGATCGAACATTTGTTCGATCAATTGAAGGGAGCTGCTGTATTCTCAAAGATGGATTTAAGGTCTGGTTACCACCAGTTGAAGATCAAGTCCACTGCTATACCTAAGACGGCGTTCAGAACTTGATATGGACATTATGAATTCACAGTGATGCCATTTGGTCTCACGAACGCACCCGCAGTATTTATGGACTTGATGAACCGAGTTTTTCATCAATATTTGGATCAATTTTTCATTGTCTTTATCGATGACATTTTGGTCTACTCAAGGGATTCTGTGCAACATGGAGAACATTTGAGGATTGTACTGGAGACGCTGAGAGCAGAAAAGTTGTATGCTAAATTCAAGAAATGTGAGTTTTGGCTTGAGAAGATTGGTTTTCTTGGTCATATTGTTACAGTCAATGGCATCGAAGTCGATCCTTCGAAGGTCGAGACAGTGACTAATTGGACTACTCCAGCAAATGCAGGTGATGTGAGAAGTTTTTTGGGTTTAGCCGGGTATTATCGTCGATTCATCGAGGGATTTTCCAAGATATCGGGTCCCCTGACTCAGTTGACCTGGAAGGGTGTTAAATTTCAGTGGACCGAACAGTGTGAGCAAAGTTTTCAAGAACTAAAGAATAGATTGGTTACAGCCCCAACTTTGACAGTGCCCGATGGACCTGATGGTTTTGTGATTTGCAGTGATGCCTCCAAACATGGCTTAGGATGTGTGTTAATGCAGAAAGGTAAAGTAATCGCCTATGCTTCGAGACAGTTGAAGCTATACGAGAAGAACTATCTGTCACATGATCTAGAGCTGGCAGCTGTGGTGCACGCACTCAAGATTTGGTGACATTATTTGTATGGGAGTAAATGCGAGATTTACACCGATCACAAGAGCCTCAAGTATTTCTTTACCTAGAAGGAGCTGAACATGAAGCAGCGTCGATGGTTAGAGTTGGTGAAAGATTATGACAGAACCATTCTTTACCACCCGGGTAAAGCAAATAAAGTTGCAGATGTTTTGAGTAGAAAAGATGCTGGACAGTTAGCAGCTTTGGGAACAGTGTAGGATCAGTTAATATGGGATTTTTCAGAACCTAAAGATTGAGGTGCTAGCCCCATCGATTCGAAGTTCTAGTAGATTGGCAAACCTGACTATCAAACCAGATTTATGAGGTAGAATTGTGACGGATCAAGCCGAGGATAAATTTTTAGAGAAGATCAGAACCGAAGTTGGGACGGGTAAGAGAATAGGTTTTGAGATTGCCCCGGATCACGCACTTATGTTCAAGGGGTCGTCTTTGTGTACCAAAAGATGATCAAATCAGAAATGAAATCATGGTGGAAGCTCACTCAGCACCATACACAGCTCATCCAGGAGGGACAAAGATGTACCGCGACTTGCGTAATACATTTTGGTGGAGGAACATGAAAGGATGTATTGCAAAGTTTGTCTCTCGATGCATGACCTGTCAGCAAGTCAAGGCTGAACATCAGAGACCTTCAGGGTTGTTGAACCCTTTGGACATACTAGAATGGAAATGGGAGAAAATTTCCATGGATTTTGTGACAGGATTACCGAGGTCAACAAAAGGACATGACGCTATTTGGGTTGTTGTGGACCGACTCACAAAGACAGATCACTTTCTTCCAGTTCGAATGACTCTTGGTGTTGATTCGTTGGCCCAGATTTATGTTAGGGAGGTTGTTCGACTCCATGGTGTCCTAGCGTCCATTGTTTCAGATAGAGATCCGAGATTCACCTCGAGATTTTGGAAGAGCTTACAGATTGCTATGGGTACTAAGTTAAATTTTTAGTACCGCTTACCATCCTCAGAAGGACGGGCAATCAGAACGCACTATTCAGATATTAGAAGATATGCTTAGAGCCTGTGTGTTAGATCTAAGCGGCAGTTGGGAGTCTCACTTGCCATTAGTGGAGTTTGCTTACAAAAATAGCTTTTAGGAAACCATTGGTATGGCACCATACGAAGCACTGTATGGGAGAAGATGTCGATCGCCAGTCTATTGGGATGAAGTTGGAGAGAGGAAGTTATTGGGTCCAGAATTGATTGAGAGGACAGTTGAGGCTATCGAGAAGATCAAATTGCGGATTAAAGCTGCCCAAGATAGACAGAAAAGTTATGCCGATCAAAGGAGAAAAGACTTAGAGTTTGAGATTGGAGAGAAAGTGTTCTTGAAAGTATCTCCTATGAAGGGTACTATCCGTTTCAGTAAGAGAGGGAAATTAAAGCCTCATTCAAGAGAGGGAAATTAAAGCCTCATTTTATCGGGCCATTTGAAGTATTAGAGAAAGTGGGTAATGTAGCTTATCGTTTGGCGTTGCCACCCGAGCTCTCGGCTGTACATAATGTTTTTCACATCTCTTTATTGAGGAAGTAAGTTCATGATCCCAGCTACGTAGTGAACTTTCAGTCGATTTCGATTCAGAAGAATATGTCTTATGAAGAGGCACATATGTGCATCATTGATAGAAAAGTCCATCTCTTGAGAAACAAAGAAATTTCACTAGTCAAAGTCCAGTGGGCAGACATGGAAGCGACGACGCTACATGGGAAAAAGAGAATGAGATTTTATCTAAGTATCCAGATATTCTAGATCAAGTAAGTTTAAATTTCGAGGACGAAATTATTCTAAGCGGGTAAGGTTGTAGCGACCGAGAAATTTTAAGTAATACAAAATCGTTTTTTAAAAAAAAAAAAAAAATGTGTCGCTAAGATTTAACCCCGAATTTTTTTTACTTTTAAATGTGAAGCATGTTTGTCTAGCCACTGTAAAAATAAAATTTAATTTATTCCAAATCGAGCCCAATTCTCAAATAATTTAAAGTATCGAATTCCTTATTATTTTAAAAATCCAAATATGTAATAATTTTGAGTCCAATTTATTAACTCCAATATTTGGCTATTTTGGGTCAAAGATTATGAAATGCAATTTTGAATATTTTCAGTCCAATTATAAATTCTGTAGCCCAAGTTGGCCCACTTACCAACCTAGAAATTTGTGCCCTAACACATTACTGTTCAGATCACTCCATTCTCTCCCTCACAGCTCAGCTCACGCAACCAAAGAAATTCTGGGGTAAGAACTTCTCCTCTTCCACCATAGCTACTCCTCTGTTGAAACTCCACCTTCATCACCAATCCTTCCACAATCTGCTAGCAAGTTGACGCACTCAGCACCACCCATCCTACATACCAGCTGAACGAGCTACCACATACTGCTCGTTTAAATCTTGAGCAACCATTGGCCAAACAACCCATCGCTCCCAACCGAACCACGGCTCGACCAACATCACCGCCACATCCACCATTTTTGCTGCCCTTTCATCACCACCTTCACGTTCGAGCACCACCACCGCAAGCATTACCACTTACAATATTCGAACCCTCCATAGTCGACGGAGCTATCAAGCCCATCGCTCCCAACTACAGCCAAACAGCCACCACCACCTATAGCACCCCCACAACCGGTGAACCCCAACCACACAACAACAAACCAAAAACACCAAACCACAGCCTGCAACACAAACCAAAACCAAACTACTGTCACCACCAATTGCACAAACCACAGATCACAACGACCACTGTCGAGTTCTAACCACCAACCACATCAACCTCCATATCTGTCGAATGCCCACCAACGGACCACAACCTCAAAACTCCACAAAAGAGATCGGCCACCAGCACCACTACCCTCACCACCACCAATCACCTCAAAGACCGCCACTGCCCCAACCGCATCGGAATCGCCACCTCCAACCAAACACAAGAAAAGCCCAAACTTCAATACCCAATCAAAACCCAAAGCAACCAAGAACATAAATTGATCCAAACACTCACCTTGACCAGTGGCGGCTTCGACGGAGTATGGCCGAAAATTGCAGCTCCAACCTGTCACCTCTCCACCTCGATTTTGTGCACCAAATCCGCCAACCCTTCTCCCTTTCGCCACCCCTCCACTAACCCCATCGCCGACACGTGACGGCGCCGCTACCACCGTTGAAAGGAGCCGGCAACCTTGACCGGCGATGGGCAGATCGCCCAGACTCTCCTCTCTCGATTCCAATAAAGAGTGACAAAGGGGATTTGATTTTTTTTAATTTTGATTTTAAAAAATTATTCCATTAGCCCCCATGGGTCCCTATTGTTTTTAATTTCAGCCTCAAAGTTTTCTGATCCTTATTTCAGTCCTTTTAGTTTAAATGTTTTAACTCAGTCCTTTCAGTTTTAAAGATTTCTTATAATTCAGCCCATGCAGATTTAAAATGTTTCTAATCAGCCCCACTATTTTCAAATATTTATTTCAGTCCCTAAACTCTTATTTTCAGTTTTAATAAATTCCCATCGAGTCCCTAAATTTTACTTTATCATTTTAAAACCCTAAAAATTTCGAATTACTAATTGAAAGCTTTATTTCATATTTTGGCTAGACGAAACGTGTGGACGATTGAGAGATTGAGGCTACTTCCCGCTCCACTTTTTACGTGATTCAAGATAAATTAAGGTAGACTCGCCCCCACTAATTTATTTATATTATAATTGCATGTGTTATGTGGATTTATGTGATTTATATGCTTAATTGCATGAGACAAGAAAAGAGAATCTCTTATGAGATAAGAAGAGAAATTTATGTTATGCATGTCATAACTTATATGCTTTATTTGCATAAGACAAGACAAGAGTATGTTCATATTGCACTCATTTCATGATGCTTATGACTAAGAAGAGAATGTCACTATAATATTTGCATAATTACTTGTTCAATTATCTTGTAAATTAATTATTGGCGATGAGTCTACTGGGTATTTCTTTTGAAATACTCACTCCGTTTTTAACAATATTTACAGAGTTCGGATTCGGAGACTAATGATGGGCAATTTGACAACATTTATTTTTAGTTATTTTGAAAGTCTAGTTTATTGAACTTTGTTAAGTTAAATTTTTGAGATTTGGAATTTTAAGGAATGTTTTCAAGTAGATGTATTTAAATTTGAGCTACCATCGTAAATTTTCCAAAATGAATGTGATGTTGAAAAATTTAGTTTATTTTCGCAATATTTTTCGTTAAAGGGTTAGTTTTAAAGATATGAAGTGGCGACCCGAGTTTTACAGAACTCGGGGCGTCACAATGTGGTACCAAGTTAATTCTATTTGTGATCAATTGTTTGTCTTTGTACATATTTTTTATGATAAGGATCCAGTACTCGAAACCAAGACAGCCTCGTGAGACCGTGTGATGCGTGTCGTAATGCACCAAAATAATAATTAAATTCCTTGTTCACTATTACTAAGAATATAGCAGTGGAAGCAAGGTTCGATCCCACGAGGAACGGGAACTAATTTAATGCCATGTCAATTAGAATTATAAGGGGGGTTTTGAGTTGAAAATTGCAATTAATCTAAATAATCAAATAAAGATGTAAAATAGCTGGAATAAAAATCAATTAATAAGAAATCCTAGTTCTCAGGTTCGGTTGTGCCCTATCATGATATTGTCATTCCCCAAGCAACGCATGTACTATTTCCTTCGTTTTATTTATCACCCGGAATAATCAAAAAGCTCTGATTAATCCAATTCTTCCTTAATAATAATCAATTAGAATTAGTTCTCCAATCAATTTAGAGCGAATGAACAACCTAGAATAAGCTCCCTAGATTTAATTCATTAACTATGTGAAAACAAGAAGAATTAGGTGAACTAAATTATCAATTACATATGCTCGAATTGATTAATCTAGATTGGATTTTCATATGGAAATATAAAATTACCAATTGCTACTATGATTTAGATAATAAGACAAATACGAATCCAATTACCCAAATTAGCAAACATCAACACAATAATTAAAAGACAAGGCCTTAATCAATTAATAAATTGTCTTGACGAAATTAATGTTCATGAGAAATCCAATAAATAAAATATAAAAACAAGAACTACGTTACGAGTTTGAGGAATGAATAATAAAATAATATGAACACAACTTCCCCCTTGAACTAGGTTGAGAAGACTAGCCACGCATTTCCATGAAGAATTCCCCAAAAATATTGTCTGGATTAACCTTGATTTTTGCCCGGAATTTCTTCTCTTCAAACTTTGATATTGGTGGCTCTCAAAAATAATTCCCTCTTCTCTTTGGTACTGAATTGCTCCTTTTATAGAGCTCAAATTCGTGCCCTAGCTTAGCCAAAAAGAAATACCAAAGATAGAGTTTAAGTTGAATTAGGAAACAATTTCCTTTTTTTTTTCGGGCTTAAGTTACGGCCGTAATATAAAGAGTTACGGCCGTAACTCACTTTCTGTTTATTTTCTACGCAATTGATTCACTTCTTACGGCCGTGACTTTGCATTCAATACGGCCGTAAGATCCTTGTTACGGCCGTGACTTGGTTTCTATACGGCCGTGACTTGGTTTCTGCAAATTTTCGTACTTTTGTTTAAACAGCTTCTTACGGCCGTGACTTTCATGGTTGCGGCCGTAAATTATTTACATGCCAGGTCCTCGAACTTCCTTTTTACGTGCTTTTTAGTCCTTTTTCCTTCTTTTCTTGTCATTTGCGATCCTACACAATATAAAACATAAAATGCATTAAGCAATACTTAATTAGGATCAAACTAACAGTAATTCGAGGCAACAAGTAAATAAATAAAGTGTTAGTAAAGCACTTATCAAATCCCCCCACACTTGAACCATTGTTCGTCCTCGAATAATGATAGAAAAGAACTAAAGCATGACTCGAATGAACATGTTAGACTTTTAAATCTGGAAAGTCAAGGTCACAACCCACTTCTTTTTAGCACGAAAATCAAATTGCATAATCGGAGTGTGTTAGTGTGTGTAAGAGATGCATCACCCAATATTCTCCGAACAAAAATGAAAATTGATACCCCAATGTGGATTATATCCTTTCACCTCTCGTGAGTTCTCTCTGAATTTATCAATTCCCCATAAAAATGTAAGTTTTGACTAATTCAAGTAAATGCCAACAGATTAGTGCGGTTTATCTCATGGTAAAAATTTTAGTCAATACACAGTTTCAGATCAAAAGGGCACAAAATATAGACCAAGCAATTCAAACCACTCATAAGTACATGTAATGGGAGCCAACACTCTCACCAGATATCTCTCTTCGCACAAAGTGTATATAAAGGTGAGAATTTACGCTCAACTCACTGCATGAAAAACTTG
This sequence comes from Ligustrum vulgare, assembly GCA_963555705.1. Classification (NCBI taxonomy): domain Eukaryota; kingdom Viridiplantae; phylum Streptophyta; class Magnoliopsida; order Lamiales; family Oleaceae; genus Ligustrum; species Ligustrum vulgare. The sequence goes on from OY743184.1 coordinate 28,881,827, forward strand.
TTACCACAGATTGCTCAAGTGTAAAAACCGGAGCCAACAATAACACAAGTGCAAAGCAAAGGTCTTTGTTAGGTTGTAGCGGGGCTTCGGGTCAGGTGGGATAAAAGGGAAACATTTAGGCTGAATCGAGAAGGAGTTTCACAAGCCGAATCGGTTCAATTATAACTTCCCTTCTTTCTTCTTCAACATGAATTAATAATCTCCCTGCTATCCAACTGATTTAACACTAGACTTCCATTTGTGCAGCTTGAGTGTTTATTTTCAATACTAGCAAATGTTCATGACCTCGTAATTTGAGAACTGGTCTGAACTTCTCTTTTTCTTTTTTTTTTTTTTTCAACATATACTGCAATTTTTTTTTCTCTTTTGGTCAAATCACCCCCACAATCCCCAATGACACAAGATCGAATTTCCACTTTGAAACTTAATCCACCTCAAACTTCTCAACCAACACAAGCTTGTGAATCCGTTCTCTATAGGTTCAAGAAAAAGGATAACATGAAAGAATGGGTGTTCGTGGCTTGTAGTGTGGTATTAATATTCCAAAGAAAGGCTAAGGCTCAAAGGGTCTTCTATTGGTAAATGTACAAAGGTAGGCTTATTTAGAAGGCCAAATTTGGTTCATCCTAGTGCCTTTACTATATTTTGCACTCGAGCCAAGAAGCTACTACGGCATGTACACAAAAGCATATCCAAGAACAAATCAACCATGCAGGACACACATTAAAAGAAAAATAAGAGCTTTATAATAAGAGTAAAAGTAGCTCATAGGCTCAAAAGCTCACAAATTATGGTTCATATGTGTGTCTCCCATCCAATTATGAGTTTTGGTCATTGCTCGGTCTTAGGGTCGAATTGAAAAACGCAAAAAATCTAGTGGCCAAAGGGGTGAATCTCTTTACTCGGGGTAATTATTAGTCAATCAAATTTGGGTTTGAATCTACTAGGTTGCAGAGATATGGCATTTTGTCCCCATTTTCAAACCTATTCGGAAAGTATTGGAAAATTCATCTCTACGTGCTCAATTCATGTCCAATTATGCAATTATATTTCAAAAAAAATGAACCAAAAGTGGGGTCGCTTCCTATCAAAGATTAAAATGGATGCTGACTCAAACTGAATTTTAACGTTTCGACTACAGAAAGTAGATAAAGACATTAAGCTCAAAATCAATTCAATCCCCCCCACACGTAAACAAAACAATGTCCTCATTGAAAAATAAAGCTAAATAATAAAAGGGATGTTATGCACGAGGGGACCGTTTTAAAATTTTGAAAAAGGGTAGACTTGCGGCCGTGAAGGTATGACTTACGGTCGTAAGTCACAGTCTGAAAAAAATTTCCAAGAAACAATTACGGCCGTGAAAATGTAATTACGGCCGTAATAAGGCCTCTGTATAAAAACTGGGATTGAGTTACGGCCGTAAAAATGTTAACTTACGGCCGTAACAAGGCTACTGAATTTTTTTATTTTTTTATTTATTTATTTTTTTTTTATTTTTGAAATGACTAAATAAACTAAAATTAACCAAAAAGTAAAATACGAAAATAAAAAGTTGAGGAGATAAAGAAACTCCCCTCTCGGGTTGCCTCCCGAGCAGCGCCTTTGTTTACTGTCGTTGGCTCGACTTGTTGTTTCCTCCTTCAACCGGGATTAGGTGGATTCCCAAAACTCAATTTTTTCTTCATGCTCTTCATTAAGATCTGCAAAATAGGGGGTAGAGGTTTTTCATCAGAAATTGGTAATGAGATGGATGAGATTTTACCTGATTTCGGAGACTTTGGACAGTCCTTTCCACCAATATCGAGAACTTCCTGTACTAAAGAGTCATTAACATTAACAGAATAAACAGGATCATCACCAAAATTCTTCACAGAATCATAAATATTGAATTGAACAATTTTATTATCAAATTCCATGGAAAGTGTGCCACTACTAACATCTATCTTAGTTTTAGATGTTTTCAAAATTGGTCTACCTAACAAAATAGGAGTGGAGTTGGGGGAGTGGTCATCATTCATGTCCAATACATAAAAATCTGCAGGAAATACTAACCCGCCTACTTGCACTAGAATGTCTTCAACTACCCCGTCAGGATAAGTATTAGAACGATCGGCTAGTTGAATTATAACATTAGTCTCAGTCATATTAGCAAGTTTTAATGCATTGTATGTAGACCTAGGCATTACATTTATAGATGCACCTAAATCTATTAATGCACGATCCAGTTTAGTGTCACCTATTTGGCATGGTATAGTGAACATACCTGGATCCTTGCATTTTGGGGGCAGTTTCCTTTGGAAGAGTGCTGACACATTTTCCCCCATTCTTACCATTTCATTTCCCATCAACTTCCGTTTGTTGGTGCACAGCTCCTTTAAGAACTTCGCGTATCGGGGCACTTGCTTGATTGCATCCAACAGTGGAATGTTGATTTCCACTTTCCTGAACAATTCCAGAATTTCCTTCTCCTTGCTTTCCTTAGTCGCCTTCGCTAACCTGCTCGGAAAAGGCGGTGGAGTTAGTTTCGCATTCACAATAGGTTCGGTTTTTACCTGAGAGTTTTGTGGAATGCTGTTTTTCTTTTCGACTTCTTTTTCTTCAACCTCCTCCTCTTCACTCGCGGTTGGCTTTGATTGTGGTGCCTCAATTTCTTTTCCACTTCGAAGAGTAATTGCACTTACATTCTTCGGATTCACCTCGGGTTGAGATGGCAATTTTCCTCCTGTTTGTGCTTCCAGTCTGTTGATAGCTGTGGCCATTTGACTCATTTGATTTTCCAGGTTTTGAATGCTGGATTTGGTATCCTGTTGAAATTGTAGAGTGTTAGTGGCCAAAGTTTTCATCATTTCTTCGAGAGACATACCTGATGATTGTGGCTTTTGCTGATATTGTCCCTGTGGATGGAAATTTCCTTGTTGTTGAAAATTCCCTTGAGGCTTGTTGGAGACGAAACCCGAAGGTTTGTTATTCCCATAGCTCAAGTTCGGGTGGTCCCTCCAGCTAGGATTGTAGGTATTGGAGTACGGGTTGTATTGCTGTTTTTGAAATGGAAACCCTTCTGCAGCCTTTACCTGTTCGCTGTTTTCCTCTTGGAGCACTGGGCACGCATCCGTTGCATGTCCGAAGTTAGCACATATCCCGCATGCTTTGACTTGTTGTGCACTTCCTACAGTAAGTTTTTTAACGAGATTTGTTAGTTCAAACAGTTGACTTTCTATATTGGAACTACTTACCTCGTTCACGCGGCGAACTTGCATGTCTCGGGTTGGGTTAAATTGCTGAGTGTTTTCAGCCATGTTGGAAATCAAAGCCTGAGCCTGTTCTGGTGTTTTGTCCATTAAGGCACCTCCACTTGCGGCATCTATCATACTTCTATCCATTGGTAGCAGTCCTTCGTAGAAATATTGCACTAGTAGTTGTTCGCTGATTTGATGATGGGGGCAGCTCGAGATGAGCTTCTTGAAGCGCTCCCAATATTCATACAGCGATTCACCATTGTTTTGACGAACCCCGCAAATTTCCTTCCGGATTGTTCCAGCCCGAGAAGCAGGAAAATATTTTTCCAAAAATAGCCTCTTCATGTCATTCCAGGTGGTGACTGATCCGGATGGTAAACAGTATAGCCAATCAGTAGCGGCATCCTTTAACGAGAATGGAAAGGCCCTCATTTTAATTTGTTCCTCGGTAATACCAGTGGGTCTCATACTGTCACAAACCACGTGGAATTCCTTGAGATGCCTGTAAGGGTCTTCACCAGCATGTCCTCGAAAAGTTGGCAACAAGTGAATGAGTCCAGATTTGAGTTCAAAAGTTTTTCCCCCCTCCACTGTCGGAAAAGTGATACAGAGTGGCTGTTGAGCGACATCTGGGGTGGCCAATTGTTTAAGTGTCCTGTTGTTGAGGTTATTTGCTGCCATTTGTTCTAGTGCTTCCCTTCTTCGCTGTTGAAAAGTTCGCTCGATTTCTGGATCAAATAAAAGATATTCAGGATTAGTGGATCGAGTTTTATGCATATAAATAAATGAATAATTAAATAAAATTGTCGGAATTTCAAATTTTTTTTTTTTTTTATTAAACCGAAAACAAAAATAAATAAATAAAAATGCAGAAAATAAAATTCTAATTGATTAAACAGAAAATTGGTTAACCGTTCCCCGGCAACGGCGCCAAAAATTTGATGCGTGTCGTAATGCACCAAAATAATAATTAAATTCCTTGTTCACTATTACTAAGAATATAGCAGTGGAAGCAAGGGTCGATCCCACGAGGAACGGGAACTAATTTAATGCCATGTCAATTAGAATTATAAGGGGGGTTTTGAGTTGAAAATTGCAATTAGTCTAAATAATCAAATAAAGATGTAAAATAGCTGGAATAAAAATCAATTAATAAGAAATCCTAGTTCTCAGGTTCGGTTGTGCCCTATCATGATATTGTCATTCCCCAAGCAACGCATGTACTATTTCCTTCGTTTTATTTATCACCCGGAATAATCAAAAAGCTCTGATTAATCCAATTCTTCCTTAATAATAATCAATTAGAATTAGTTCTCCAATCAATTTAGAGCGAATGAACAACCTAGAATAAGCTCCCTAGATTTAATTCATTAACTATGTGAAAACAAGAAGAATTAGGTGAACTAAATTATCAATTACATATGCTCGAATTGATTAATCTAGATTGGATTTTCATATGGAAATATAAAATTACCAATTGCTACTATGATTTAGATAATAAGACAAATACGAATCCAATTACCCAAATTAGCAAACATCAACACAATAATTAAAAGACAAGGCCTTAATCAATTAATAAATTGTCTTGACGAAATTAATGTTCATGAGAAATCCAATAAATAAAATATAAAAACAAGAACTACGTTACGAGTTTGAGGAATGAATAATAAAATAATATGAACACAACTTTCCCCTTGAACTAGGTTGAGAAGACTAGCCACGCATTGCCATGAAGAATTCCCCAAAAATATTGTCTGGATTAACCTTGATTTTTGCCCGGAATTTCTTCTCTTCAAACTTTGATATTGGTGGCTCTCAAAAATAACTCTCTCTTCTCTTTGGTACTGAATTGCTCCTTTTATAGAGCTCAAATTCGTGCCCTAGCTTAGCCAAAAAGAAATACCAAAGATAGAGTTTAAGTTGAATTAGGAAACAATTTCCTTTTTTTTTTCGGGCTTAAGTTACGACCGTAATATAAAGAGTTACGGCCGTAACTCACTTTCTGTTTATTTTCTACGCAATTGATTCACTTCTTACGGCCGTGACTTTGCATTCAATACGGCCGTAAGATCCTTGTTACGGCCGTGACTTGGTTTCTATACGGCCGTGACTTGGTTTCTGCAAATTTTCATACTTTTGTTTAATCAGCTTCTTACGGCTGTGACTTTCATGGTTGCGGCCGTAAATTATTTACATGCCAGGTCCTCGAACTTCCTTTTTACGTGCTTTTTAGTCCTTTTTCCTTCTTTTCTTGTCATTTGCGATCCTACACAATATAAAACATAAAATGCATTAAGCAATACTTAATTAGGATCAAACTAACAGTAATTCGAGGCAACAAGTAAATAAATAAAGTGTTAGTAAAGCACTTATCACCGTGCAAAGATCAACAGCACAAGTTGGCATAAGCGAGGCTACTCCTCCTGTTGATACTAATGTGCCACGTTCAAAGGTTGATAAAAAACACGATGATGATTTTTTTGTCGACCCACAATTACACGGACAAAAGGATGACAGTCCCAGCACGCCTGCACAACATCGCACAACACATGATCCTCAATTTTTATGTGTTGAAGTAAGTAATTTATTTGATTCCTAATATTTTAACTCTCAATAATATTTTAGAAAATTAATATTTATATTTATTTTATCAGGATTGTGACCGGTTAAAGAAGAGATTCATGATGAAGTTTTTGATCTTCGAAGTGAGAATAGAGGTTTGAAAACAGAGATTGCACAACTTGTGTCACGAATGGCTGAAATAAATGATGATTTGAGGAATTCCAACCGCGCTATGAAGTTGAATGATGTCATTAATAACCAAGAGTTATTGAAAGTTGGAATTAGTGATTTAAGGTCAAACATGAAGATTCTTGAAGAATCGATAGCTGGTTTGATATCTTCTTTTGCCGATGAGGTTAAAAAAATGTTGAAAACAGAACATGTATCCAATGAAGATGTGAGTGACTAAAAACATATGAATGTGACTTTGCATTTGACTTTGATTGAAGTGACAAAATGTGACCACATTTTTCTTAATATTGTCACTGCAGAATCAAGGGATTAATGTACAAGAGAAGGCCGATGAAGCAAAGCAGCACGATGAAGAGGTGAAATTATATGTTCTAACGTGACATTTGTATCTTCATTGATTGGACTGACAAAATTTGACCACATTTGTTTTTATTTTAGAATGAAGGGACAAATGTTGATGAAAATCTAGACAAAAATGAGAAGGCATCTATGCAACCAAATCCCTCAAACGACCCGAAGTCATCTGAAGTCGAACAAACTAAGGTGAGTTTTGACTTAATGTGATTTACAAAAAATTTTAAGAATTTGGGCAATTGTGACTAGAATTACAAAATGTGACCAGATATGTTTCAATTCTTTTGTTATAGAATGACGAGACTAGGGTGGATGAAGATGTGAACAACAAAGGGAAGGCTCCCATGAGATCTGATCCTTCAAATGACGAAGAAGATTTCTACATAATACCAACACCTTCATTTGATCTTGGTGTTTGCACTCCCACACCTGCAAGGAGAGATGATGTAAAGTTGAAGGCTAATCAAGTGCAGGAGCAGGTTGATATGGTCATAACATCTGTTCTGAAGTCAAGTGATCTCCAAGTTATGACTGAAGGTGATTTATCTGAGGTGAGCTGGATTTTTATGATTTTTCAAAACCTTGTATGAATATAGACAGTGTGTGACTCAAGGTTAATGTGGATAAAGATTTGTCTCAACAGAATAATGTTTCTAGATCTGACCGTGGTTATATACTTTTATTGTGTGACTTAGGAATCTAATCGTACTCTACGATACACAAAATATTGTATTTGATGGATGTTTGGATGGTGTGGATAATATAGACTTGACAACATTTCACAATTGGTTTAACAGAGGCTACAAGCCAAGGAACATGTATTTTTTTTATTGAAATGAAGTATCTCAAACAGGTCACAGTCTAGAATATCGAGTCACATTATGCATATGATATCAGGTCACATTTATGTATATAAGGTCACAGTGTGGGCAAACAAAAGACTGATATGTTAATGTTTCTACAGGACTAAGTTCAATTCAATTGATGACCTGATTAGTCCAGCCTATGTATGCGGCATTGTCCCCGTGCATTCCAAAACTTGGTGGCATGTTTTAATTGATACTGGATCATCACTAAACAGTACGGTAAATTTGTTTATATGTTTACGAAATTTTAAATAGTATATCGCATAATAACATGTTATTTATTCTTAATTAATTGTTGACAGCATATCGATGCATGCTTTTATTATGTGCGACAACTTTCCAAGTTTGGAGATAAGGTGAAGATGAAGGCGACAACCACAGACTTTCTATTTGACTCCACAATCCGCACAATGTACTCAAAGTACGTCCAAGATCCAAGCATCATAAATGACTAGGAAGGACTTATGCAAACTATAAATGGAGAACGTTTGATGGTAATACTCCTTGGAGAGAGGTTGAGTATGTGCTTTTTCCTATCATGCCTACAAATAAAGCACATTAGATGCTTGGATAGCTTGACCTAAACAACCGTGTCCTGTACATTTTCAATTCAAGCTACAAAACTTATCGGGACAACATGGTTCGAGAGGGTATTGTGCCTCACATCAAGATTCTTACACAGTTGATGAAAATGGCAGGATTTTGGGTCTCAAGCGCAGATGGTGGAGATGATAGTACAAGTGAGTTGCAAAATACCATGATAAGTGGTTTACCGCATCAACGAAATGGGTATGTATTCTAATTGTATATTACACCCGTATGACAATGAGGAAACGTCTTATGTACTTTCTGTAATGCATTTTGTTTCACATTTGTACAGGAATGATAGTGGCATTTTTGTGGTAAAATATGCTCAATACTTGCTACACAATGATCTTGCAAATATGCCAATGACATTTGATACAACAACAGCATAGATGGAAATTGCATCGTTGTTGTTCAAGCACAAGCATATCAGGGCGATTGGGAAGAAAGGGGAAGCATAGATGGATGTTTGATTCATATTATTCATATTTTTCTATGCTAGATAATGATTAGTTTCTTATTTTTGGTGTAACGTTGTAACTAACGCGTGGGATATTCACTAGTTTCACATTTTGCTTTTCAGTAAGTAGTTTCATATTTAGTTTCATTACTTTTGTTGATTTTGTAAATATGTTTTTGGAATGACAGGTCACTTGAATTATCTATATTCAAGCTATATCATTTTTGCTCACATCCAGTCACAGTGTCCACAAAATTGGTCACAAACGGTCGCATTTTTCATCTCGAGCAGTCAGTGTGTTCAGAAACTGGTAACAATCAGTCACATTTTACTTAAACATTGGTCAGAATCAGTTATAGTGTGCACAATAAGCAACAAGGGTGCCGTAATTTGGTCACAAAAGGTCACAGTTAATAAATATTTTGTCTGAATTGATTACAAGGGATTACAGAGTTGAGTTATTGTTCATGTCAAGCAGTCACAGTGTGCTAAAAAAATGGTAATAATCAGTCACAGTTTGCTTAAACATTGGTCACAGTCAGTTATAGTGTGCAAAATAAGCAACCAGGGTGCCTAAACTTGGTCACAAAAGGTCACAGTTAATAAATATTATGTCTGAATTGATTACATGGTTGAATCATCGTTTATACCAAGCAGTCACAGTGTGAAAAAAAAAACTGGTAACAATTAGTCACAGTTTGTTTAATCCTTGGTCACAATCAGTTATGGTGTGCACAAACATTGGTTATAATCATTCACATTGTGCAGGATGAAAAATGAATAGTATTTTATTCAATATATCTGAGAACACAGTTTATATGAAAAAAAATTAATAATAAGGCAATACAATGAATATCTTCAAATTCATAATAGAATGATCTATCTGCCTTGTTTTCGCTTTTTGGTTGCCCTCAATTTCCCTTCTTCATGGTTAAGTGGTACCATGTTGTTGCATGTTCGGCGATTGTGACCAAGTCCACCGCACCTTCCACATTCAACAACCTACGACCTCTCACATGTTGCCTTCTTACGCTTCTCAGTTGGACGTCCAGAAGATCTCTTTTGAATAGGAGCTAGTACAACTCTACTGGTAACTTCTTCTGGTATATTCCACTCTATTATATTTCCAATGGAAAACACTGTTGGTCTATAGGTGTTCATATATGCATCTTTTGTGTAATAATTTGAGCAAAAATCATACATGTCCAACTTCAACGTAGCTATAACTGCTAATGCATGTGGACATGGAAGTAGATCAACTTGAAACATCCTACAACTACATGTACGTTCATGTATGTCAATCATGAACAATGAAGAATCATCCCTAACTTCGTACAATGTGTGACTAGCTGGAGAAACCTATAATAATGAATGAATTATGAAATTCAATAGAAAAGCTAAAAAAATCACATTTTTATACATGATCTATAGAATATAAATAATGAACTTACCTTTAAATTTCTTAAATCATGGCTCATTTTCCTCAATTGTTTCTCATACTTGGTTGAAAGTTTTGTGAATGTGCATTGTCTCTGTTCTTGCAAAACCAAGACTGAATTGTTTGCCTCTATGACTCTAGAAGTGCTTGAATTGTGAATGTGGAATATCTGTTCGTTGGCATGTGCAACCGTGACCATTTTTCATTGCCTACACCATCCTACAAAGAAATAAAATATCACAATTGATGTACTTTAGGTTCTCAAAAACAGTTGAGTATCTTTCACACAACAAACTAGTCACACGTGAAATAGATCTAGTCACAGTAGATCACATTGTTAATAAAAAATATAATTTATAAAAGGTCACAACTAGTCACAGTTAATACAGAATATGTCACACATACTACTGATTATATCATACATAAAACAGATCAAATTACAGTAGATCACATTTACTAAAATTTGGTCACACAAAGTTAATAAAAAACATAATTTATAAATGGTCACAAACAGTCACAGCTAACACATAATTGGTCACACACAATACAAGTTGACGGAATTATATGGGAAATACCATATATTTCTTGATTCCTGGATGCATTGCATACAATTGTTGCAAGTGATACTCAAACTCATTAAAGGTATATGCTTGGACTGCAGAGTTGAAGGCATGTGTGATGTTTTCATTTGACCTCCCAAATTGAGTCCTCAAGTTTTGAAGCAAGTGGTAAGAACATATCCCATGCATTGCCTCAGGATATACTACTTCAATGGCGTTCTTTATATTATTATGTCTATCCGACACTATACATAAATGTTCTCTTGATCCATAAGCCATTTTCAACATTTGAAAAAATCACGTCCAAGACCTATCATTTTCATTGTCCCCAACCCCGAATGCAAGTATAAAGATGTTGTTATTTGCATCTTATGTACATGCAGTAAATAGTGTCCCACCATAATGCCCATTCAAATATGTACCATCAACTACAATCACTGGTCTACAAAATTGCCACCCAACTATAGATGCACCCAAAGCCATAAAGCAATACTTAAACCTGTTTTGATGATCTGTTAATATGCTTCTGATTGTTCCATTGTTCACTTGTTGTAAGACCGCTTTTCAGTTTTCGTGCAGTTTTAAATTTCATGTAATAATTAGTTTAATGTTATTATAAATTTTAAATTTATTGATATTTTTAATGTCAATAATTTGAATTATTTTGCAGTGGAAGGACTTGGATGCCGCCTCGACCAATGTGCCAATTATAAAAAAAAAAAAATTAAATTGTTTACGTGCAATTCTATGTCTATTTGTTTATTTTAATTGTTGAACTTGCCAATTTCTATTTTTATTAAATTGTAAGTTACCAAATTTGCATGAATGTGAAATTGGGGAAAGTTTAGTGTACATGGAGAGTAAATATAAGTTATGGACTTACTGTGCACATGGAGAGAAATGAGGGACCAAATTGAAAATTACCAAAATTTTATATCGAAACCTAAACTAATCCCACCCAGAACCGTTCCTATCTCTCTCAACCCTCATTTTCGCCATCTCTCACCCGACTCCATCTCTCTGACTCGACTCGACTCTCTTCTCGCCTCCATCACTCTCGTCTCTCTCGCCTCCATCACTCTCGGCCAATCATAGCTCTGCCACCACCACACCGCCGGTAACCACCACAGTAAGGCACCCTTCCTGCCTTCTTTCTTACCCTTTCTCTTCACCAACGCACCACACACACACCCACGCAGTCACGCACACTGCACACAAACACACACACACAACACACACATGTAATTGGTGTATGTATATATGGAAGTGTATGTATTTGTTGATGTATATTTGTGTTGGGTGTATGTAAATGTGTGTTGGTTCTCATATTTTCATATTCAAGTTCACTTGATTTCGAATTATACCGTTAATTGGGGATTTAGTAATGCTTATATATGTGTATATTGATGTATATATGTATATATAGCTGGGTATCTTTTACAGTAGATTTTCAGATTCTTACTTAGTATAATTTCGAAATTTAATTGATTAAATTCAATTTTTAAATTTAGGTATTTAGTGTTTATATGTATGCGTTAATGATGGATTTCGAAAATTATTAAATTGATTTGTTAAATTGATATTCTTCTAGTTTAATGAAGGGTTAAATTTAGAATTTTAGAATTTGGGAAACGTAAATAAATTTTTGATTTGTTTTAAAGTATATATATATATATATATATATATATATATATATATATATATATATATATAAATTTCGGATTTTTGAGATTTATGAAAATTGTAGTTTAGTTAACTGTTTGGGTGAAGTTTGGATATATGTTGGTTTTTAAGATTTGTGAAATTTAGGGGATTTTATGGGAGTGGATTTTATAACGTCAGGTTAAATTGTGTAAATTTGAGTTTGAGTTTGAATTTAAAAATGAGAGTTTCTAACGTGGATTGAAATTTATCTCTTATTTTCGAATATGATTTTATGTGTTTTGGTTATTATGTAAAGTCACGCATGGGTTAAATTGAAGTTTTAATCTCGGTTAATATTTGATTATTATTAAAATGAATAATGAATGTGTTTGTGAACTGAAAGTTATACGTTTTTTCGAATGCTTTAAATCTTTTGATTTCGAGTATTGTATGGAAGTATTTAATATATCTTAATACCTTGTTTGGAATAAATGATCACAAGAATGAAAAGGGAAAAAAGATTTATTGTTTTAACTTGTTTAATGTAATGTTAAAAGAATGATGAATGTATCAATTTGAACTGAAAGTATATTTTACTAAATGAATGGATACAACTAGGATTTTGGTACGTTGACGACACGGGTAGTCGAGGCTCCTCCACTTGCAAATTCAGATAACGGTAAATACTAAGGATGTCAGGTAAGTAAACTCCCCCTATTTTTATTAAAGTTGAAAGTTAATGTGAAATTACTGTACTCAAGTGACAGTTATGTAAATTGCTTATTTCGATGCTTTCGTTACTTTATATAAGTGTATATTGTTCAATTTGGAAACTATCCAAGCATTCATATATTTGTCACTCCATCACCAAGTATGCATTTGTCATGGAGTACTGGGGAAGTAAAATGATTTTAAATGAAAAGTGTGGAAAGTTCAATTTTTCTAAAAAAGTATGTATCCCAAGTTTTAAGAATAAATGGATGTACTTCTATGTCATGAAAGGTGTGAGTGGGAAATGGGACGCGGGGGACTGGCGTACCCGAATTAAATCGCTGTTGCAGTAGTAAATATTAAACCGTTTTGCGGTGACGATTGCCTAACAGTTTGACGGTGGAAAATATTAAACCATTTGCGGTGACGATTGCCTAACCGTTTGGCGGTGGCAAATATTAAACCGTTTTTCGATGACGATTGCCTTACCGTTTGGTGGTGGCAAATATTAAACCGCTATGCGGTGACGATTGCTTAACCATTTGGCGGTGGCAAATATTAAACTGCTATGCGGTGACGATTGCTAAACCGTTTGGCGGTGGCAAATATTAAACCGCTTTGCGGTGACGATTGCTTAACCGCTTGGCGGTGGCAAATATTAAACCGCTTTGCGGTGACGATTGCTAAACCGCTTAGCGGTTGTAAATTTTGGAAAGTATGAAAGTCTTGAAAAGTAAAGTAAATGGGGGTAATTATTTGAATGGTCTAAGGAATTTCATGTCATGAGCATGCATCACGTGCATAAAGTTTACTTACTGAGCTTTAGCTCACCCCAATCCCTCCCCAATATTTCAGGTGATGAAAGCTAGATGAGACGAGGAGAGCACTTGGCGACAGACTCAGGCTATACCTACCTTCAATTTTTGAAAATAAAGTTAAATTAGAATTCATTTAAGTTTCTCATTAATTATTCCTTCATTTATTATTGTTAATGGTTTGATTGCAATTAGCTTTGAATAAGTATTAGTGTAGTATTAGAGGTTAAATGACCTCTTATTTCATTTGCTAAAGTTTATTCACTTGGAAATATATCGTTGAGGAGTTTGGGACTTATTGAATGGTTTTGATGATGTATGGGGTTGAATGAGTTGAGATGTATGCTTTAAAATGGTTTTGAAGTCCCTTTACAGGTTGGTTAAGTCCAATTTATAGAGGAGACTCTGTCGAAATTTTTGTAGAATTTTATAATAGAAAAGTAAAAAAAAAAAAATGTTGAGGTTTTAAATGTTTTGTTTACGCATGTAAGTGAAGAAAATAAGTGTTTGAAATGTTTTATTTCCGCATTTAAAGTGAAAGGAAGTTAACACGCCTAAGTTGAAGATTTTAAACTTGGGGTGTTACATTTTTGGTATCAGAGCTAAGAGTTTTAAAAGCGATTCTGTAAACTTTTAAAATTTATTTGAAAATGGTTCGGGTACTGAGTCACGCCTCAAGTGCATCTTCCTCGATCATCTGGTAAGTTAAATTTTTGTTCAAGTTAGTAAATGCGTGGTAATGTTTCCAGTATTGTAAATCTTTGAATGTTAATATGTAATGTTGTAAAGTTAAAGGTTAAGGATGTTGTTAATGAATATGGCGTGTATATCTTGATTATGTAAATGAGAAAATGAGATGGTAATGATTACTATACAATTGGGTAATGTTCACAAATTCCTTATGTGAAAGATATGAAGTGAATGCGAATAGTGCTTTGAGTCATGGAGACTACATCGGCACGAATGTATATTTTATCCAAGTCGGAAGTTTAGAAGTCATCGAACTTAGTATTAAGCACTTATCATGCTCGATCTCGGGACTACCCACTCATTTGATAGTCCCATAATCATAGGAAAATTGATTTACCCATCTCGGTAACTGGAGATCGTGTTTTGCTTGCCAACACATTTTGGAGAACTTTTGAACTCAAGATATGCGTTGAACGATTTCCCAATCGTGGTAAATGGGAAGGAGTAGATGATAGATCTCATAACACCGGATATCCACGATCTTGATGTCAAACTAAGAATGGAATTGTTATTACGATATAATGCTTCAATCGTCAGTCACAATAAGGTGGTGTTTGAACCTCCAAACAAAACCCCGTTTCATTTGTTGGGGTTGAGGTGAAGCTTTCTATTTCGATAGTGTAGGTGATCAACGCTCGTCAGTTGGTGAATACAAGTTGTAAGGCCTAATTAGCTACAGTAATTGAGCTGATTAAGATAGGCCCTTATCTTTTGAACAAACTTCAATTGTTCGAGAATGTCTAAATATGTTACCAAACGATCTTTATGATCTACCACCTAAAGAGAGATTGAATTCGTCATTGATTAAGTGCCTAGGGCAGCTCTAATATCCAAGGCACAGTATTGGATGGCTCTTGCTGAACTTAAAGAGCTCAAAGAGCAGGTATAGGATTCTTCTGGACAAGGGTTTTATTCGAACTAGCTTTTCGCTACTGATTGCTCTTGTGTTATATACGTAAAGAAGAGAGATGGTTCTATAAGACTTTGCATAGAAAACAGAGAATTGAACAAGTGACAATAAAAATAGATATGCATTGCTAAGAATTGAGGATATGTTGATCAGCTTCAAGGTTTGGGGTATTTTTCTTAGATCGAGTTGCAATCTGTTTTCCATCATTTGAGGATCAAAGAAAAGGACCTTCCAAAGACAGCTTTCCATATTGGATAAGGACATTATGAGTTCTTAGTGGTGTTGTTCAGGTTAACAAATACCCTTGCAGCATTAATGGACTTAATGCATTGGGTCTTTAAAGAATATTTTGACCAAGTTGTTATAGTTTTCATTGATGACATATTGATCTATTCGAGGTCTGAGAATAAACAAGACATTTGAGGATCGTGCTTTAGAAACTTAGAGAAGAGAAATTTTTACTAAGTTTAAGAAGTGTGAGTTCTGGCTGGATAGGGTGTCATTCTTGGGGCATGTTGTATCAAGGGAAGGTATTAATGTTGATCAGAGTAAGATTGAGGAAGTTTGGCGATGCCATATAATGTTCAAGAAGTTCGTAGTTTTCTCGGATTAGCTGGTTACTACCAGAGATTTGTCGAGGAATTTTCCAAGATTGCCTCATCGTTGACTAAGTTGACTAGAAATGATACAAAATTTAAGTGGAGTTCGGATTGTGAAACACAGTTGACAACTGTGCCCATTTTAACTATTCCACAAGGAAATGAATGGTTGTTCATATACATTGATGTGTCATTAAAAGGGCTCGGTTGTGTTCTTATGCAATATGATAAGGTGATGGCCTACACTTCTAGGAAACTGAAGGAGTAAAGAATTGTAAAATTTAAGATTTATTGAAATTGAGAGATTGGTATAAATAAGATTTTAGTGATTTATTGATGTAGAAATGTTCAGGTGATATTTATGATGGTTATTATACTATGATCTTAAGGAGATTGATATGATTAAATGTTGAGGTCATTTGGTATGGTGATAAGTGACATTTCACATGATTACCACAAGTTATGGTGAATAGATAGTTAATGAATGTTATGATTGTCCTATGGAAGAATAGTGTGATGATATGTTTGAACTAATTTATCTTATCTTGATAAATGGTTTGTTTATTGATAAATATGACCTATGGTCGGGAAATTTCATTTGTTTATGACAAGATAGATGAATTTATTTAAAATTTTGGTGATGTAGTTGTGGATACTCATTGTTGGTTGTGCATTAGATGTGAGTAGAGCATATTATCCATTTTGAGATCTCCATGGAATATACATAAATTTGGGTTGTTTAAAATCTAAGATGATCATTAGTGTGACTTTTACTTATTGTGGAGTTGTATCTTTGGGTTAAGTAAACTTGAGGACGAATCCTATATGAATGAATCGCAAAAGTCTTATTCATTGGTGATAGGTCAATGATTTATTTATAAAATACTTGGTTAGAGTATTGTTGAAATATGGCATACATTGAGGTTTTGGAAAAAAAAATTGAGAATGTCATATTGATCTTATAATGATTTTGAAAGCATGGATTCTTAAATTAGTACCTTAGCTTTAGTTTTAAGATGAGTGTATGATGCTGAATACTTGATTACAATATATAAGTATGGGTTACAGGATTTAAGTTTCACCCTCCGAATTTAAAAGAAATGTTAGCATGTTTAGAAAGGATTTCGTTCGTAAATCTTTCCAGAAAGATTCTGTAAAAGTATTAGTATTTCTACTGTATATTTTGGTATGGACGTCAAGTTTCACTAATTCTGGATTATAAAGTCTTATTTTGGTCAATATTCTTGATTTTAGTTTTAAGAATGCGATCAATCAATATATATATTAAGGTTTAGACGTTAGAATAGATCCTAGGAAAGGCTGGAAATAGAAAGTTAGTGGATGGATTCATAAGTGGGATAATGTCGGTTGATGGTCTCCTACAACAATAACTATCAAACTTCGGTCACGTATGAGGTACTATACAGGAAGAAGTGTAGATCACCAGTTCATTGAGATGAGATAGGAGAAAGAAAATTATTGGGTCCAGAAATAGTACAACAAAAAGCAGAAGTTGTTGAAAAGATTCGTCAGCAGATGAAAACTGTACAGAGTAGACAAAAAAAAAGCTATGCGGACAAAAGAAGGAAATCTTTGGAATTCGCCGCAGGCGATATGATATTTTTGAAGGTAGCTCCAATAAAATGAATTATGAGGTTCGGGAAGAAAAGAAGGTTGAGCCTTTTGTTGGCCCCTTGAGAGGCTAGAAATGATGAGCGACCTAATTTATCTGATTGCATTGCTACCAAAACCATCTGGGATACAAAAGGTGTTTTACGTCTTATTGTCAAGGAAGTATTATCCAGACTCATGTTATATTCTCAGCTATGAGTAATTAGATCTTCGTGAGAAATTGATATATGAATAGTCACATGCGAGAACCTTAGAAAAGGTTAATAAGGCACTTAGGAGAAAGAAGGTAACATTAGTTAAAGCCCTTTGGAGGAATCATGCAGTAGAAGAGGCTACTTGGGAACGCGAAGATGAAATGCATGCCAAGTATCCACACCTTTTTGGTAAGTTTTAATTTCGAGGACGAAATTTCTTTTTAGGGGGTAAGGAATTGTAAGACCACTTTTCAGTTTTCGTGTAATTTTAAATTTCACGTAATAATTAGTTTAATGTTATTATAAATTTTAAATTTATTGATATTTTTAATGTCGGTAATTTGAATTATTTTGCAGTGGAAGGACTTGGATGCCGTCTCGACCAATGTGCCAATTATAAAAAAAAAAAAAATTAAATTTTTTACGTGGAATTCTATGTCTATTTGTTTATTTTAATTGTTGAACTTGCCAATTTCTATTTTTATTAAATTGTAAGTTACCAAATTTGCATGAATGTGAAATTGGAGAAAGTTTAGTGTACATGGAGAGTAAATATAAGTTATGGACTTACTGTGCACATGGAGAGAAATGAGGGACCAAATTGAAAATTACCAAAAGTTTATATCAAAACCTAAACTAATCCCACCCAGAACCGTTCCTATCTCTCTCAACCCTCATTTTCGCCATCTCTCACCCGACTCCATCTCTCTGACTCGACTCTCCTCTCTTCTCGCCTCCATCACTCTCGTCTCTCTCGCCTCCATCACTCTCGACCAATCATAGCTCCGCCACCACCACACCGCCGGTAACCACCACAGTAAGGCACCCTTCCTGCCTTCTTTCTTCCCCTTTCTCTTCACCGACGCACCACACACACACCCACACAGTCACGCACACTGCACACAAACGCACACACACACACGTAATTGGTGTATGTATATATGGAACTGTATGTATTTGTTGATGTATATTTGTGTTGAGTGTATGTAAATGTGTGTTGGTTCTCATATTTTCATATTCAAGTTCACTTGATTTCAAATTATACCGTTAATTGGGGATTTAGTAATGCTTATATATGTGTTTATTGATGTATATATGTATATATAGCTGGGTATCTTCTACAGTAGATTTTCAGATTCTGACTTAGTATAATTTAAAATTTTTTAATGTTATTATAAAATTTTAATTTTTTGATATTTTTAATGTCGATAATTTGAATTATTTTGCAATGGAAGGACTTGGATGCCGTCTCGACCAATGTGTCAATTATAAAAAAAAATTAAATTGTTTTGTTTACGCATGTAAGTGAAGAAAATAAGTGTTTGAAATGTTTTATTTCCGCATTTAAAGTGAAAGGAAGTTAACACGCCTAAGTTAAAGATTTTAAACTTGGGGTGTTACGAAATAACAGGTCACATTTAGTTTAAAACACCTTTACACACAACGTGAAAAGATTCTTTCATGTTTTCATGTCACAGTTACACATAAAATTAAGGTCACACACGAAACATATTGTCACATTTAGTTCAGAATAAGTCACAGCTTCTAGACAATTTGATCACCATGTTTTATTTGTGATTCTATACACTCCAATGCACGTGTAATTTCATGAAATCATATTTAGCACAACAAACAAATGCATACAGCTACCATCCTGTTTTCATGTCGCTGACACAGAAAAATGACACGAAACACAAGACATCCGGTCACAGTTAGTTCAAAATAAGTCACAGCTACTTCACAAATTAGTCACAGTGTTTTCTTAAGATTCTATACATTCCAATGCTTTCATGGAATCATATTTAGTACAACTAAGGAATGTGTAGAGCTACCATACTGTTTTCATGTCACAATTTATAGATAAAAATTACATGAAAACACAAAAAAATTTGGTCACATTTAGTTCAAAACAAGTCACAGTTAGTTGACAAATTTGATCACAGTGTTTATTGTGATTCTATACATTCAAATGCACATGTTATTCATGAAATCATATTTAGTGCAATGAAATCAAACACGTCGAGGCAATTTTTATTTATGTGGTATTGGTATTTACGCAACAACTTTCTAATTAAATATGAAACACCTCGTAAATCTAGATTTCACATTTCGAGTTTTGAAGAAAACTTCATCTGGAAAACAGAATGGTAGCCAATATGCTTACCTTCAGAATCAATTCAAAGAACCGTAGCTTCTGATTCAAGGACCTATAGCTTCATAATCAATTTAACGAACAGTAGCTTCCGATTTACCCAATAAACGATGATGGTGTTTCATCGAATATGAGAGTAATGCTACCTCAATTGTTGATTATTGCCTAGAATCTTTAATTTCGGGAAGAAACAATCGATTATGTAGCTTCAATTGATTTTAGGGAGATATTATAGGGATGGGCATGGAGAGTTCTTCTTTTGTTGGTAAGTTTATTTTATTAACGAGATTGTCTGTTTATTAATAGCTAATATATTTTCTATATTATTAATTACATTAATTGTATTTACCACCTGATTTTTAGAAAAATTACTTAAGTTTGTTAATTTTAAAAAGTGATAGTTTTACCTTTGTAGTTATGTATTGTTCCCTAAAATAAATTGTGATATTGGAAAACACTTTCGATGAAAATTGAAATTTGACTAAGAATAAATTTAATTTCTCTTAATTGTCTAGACGAATGCGCGTTTAAAAATAAATAAATGAATGGGCAAAGTCGAAGTGACACATTTTTAAAATAAAAATATTTATTTGAATAAATCACGAAAATTCTCTGTCGCTACAACATTTAGCCATCTTCAAATTAAATAATTTTCATTAAATGGACCTTGTTACATGTAGATGACTTCTCATACACATTGGGTAGCACCTTCATTAGATTCGCCGTGGTTTTCTCTGCCGTCACATTGTGACCAACTTTCTTCAGTAGAGTCAATTGATCAAAATTATTACCATTAAACTTCCAGGCTCCCACCAACCTTCCTTCTTCACCATTTATTGCTCTCAAACAAGAACCAAAGCTCCGATTCAAGTTGTTGAGAATTAGAATTCTAATTCTATGTTTATTGAAAACAATTAATATGAAGAAAAGAAAAACAATTAAGAAACACAAGATTTATAGAAGTTCGCTTCAATGTGAGACTACATCTTCTTTGCCCCTGTAGGAATTTACTATAATGTAATAGAATGTTTTACAAGAGAAAAACATACATATCATCTCTTTTTTCTCTATTTGATGGATAATAAAAGCATAAAGATTGCCCCTATTTAAAAGATTGTATAGATGCAAATCTACATTATACAATAACTCTAATTATCTACTAAAGGCAAATCAAAGTTACATAAGGATTCCAACTCCTCGATATGAGCAAATCCACTTTAGACAAGAACTCCAACTATTTAATAAATTTTTATTAGAATACAATCTCCTAAATAGTCCTAAACTAGGATTTAAGTCCTTATCCAATTGTCTCCTTGTCTAGTTATCAAATAATTTTTAACAAGTGTGAACAAATTACAAGAGATGGACCCATTTAGAAATTGTTATCATATCATATCATATCATATATTCTTAACCCACACATCACCCTTGCGATGCATGAATTTGACCGTTTCTAATGTAAATACTTAAACTGAGGAATAATATTTGTTACATTTGTGTATATATACATACTAATTTAAGTAATGGAATTATCAATAATAAACATTTCTTATTATAATATAGTACAATTTGTCGACGAATCAATATCTGATGTCAAATTGGCTTCACACTTTTGATATCTTTTGTATGATATAATATTATATATATGACATTTTTCTGAACCATGTTTGAAGCTGACCGGCTTGAAACAAACGTTTTCTACATGATCGTTGTCTATTAGTTAACATATTATTAACTTGAAAAAAAATAAAAATAAAAAAATTTAATAAAAATGAAAATTTAATACACACCATTTTATATCTATTACAATTAAGATATTGATGAAGAGACCATTTAATTTCTTAAATAGCAATATTTTTTTCTTTCTTGATTAACATTAATTGTCTGCAAGGTTCAATTACGGCAGGAGACTTTTTATCAGGAATTAAAATTAAAATATGAAAAAGAACCGGAATGCAAGTAAATTGAATTTAACAGCAAGACGATTCTTCAAAGTTATTTTAAAATACAACAATGCTACAAGCACCCACACTTGACCTCATGTATGACAATACACTCAATGGGTTGTGGGGCCCGCTCATCAATGATGACTGACTCCATAGCTCATGTGAGTATGTTGTCATAATTGGAGTTAAGTAGGGGGTGCAAATAGACTAATTCTTTAAAATAAATCACTTTTCTTTACAAATTATTTCTTCTTAATAAATGATCGAATATGAATTTCTTATATTAGGTGATCCTCCAAATAATTTTTTGCATATCTTTTTTTGAAAAAATGATTTATTTGCACGTGTTCTAACACATTTATTCATATTCAAATATATTAATCTAACTTTTTCATTTTATATGTAACACAGTTACATGGAATACATTTATTACATTTCTTACGAAATATGTAATATTAAATATTAAATTTTCGACAAAAGTTTATTTAGAGTATAGAAAATATATTTTGACAAGAATCTATGTTTGTACTTTTGTGACGGCTCTTTTATTAAAGTATATGCTACTGCATCACCAATGCGATAGACGAATTTAACATTTTCTAATGTAATTACTTGAATCAATGGATAATATTTGTTATATTTGTGTATATACACTAATTTCATAAACAAAATTATCAAAAATAAACATGTTATATTAAAATACCGTACAATTTGTCGACGAATCAATATTTGCTATCAAATCAGGTTCACACTCTAAATATCATTTGTACGATAGCATTATACCAGACATTTTCTAAACAGTGCTTGAAGCCACCAACTGGAACCAAACCTAGCTTCTACACGATCATTGTTTATTGGTTAATATATTGTTAACTCGACAAAAATAAAAATAAAAAAATTGAACGAAAAATGAAAATTTAATACATTCCATTTTACTATATATATATATATTAAGATTAAGATATAAATGAATGTACCGAGTTTAAAATTCTAGTATTGGATGATCCTTCAAATAATTTTCCACAAAACATTAAAAAAAAAAAAAAAAGATTTCGTTGCACAAATTTAGCACATTTATTCATACTCAAATATATTAATCATTTTTTTTTTCATTTCCAATGTAACACATTTAAGCCTCTGTTCGGCAACTCCATTTATTTGGATTTTAAATCAATTTATAATCTACATGATTTCTCAAAGTGCATTTTAATCACATGTGTTTTTTCTCTCCACTTTTCAACCACTCATTTTGACGCGATCCCGGTACGGGAATCTCGTCGAACAACGCGGAATAACGAAATCTAAAACCTAGGAAAGATCTAAATCAGATCTGACACGAAAATAATAAGAATTAAAATACTGGAAAGATAAAATTGACGATAGGACCTTGACCCAAGATTCACGACGCAATTAATTGACGATGCGGAATCGAGATCCAAGGTTTTCGAAACACCACAAGGACTTGTCAATTTCCTTGATAAGATTCTAATTGGACACGCCACAAATATTTTCACAATATTTGATAAGTCGGATTTGTTCTTGAAGAACACAAAAGGGACTCCTCAACCTTTTAATTGGAGAAAACTCTCTCAACTCAAATTCAATATTCAAAACTAAACTTAACTGTTTTTACAATGAATGTAAAGCGATATAAATAAGCAAAATAACCTAGCATCTAATTTACTCAAAATAGACTTCTAATTAAACTAAAATACTAAACTAGGAAAATAACCAAAAACTAAAAAAGGAATAAAATAATTAAAAATCCGGAAAATCTGGCGCAGCTTGTTTACGGCCGTGACGAAACCTCTTACGGCCGTAAAGGTCTTTCTGATTAAAATTGTGATATTAGTTACGGCCGTGACGAATTTCTTACGGCCGTGAAGTTTCCCTTTTCTGAATGTTACGGCCGTAACTTCCAAGCTTACGGCCGTAAGCGTCGTTCTGCAGAATTTCTTCCTTTTTCTTCGACAATTGATTACGGCCGTGATAACATGATTTACGGCCGTGAATATATGCGTTACGGCGGTGAAGGTCTTCTTTACGGCCGTAATTGGAATTTCTGCCCAAATTACTTCGACCCCTTGATTCGGCTTGATCCGTCCCCCTTCTCGGCTCGACCTCAACATGGAACTTACTCCGTTTTGTACGTAGATCACTATCATATTGCCGATGGCTCGACTTCGCCCTTCGATGCCTTTTCCGGATCACATCATACTCCCTCTCTTGAAAAGGATTCGACCTCGAATCCAATTTTTGTCGGCTTTTCAAACTCCTTCTGCTTTTCTGGGCTCGATGATCATGCTTATGCCTCGTGCTTGCTATCAACCTTTTGGGCTGCCCATTTTTATCCTTCAACTTTCTCGGCTTTTTGTGCTGTTCATTTGTGCCAACAAGTTTCTTTCCTATTTTAAGCTCATGGTTTGACTTCGGTACCTGTAAAACAGATTTTAAAGAATTGGGGAGGGGTGTGTTAGCGTGAATAAGTGCAAATAGACTCATTTTTGTGGTAGACTCTCTTTTCTTTTGCTTTTTGCACTCAGTCTCTCCTTTTTCTGAAATTTGAACCTCAACCCTCTTTTCTTTATTTTTCACTTCTTCTCCTTTTTTCTGAGGTCGTGGCCTCAACTCTCTTTTCTTTAATTTCCACTCCCTCTCCTTTTTCTGAGGTCGTGGCCTCAACTCTCTTATTTTTCCCCTCAAACTCACTTTTTACTTTCAATTGATCTTTCAAGGCTTCAGTTGGAGATAGTGGCATTAGAGTAAACTTTTTTCCCCCTTTTACCAGGCTGTATCTATTCGTATACCCATCGTGTAGTACAACCCTTTCATGTTGCCAAGGTCTCCCCAACAGTATGAGACTAATTTGCATTGGCACCACGTCACAAATTACCTCATCCGAATACCCACCCAAAGAAAATGTCACCAAGGCCTGTCTCTTCACCTTAACTTCCCCTGACTCAGTCAACCATTGTAATTTATAAGGCGTTGGATGTTTCGTTAAAGGTAAGCCTAATTTTTCCACCAACATTGTACTAACTACATTAGTACAACTTCCCCCATCAATCACCAAGCTACAAACTTTTTCATCCACTAAGCATCTAGTGCGAAAAATATTATCCCTTTGCCCATCCACATTTTCCAAAACATTCGCCTTACGCTTAACGCTAAGAGCATGCCTATCAATAATTGACTTATTCACCACGACATTTTTAGCCCCTTCACTATCACACCTAATCTTCTTATGTGGACAATCAAGTGCAATGTGACCCCGTTCCAAACATTTAAAGCACTTAACATTTTTATCCTTAAGAGGTTTGGAATCAAAATTATTTTTACATTTGGTTGTCGGTTCCTCCCTCCTGTTGTAAACATGATCACTACTCTCCCATTTTGATGTCTCTTTTCGCTTCAATGGCCTTTCATCCATCCCATCTCCGTACCTAGCATGATATTCACGCTTACTACTCCTCCTAACCATAGAGTCCGCCCGCGATTGCTCTTTTTTCAATTGGGCAATCATCGCATCTCTTTTATCCATCCTAGCCATTACCTTCTTAAATTTTGCCTGCATCTCTGCCAATAATTCAAAACCCTGCTCCAATATCCTATCCCCTCTTTCGAGCCGTTTGTTGTCACCCATTGACGAATATCTCTCCCCGCGAGACATGGAAATTTGGAATATGGAAAAAAAATGGAATTTTTCGATTTTTTGTTTTTAATCTGCCAGAGAATTAAACTACGAGTATGGCTGAAAAAACGGAACTGAATTTGGACGAAAAACGAAGAAGAAAAATACTTTTGAATTTTTGGGACTGACTCTTATGGATCAAACTGGAAAAATATATGACTGACACGAAGAACGCGAAGAACACGAAAAAAATCAAGAAAATCAAGAAACGCAAGAATCTGAAATAGATCCAAGCTCTGATACAAGATGACGCGATCCCGGTCGGGGAATCTCGTCGAACAAAGCGGAATAACGAAATCTAAAACCTAGGAAAGATCTAAATCAGATCTGACACGAAAATAACAAGAATTAAAATACTGGAAAGATAAAATTGACGATAGGACCTTGACCCAAGATTCACGACACAATTAATTGACGATGCGGAATCGAGATCCAAAGTTTTCGAAACACCACAAGGACTTGTCAATTTCCTTGATAAGATTCTAATTGGACACGCCACAAATATTCTCGCTAATATTTAATAAGTACAACGCCACAAATATTTTCACAATATTTGATAAGTCGGATTTGTTCTTGAAGAAAACAAAAGGGACTCCTCAACCTTTTAATTGGAGAAAACTCTCTCAACTCAAATTCAATATTCAAAACTAAACTTAACTGTTTTTACAATGAATGTAAAGCGATATAAATAAGCAAAATAACCTAGCATCTAATTTACTCAAAATAGACTTCTAATTAAACTAAAATACTAAACTAGGAAAATAATCAAAAACTAAAAAAGGAATAAAATAATTAAAAATTCGGAAAATCTGGCGCAGCTTGTTTACGGCCGTGACGAAACCTCTTACGGCCGTAAAGGTCTTTCTGATTAAAATTGTGATATTAGTTACGGCCGTGACGAATTTCTTACGGCCGTGAAGTTTTCCTTTTTTGAATGTTACGGTCGTAACTTCCAAGCTTACGGACGTAAGCGTCGTTCTGCAGAATTTCTTCCTTTTTCTTCGACAATTGATTACGGCCATGATAACATGATTTACGGCCGTGAATATATGTGTTACGGCCGTGAAGGTCTTCTTTACGGCCGTAATTGGAATTTCTGCCCAAATTACTTCGACCCCTTGATTCGGCTTGATTCGTCCCCCTTCTCGGCTCGACCTCAACATGGAACTTACTCCGTTTTGTACGTAGATCACTATCATATTGTCGATGGCTCGACTTCGCCTTTCGATGCCTTGTCCGGATCACATCACATTTTATTTAGAAAACACAAATAATCCAAATTATAATATATATAGGGTCCTTTTAGGCAAAAGAATTTTGCAAAAAATTTCGATTTTATACGAAAATAAATGAGAATCTGCACGAAATGTGGGGCTAAAAACTTGTAAAATGTTTTGAATTAAATTCAATCTATCTCAAGAATATGCTCCAACTTATGATTGGGATAGGATCACATATAATTACAAGAAAAGTAATTTATAATGATTATGCAATTAACCCATCATGGAAGTAATCATAAAAATTAATAGTAAGATTATATATATATATATATATATATATATATATATATATATATATATATATATATATAACAAATTTGAATAATTGAACCATTAGTGAATACGCATAAAACTTGCAACAATCATTTGAAACTAAAAAAAAGATACATCCAACAAATTTCGTGTTAGTTCCTAGAACATCCTTAATGATACCAAGGCCACTCACGATATTTGAAAAGTGTATATACCAACCTCCATCACGTTAACGTACAAATCACACAAGGAAAACGAATTACTTTAGGGTCAAATAATATCACATAAACATGAAAGACCTTAGTCACCAAGCCATGAGGTCACTTGGGAAAGAAAAAGACTTGTTGATGTAGATCAATTGACATTAGCATTTCTAAACGAGCATGATAAAAACTAAAGAATTTATCATTGTTTAATATTTTGGACGTAGAATTCGCGTATAGTGTATGTTTTCAGCCCATAATAACAATTTGAAAAGCTCGCATGTAACGACCTCAAAATTTCCATTGTTTTTTTTTTTTTTTTATAGACACTATTTATATATATTGAAATATATACATAAAACTCTTTGCTCATTCATTTGCCTTTGAACATAGAAAACAGATTTCAGAAGGCTTCTAATAGCCTATCACTGAACTGGGAGTCAAGCTGCAGGATGCTTCTAATAGCCTAAAGCTGTACTGGAATTCAAGCTGCATGAGGCTTCTAATAGTCTGCTGCAAAAACTTCTTTCATAATCTTCTTTTAAGTTTTCATTTACATTAAATGATAAGCGGAAGTCCAAGACAAAGAATAATTTCATTCTCAACTAAACGGAAGCAGAAAATACGATAAACTTCATTAAAGATCTTACACAGTTACACATCATGTTCTATCCTTCCACGACATACAAGTTTATAACCATTTCAAAATATGATTTCTTGATTTTTACTATATGTCTTAATGCCGAATAGTCTTGGTTTTACATCAAAATAGGGAAAAGCTTTGCCCCACACTATTCTCTTAGCGATAATATGATACTTGATGCGTCTGAGAAAGACCTCCCCAAGTACGTAAAACCTCCAAATAGTTAGGGTCTGTGACCTACATAAGAGTCATAAAACGACTATAAGCTATGAAGCTGAGTGAGTAAAGCTACACGTTATCATTTAAGAATATTATCATATAGATATGATCAAGGTGATACAAACACACTTTATGATTATTGTCCAATTTTACGTATTTTAGATAGGCAAATAAATGAAAAATACAATTTTGGGGATTTAAATTTTGTAATTTAGAGTAAAACTTATAAAAGATTTAATTTTAATTCTTAAACTCTAAATTGATTTTATTTACTATTAATTTCATTTATTTAATTGCAGAAATACAATGGACAAATTTTTATATCCAATTCAATGTCCAACCCACATTTTTGGCCCAATTCTTTAGCCCAAAAACACTTCACCAGTCCAGTCCAGCTCCTCTTTCTCTACACTTTAAACCTTCAGCACAACCTCTCCTGACGCGGCTCTTCTGTCTGTCTTCTTCTCTTCACAGAAGCACAAAACCTATAGCAACTCCTCTGTCTCTCAACTCACTCAGCCGCCATCCCATTCTCCCTCTCCATCTGTCTTCTTTCAGCCCGTCTCTGTCTGTCTTCTCTCCATTCAATAGTCGCAGAACAACTTCAGCCGCAACCTTTCTCTCTTCTTCCCTCTCTCTCACGCATTCTGGTCTGTCTCTGGTTTTTTTCTTTAACCTTCAACCTCTCCCTCACGTCTTCCATCATCTTCTACAGCCTCCATAGCCATCTGTCCCATACACTCCATCTTCTCTCTCAACAGAAACAGCCACTTCTTTTTCTCACCAACCTACACACACAGGACCTCCCTCTGAATTCCCTCTACCTCACGTCTCTCTCACCTTCCACCATTACCAACCTCCTTCCATCCGTTTCCAGCTACAACCAGTCTTCTCTCAACTCCCACACTCACCAGCCGGCCACTGCACACACATCAGCAACCACTTCTCTTCCATAAACCTACAGCCACTCTTTCTCTCTTTTCCTCCTCCCACAGCTTTCCCTCTGTATTTTTCTCTGCAGCACCGAGCAGCACAGCCCAGCAGTCCGGTCGTCTAATCCACGCAGCAGCCTTGGTTTTGGTTATTTGTTCTAGTTTGATTTATTACATTTTGTTTCGATTCTCAATTATTTTGATTGTTAGTCCACATACATTTAGATTATTGATGCTAGTTTGATTTTAGATATATTTTAGTTAGTGAGATTTTATTTCCGAATCTGAATTTTGTTCGAGTAATGGTTAAGTGTTTACTTGATTTTTACTTCATTAATCTAATTATGTTCGGCTATGTTTTATTTGAGGGGAGTTATTCTTAGCTTCAATGGGTATGTTTTAATTCGTTATGGATGAATTCTTGTTATTGATAAGCGTTTACAAATTGTTTTAAGTTTTCAAATTATCTTACTTCGATTGATGTCATTGATGTGGTATGTATTAAAACTGCACACAACATGCTCGACTAAATGCCGTAAAATAAATTGATTAGTTTTTGTATTAATATGTCTAAATTTTATTGATCTCAAGAATTCAAACTAAATTTAGTTGCAAGCCCAATTGATAGCGAAAGAATAACTCCACTCAAATTTTCCTTCATTGCAATTTAATTATATTCTCTTTTTATTCATTTAAACACAATTGAAATCATAGTTTAGGTTTCGAATTAGCAAATATTACGATACCAATAAAATCCCTAGGAGGAATGACCCTGGATTATTGCTAGGCTATAACCTGACCCCTTTATACTTGGAGGGTAGATTTAACATCGAGTCAAGTTTTTGGCGCCATTTCCGGGGATTAATTTGGTGTTAACTGATTTTTGCTGAATTCTGTTATTTTTATTTTTTTATTATTTTGTTCGACTACTATTCTTGATATTGTTCATTGTTTATGTCCGTTTGGTTCTGAGATAATACTAAGAGATTAGTAAGATCGGAACCCACTAACCAATTTTTAATTCTTGAAAATCAGCAGGTAGAAATGGAAAATAATGCAGATCAAAATGAGGCGCTAGTCGTTCGAAGTCTTAGAGATTACATTTTTCCAACGATGACAAGCACTCCGTCGTGCATAGTGACACCTGCAAATGCAGCGGTCTTCAACTTCAAACCGGGAATGATTGATCATCTACCACGCTTCCATGGGATGCCATCAGAGAGTCCATATCACCACATCCAGGAATTCGAAGAGGTTTGTTTTACTTTTCTTGAAAGAAATTGCACTGAAGGATAAATCCAAGTCATGGCTTAACTCTTTAAGGCCTAATTCAATTACAAATTGGGTAAATATGCGGAAAGAGTTCATTAAAAAGTTTTTTCCACCACAAAGAACCACCTCTATTCAAAGACAAATCATGAATTTTTCCCAAAAGAATAATGAAAATTTTGACACTAGTTGGGAAAGATTCAAAGATTTGTTGTTATCTTGTCCTCATCATGGTTATGAGAAATGGATGTTAACGAAATTTTTTTATGAAGGGCTCAGACCAGAAATGAGACAATTCGTGCAAACCATGAGTAATGGTGATTTCTTTGCAAAAGACCCGAATGAAGTTTTTACATTTTTTGATGATTTAGCTGAAAATGCCCAATCTTGGGATAACATTGATGAGTTTGATAGGGGTGTTGCAATAAAAACCGAATTTCCAAAAATTGCATCTGGAAATGGAATTCATTCACTAAGAGCAGATGATG
Source organism: Ligustrum vulgare (assembly GCA_963555705.1). Lineage (NCBI taxonomy): Eukaryota > Viridiplantae > Streptophyta > Magnoliopsida > Lamiales > Oleaceae > Ligustrum > Ligustrum vulgare. The sequence continues at coordinate 28,912,413 of OY743184.1, forward strand.
ACATAAATGTCCGATTGGCTGTCATCACTCGAAAACTTGAAAACTTGGAAACTCAAAAAGTGAATGAAGTCAATTCCTCTTCCACTATTTTAGAAAAATGTTCAATTTGTGATGATGCACAGCATTTAACCTCTGATTGTCCTGCACTTTCCCAACTAAAAGAGATGTACTTTGATCAATCTGTTGCTGTTAATATGATTTCCAAACCTTATTCTAATCCATATTCGAGTACTTATAATCCAGGTTGGAGAAATCATCCAAATTTTAGGGAGGAAGCAACAATGTTGGCAACAATGCTGGACCTTCACAACCAACACCATATATGCCACCGCAGAAGAGAAGTCTGGAAGACCAAATCCAACAATTCATGCAAAGTCAAGCTGCTATCAACAATCAAAACTCTCAGGCCATTAATGACATCCGATCTCAGCTTACAAAGCTGACTACCCGGGCAAGTGCACAAGAAAAAGGTAAGTTTCCAGCTCAACCAATGCCTAATCCTCAAACTCAATACAATGGGGTCGATGAGCCCAATCTGAGACATGTGAAAGCAGTAACTACCTTGAGAAGTGGTAAGCAAATCCAAGTTCCTGAACCTAAAGAGAACTTGGTGGGTAAGCAAGTTGAACCTCCTGTTGATAATACTGTATTAAAATCTCTATCTGATGTTCAGGAACCACCTAGGCCAATAGTAGGTGCACCCCCTGCCCCTTTTCCTCAAAGATTACAACCTGGTAATAAGACCAAAAATCAAACAGAAATTCATGAGATTTTTAAGCAAGTTAGGGTAAATATTCCTCTGTTAGATGCAATTCAACAAGTCCCTGCCTATGCTAAATTTCTTAAGGATTTGTGTACAATGAAAAGGAAGCTAGCTGTTAAGAACAAAGCATTTTTAACTGAACAAGTGAGTTCTATCATACAATGCCAAACTCCTCAAAAATTTAAAGATCCTGGTTCTCCAACCATTGCTTGTATGATAGGAACCACTCGTATTGGTCATGCCTTGCTAGATTTAGGTTCAAGTGTGAATCTTTTGCCTTTTAGTGTATACACACAACTTGGTCTAGGTGAACTCAAGTCTACCCCCATGATTTTACAATTAGCAGATAGATCTGTTAAGATGCCTAGAGGAATAATTGAGGATGTTTTGGTTCAAGTCGATAAATTCTACTATCCAGTTGATTTTGTTGTTATTGATGTTCAAAGTACACCTAAAACTTCTCCTCAAATCCCTGTTATTCTTGGTAGACCATTTCTTGCAACTTCAAATGCTTTGATAAATTGTATGAGTGGTATTTTAAAGTTGACTTTTGGCAATATGTCTTTGGAACTTAACATTTTCAATGCTTGTAGGAAACCAAAAGATTTTGATGAAGTGCAGGAAGTTAATATGCTGGAAGAGCTGCTAATTGAGTTAGAAGATCATGATGAGCAACTTGAGCAGAATCTCGAATTGGACAGCATTCAAGACCCTTCAAAAGGTGTCACAACAGCAGCTGTAAGAGCTTGGCAGCCAAACATTGAGCCTCTAAATGTCAGCCAGACACCAATGCAAACATCAGCAGAGAAGATGCCAACTCTGGAGCTTAAACCTCTTCCATTGGAACTAAAGTATGCATTCTTGGGACCTAATGAATCATACCCTGTGGTAATCTCTTCTACTCTTACTTGTGATCAGGAAAATATGTTGTTGAAAGTGTTGAATGATCATAGATCTGCAATAGGTTGGACTACAGCAGATATTAAGGGAATTAGTCCTTTAGTGTGCACTCATAGAATTTTTCTAGAAGAAAATTCTAATCCCTCAAGGGAATCTCAAAGAAGGCTAAACCCTAACATGAAAGAGGTTGTTAAAAATGAAGTTTTAAAATTACTTGATGCTAGTATTATTTATCCTATTGCAGACAGCAAGTGGGTAAGCCCTACTCACGTAGTACCTAAGAAAACTGGGGTTACTGTTGTTGAAAATGAACAGGGAGAAATGATAACTAAAAGAGTACCCACTAGTTGGAGAATGTGCATAGATTATAGGAAATTGAATTCCATGACTAGAAAAGACCACTTTCCTTTACCACTTTTAGATCAAGTGCTAGAAAGAGTTGCTGGACATTCATTCTATTGTTTTTTGGATGGTTTTTCAGGCTATCATCAAATTGAAATAGCATTAGAAGACCAAGAAAAAACTACTTTTACTTGCCCTTTTGGGACGTTTGCTTTTAAAAGAATGCCGTTTGGTCTTTGTAATGCCCCAGCAACCTTTCAAAGATGCATGCTTAGCATATTCAGTGACATGATAGAAACCTTTTTGGAAGTATTTATGGATGATTTCTCTGTGTATGGTGATTCATTTGATGATTGCCTAATAAATTTGAAAGCTGTTTTATGCAGGTGTGAAGATAAGCAACTTCTCCTTAATTGGGAGAAATGTCATTTCATGGTAACATGAGGAATTGTTTTAGGTCATATAATTTCTGCTAAAGGCATGGAAGTAGATAAGGCAAAAGTAGATTCAATTTCTAGGTTACCTATTCCTTCATCTGTAAAAGATGTTCGATCATTTTTAGGCCATGCAGGTTTTTATAGGAGGTTCATAAAAGATTTTAGTGTCATAGCAAAACCTTTGACTACACTTTTGTTGCATGATACAAAATTTGTTTGGACTAATGAATGCACTGCAGCTTTTGAACATTTAAAAAAGGCACTCACCACTGCACCCATAGTTAGATCACCTGATTGGTCTCTACCTTTTGAATTAATGTGTGATGCAAGTGATATAGCTGTAGGGGCAGTGCTTGGCCAGAGGAAAGGTAAGGAACCTTATGTAATCTACTATGCTAGCAGAACTTTGAATCAAGCTCAATTAAATTACACAACTACTGAAAAAGAGCTGCTAGCTATAGTTTTTGCACTGGAAAAATTTAGAACTTATCTTATTGGGACCCCCTGTTACCATCTTTACTGATCATTCCGCTCTTAAATATTTGTTCACAAAGAAAGATGCTAAACCTAGACTCATTCGATGGATTTTGTTATTGCAGGAATTTGACATCACAATTAAGGATAAAAAGGGGGTGGAAAATGTTGTCGCTGACCATTTATCCAGATTAAATTCTGAAAATTCAAAAGTTTCTCACCCTTTAAATGATTCATTTCCTGATGAACAGTTGTTTAGATTGAACATTGTTTCATGGTTCGCTGACTTGGTTAATTATCTTGTTACAGGTCATATGCCCTCAAATTGGAGTGTCCAAGACAAAATGAGGATGAAAGCTATTGCAAGGAACTTCTTCTACGATGATCCATACTTATTCAAATATTGTGTTGATCAGATCATCCGAAGATGTGTTCCTGATGACGAGGTACAACAAGTTCTTACTTTCTGTCATTCTCATGCTTGCGGAGGCCATTTCTCTTCGCAGAAAACAGCTGCTAAGGTACTTCAATGTGGTTTTTATTGGCCTAGTTTATTTAAGGATGCCCATACATTTTGTAAAAAATGTGAAGCATGTCAGAAACTTGGTAGTCTCAGCCATAGGAATATGATGCCATTAGCTCCAATCCTTGTTCTTGAAATTTTTGACTGTTGGGGATTAGATTTTATGGGTCCTTTTCCCCATTCTTTTGGATATCTATATATATTGGTTGTTGTTGATTATGTTTCAAAATGGGTAGAGGTTATTCCATATAGAACAAATGACCATAAAGTTGTGCTCAAATTTTTGAAAGAACATATTTTTTCTAGGTTTGGTATGCCTAAAGCCATAATTAGCGATGGAGGAACACATTTTTGTAATAAACCTTTTGAAACCTTGTAAAAGAAATATGACATTAGGCATAAAGTTTCCACTCCCTATCACCCTCAAACTAATGCTGAGCTAGCCAACCGGGAAATTAAAGGCATTTTGACAAAAACAGTTAATCCAAATAGAAAAGATTGGGCTATAAAATTGGATCATGCTTTATGGGCCTATAGAACTCTGCCTTTAAAACTGTTCTTGGAATGTCTCCTTATAGAATTGTATTTGGAAAACCTTGTCATTTGCCTGTTGAAATTGAACATAAAGCTTATTGGGCATCAAAAACACTCAATTTTGATTTAGATCATGCTCGTGAATTTAGGAAACTGAAATTGAATGAGTTAGATGAATTACGTTTGGAAGCGTATGAGAATGCAAAATTTTCAAAAGAGAAAATGAAAGTTTTTCATGATAAGAGAATTTTTAGAAAATCATTTTTTTCCATCTCAGAAAGTTTTGTTGTATGATTCTAAGCTTTATCTCTTTCCTGGTAAGTTGAGAACTAAATGGATTGGCCCTTACATTGTGCAAACTGTTTACCCTTATGGAGCAGTTGAAATCTTGAATCCAAAAACTGGTACTGTTTTTAAAGTTAATGGACAACGTCTAAAAACCATTTTTGGATAATTTTTTCTGCTGAAGTTAATGAACTACCTCTGCTGGACCCTGATTCCAGCGGCTGATTTTCTTGGAACTAAATTTCATTATTATGTATATATTTTATTTTCCTTTTGCAGATTTTATTTTTTTCTTCTTCATTTTTTAGTTTTTCATTCTTGAATAATTGCTCATGTGCATAGGCCTCCTCTCAGGTACACTTTTCTCCCTTATCTTGATTTAATTTTGAGACGTGTCTATTAATCACTTTTCATTTTTTCTTCTCTTTGAGTCATTGAGGACAATGTCTGATTTTAGTTGGGGGGAGAGTGGACTCAAATGTACCTGTTTTGCATTAATTCTTTGTGATAGTTGAGCATTAAAATTGAGTACATCTTGAGTCTTGAAGTATATCTTTGTTATTATGTAAAGACCTCCCCTCCTTAAAAAAAAATTTTATGCACGAATTTAAGCATTGTGGTAAGATGGATAGTCAACACATACAACTAGAGCTCTCTCAAGTTTAAGTAATTTTATTTGTTCATCATGAGAGTTGAGTGATTGGTGGTTTTCTTATATTTCCCCTTGTTTGATATTGCTACTTCCATTGGACACCATTACACAGATTGTGGATTGTTGGTGGTTTATACTTAAGAAACGATGAAGGTCAATGTCAAATAAAAATTTGATCCTTTGAAGCTAACCTTATCATCTTCTCTTCCCATCACAAATCCCTTCATATCCACAAATTCCTTCATAGCCACAAATCCCTTTCATTTTTTCACATTAAAGATGACATTACATCCAGACATTGCTTCCATAAATACATAAACTTGTTTCTACTTTCAAGTATAAGTGAGGATGATTATTCTTGCTCCATATTTGAGAAAAAATGTTCAGTGCATGAAAAGAAAGAAAAGTGGAGATAGAAAGTATTTGACAGTCATTGAGACTGGAGGAGAATGTTGAAGAATTATTTGAGAGGATTTCAGTTTAAAAAAAAGAAAAAAAGAAAAAAAAGAAAAAAAAGTGGAAAGAAAAGGGAGACATATTGAAGAGAAAGTAAAGGATGTGAAGAAGAAAGCAAGCTTGAAGTGTGATTAAAAGTGAAAATTATTATCCTTACTTATATTTTGAAAGTCCTCGATTTCTACCACTTCTTTTATCTCCTTATCCTATAAAAAAAAAAAAAAATGCTACCATTGCATCATATACTTCCATTGGAATTTCTTGTTCTATTATTATCACTGAAATATGCAAACCTCTTCTTCCATCACTCTTTATCAATTCTCTTAAGAATATCATCATTACCTTTACGTTGACATTGACATTTTGATCTTAAGTTGGCTTGCGGTAAGAACGGTTGAGTCCCAATGGTCGTGAGTTTTTCATGAGGTCAATATTTGCATTACTGTCATCCACATATATATGGCCTTTCTTGAATGCTTGAGCGATCAGTTTTGAAACTCCATGAGTGACCCCCTAACCAATTCAGAAACAAAAATACACATACCAGTGAGTATATGGACTTTATGCTTTGCTTGAGTGAATACTTGACACTGTATGTGTTGGGGTTAGTGGTTTGATGGATCGGCTTAAAACACACACACACAAAATTTTGGGAATGTTTTTATGGATTAATTTGGGATATAAAGCTTGATCTCTTGATTTTGCGAAGTTGATATGCTTGACTATCTAAACTCATTCTTGACTTTACAATTGAAGTTTTTCATTGAGCTAATCATGTTTTTAATTCCCTTGAATTGCTAGAGACTAGCAAAAAGCTAGTTGGGGAGTGTGATTATTGTCCAATTTTACGTATTTTAGATAGGCAAATAAATGAAAAATACAATTTTGGGGATTTAAATTTTGTAATTTAGAGTAAAACTTATAAAAGATTTAATTTTAATTCTTAAACTCTAAATTGATTTTATTTACTATTAATTTCATTTATTTAATTGCAGAAATACAATGGACAAATTTTTATATCCAATTCAATGTCCAACCCACATCTTTTGCCCAATTCTTTAGCCCAAAAACACTTCACCAGTCCAGTCCAGCTCCTCTTTCTCTACACTTTAAACCTTCAGCACAACCTCTCCTGACGCGGCTCTTCTGTCTGTCTTCTTCTCTTCACAGAAGCACAAAACCTACAACAACTCCTCTGTCTCTCAACTCACTCAGCCGCCATCCCATTCTCCCTCTCCATCTGTCTTCTTTCAGCCCGTCTCTGTCTGTCTTCTCTCCATTCAATAGCCGCAGAACAACTTCAGCAGCAACCTTTCTCTCTTCTTCCCTCTCTCTCACGCATTATGGTCTGTCTCTATTTTTTTTTTCTTTAACCTTCAACCTCTCCCTCACGTCTTCCATCATCTTCTACAGCCGCCATAGCCATCTGTCCCATACTCTCCGTCTTCTCTCTCAACAGCAACAGCCACTTCTTTTTCTCACCAACTACACACACAGGACCTCCCTCTGAATTCCCTCTACCTCACGTCTCTCTCACCTTCCACCATTACCAACCTCCTTCCATCCGTTTCTAGCTACAACCAGTCTTCTCTCAACTCCCACACTCACCAGCCGGCCACTGCACACACATCAGCAACCACTTCTCTTCCATAAACCTACAACCACTCTTTCTCTCTTTTCCTCCTCCCACAGCTTTCCCTCTGTATTTTTCTCTGCAGCACCGAGCAGCACAGCCCAGCAGTCCGGTCGTCTAATCCACGCAGCAGCCTTGGTTTTGGTTATTTGTTCTAGTTTGATTTATTACATTTTGTTTCGATTCTCAATTATTTTGATTGTTAGTCCACATACATTTAGATTATTGATGCTAGTTTGATTTTAGATATATTTTAGTTAGTGAAATTTTATTTCCGAATTTGAATTTTGTTCGAGTAATGGTTAAGTGTTTACTTGATTTTTACTTCATTAATCTAATTATGTTCGGCTAAGTTTTATTTGAGGGGAGTTATTCTTAGCTTCAATGGGTGTGTTTTAATTCGTTATGGATGAATTCTTGTTATTGATAAGCGTTTACAAATTGTTTTTAAGTTTTCAAATTATCTTACTTCGATTGATGTCGTTGATGTGGTATGTATTAAAAATGCACACAACATGCTCGAATAAATGCCGTAAAATAAATTGATTAATTTTCGTATTAATATTTTCTAAATTTTATTGATCTCAAGAAATTCAAACTAAATTTAGTTGCAAGCCCAATTGATAGCGAAAGAATAACTCCACTCAAATTTTCCTTTCATTGCAATTTAATTATATTCTCTTTTTATTCATTTAAACACAATTGAAATCATAGTTTAGGTTTCGAATTTAGCAAATATTACGATACCAATAAAATCCCTAGGAAGAATGACCCTGAATTATTGCTAGGCTATAACCTGACCCCTTTATACTTGGAGGGTAGATTTAACATCGAGTCACTTTACCTCTTAGCTTTGAGGAGACTAGGTAATTCACATAAATCTATTCAGAGTCATCTCAAGTATAGAACATCTTATCTCATAAAATCTCAACATAAGCATACTTAAATTTGCATTTTTCATATCATTCTCATAATACACTTTACCTCTTAACTTTGAGGAGAATGAGTAATTCACTTCAATCTGTTCGAATTCACCTCAAGTATCTTTTACCTTATAAACATCTTGTCTCATGAAATCTCAACATAAGAATACTTGAATTCACACGTTACATAACATTCTCAACTTACACAATGAAATAAAGAAAGATATGCATGTCATGATGTAATGCATGGACTCTCTAACTTCATTTATTAATTTCTTTGGGCCCCTACCCTAAGAGTAAGTATTCACAGAGCGCTCAATATAAGATTTGATACCCTTCCGGCACAAATCTAGTACCCTTCCGGTACAATTCTGATAAATATAAGATCTGATACCCTTCTGGCACAAATCTAGTACCCTTCCGGTACAATTCTGGTAAATATAAGATCTGATACCCTTCCGGCACAAATCTAGTACCCTTCCGGTACAATATGGAAATTATTCCCTTGGGCATCTAGAATCCCAAACTGGTGAATACTTAACATCTTAGAGTTCTATTCTTGTTCATGCACATTCTTAGGTGTACTTGTGAACCTAACTGCATGCTTAGAGAGAAACATGAATACATTTAAGACAATGCATGAGAGTTACATCTCAACATCTGATACTCATGAAATCAAGACTTCTAAACACTTCACTTGATCAACATAAAAGCACATAATTTTGCTCAAGTCTTTGCATGCAAGATAGAATTTTTTGAACTTAATATAATAGGAGCTTTAACTACTAAGTTTATCAATTAAGCTCACATGTGCTTCACATAATTAAAGAACAATTACCATTTAATGGAGAAAGCTTACCACACTTAGAGTGATTAAGAGTAAACTTCTATTTAAACAAATTATAGAGATCAAATGACTTACAAGTTGCTGGAAATAATTTAAAGAATCTGAAAATAAACTTAGACACATCTCCTTAAAGATGTAATTGTAATAAAGTGCTATGAATTCATCAAAAGTCTGAAAATAACTTTAAAATACTTAATTATCTTCATTTAAGAATCTGAATTTAAATTTAAGTTTCCCAAATTTCGTCATTCAAAAACTGAAAATTTCCTTTAAAGTATCAAATCAACATTATTTAAGAATCTGAAAAATTTCTTTAAAGTACTCTAAATAAATTGTTTCAAAAATCTGAAAATGACTTTAAAATATACAACTAATATTATTCAAGAATTCAAGAATCTGAAATTAACTTTAAAATATATAAATAACCTTAAACAAGAGTCTGAAAATAACTTTAAACTATACCACTAATATTATTCAAGAATCTGAAAAATTCTAGATTAAGTTTAGAGCTTGTTTTACTTCATTTTATACACATGCAATATTGTCTTGGTGATGATGACCCTCATAGAAATCAAGGATCTAACATGCAATTAAATAAAACACAAAATTATTGTAGTAGCACTTTAGATCCCAAAAGAAACATAAGCTATTGAACAAAAATTAATTTTTGATTTTGGCTAAGTGAAAAAGTTAAGGAAAAACATGAAATCCAACATTAAGTATTAAATAATCACAAGTATATAATTCAAATCAGTCAAAAATATTACTTTACTGCAGTAACTAACTTTACATAACAAAAATTGCAAGAAAACACATAAATGCTTTACTCACAGCTTGTTAGGGTGTTTATACTTTCAGATCCTGCAATTTAATAAGTTTTTGTGATTAGAAACCTTGTATAACTCAGTTAATAAAGATCTATTACTTATGAACAGTCTACAGCATAGTTATTCCTCAAAAAATTGCCAGAAATCTGTTTAGTTCATCATATAAAAATTTTCTGCTGCAGGAGACTACTAGATGCCTCCGTCTGTGTAGAAATCAAGCTTCTAGTAGCTTAATCCCGGCTGACTATTTCTGGGCTAATTTTTTGCAGATTTTGAAACTGAAATGTATTGAAATCTTATGTTTAATAGGCTGAAGATGATGAATTTCATATAGAAACAAGAATCCATCATTTTCACTTGTTAATCCATGATTTAGAAGTAAGAAATCTCTACTTTACCTTTTCTTTCCCAGCGAGTTTTAAGGGCTGAAGTGAGATTATGTTACTGTATTTATAGAGGTGAAGTAAGGTCATGTTTGTCCCTTTTTAATTTTTCAACTTTTAGCTTATAAGTGTTTTTCGATAAATATACAGTTGTTATGCCGTTACAATATATTAACATGCATTCTGATTAAATAAGTACTTCTGACTAAAATAAGTAGGTTTCCAAACATATCCTTAGGATTGGGGTTAGTGGAATGACACTTGTCCCACTCCCATTATTTTAATAATATTTCTTCCAATTGTTTATGTTTCAACAAGTTTGTTTCGGGTTAACATTCGAGGGTCGAAACTTATTCCAAACTAGTCAAATTTTATATCGTTGGAAAGCTCGCACTATATGCTTTCTAATGGTTACACATGCAAAAACATCAGATCATCCAAATGTTCGTACGACGCTTGCAAACATGGCCACTCGTTCACTATTTTCATCCTTAGAAAATTTGCACATACTCACCATATTTCAACTATACTACTATAGCTCGATTTTTCCAACATATGCGAACCCGAAAACATGGAATCAATGTATCAATCTCAACGTCTCGCTATAAAATTCGCATAGGTATAACATGCATTGTCCTCGGTTCAATATCTAATTCATACGATGACTACAAAGATCGCTTGATAAAATGTTAAGGTTAAAATAAATCAACCTTTTCAAATTTCACATTGGTCCCCAATTTACCTAATCATGTTCAATTAAGGCTCCAATGGTTTTCGCAACTTTAATTTCTAGCAAAGTAGTCCTCCAAACTTTTTAACTCATGTAAAGCATTCCCTAGGTTTAAAGAAATTTAAATAGAAATGTTATACTCATTTCCATTAAACGAGTTTCACTTAGGAAAATAATATTATGCCAATTAACCTCAAATATCATAATTCATGCAACTTTCTCCTTCACTTTCTAAAAATGTTACCATATCATGAAATTGACTATTTTCTAATAAAATAAAATCATCTAAATTTCTAGATAAATAAAAATAAGGTACGAAATTTTCGGGTTGTTACATCGCGACAATAAGACTCACAACTATGCTTTGACCTATGATGAATTTTTACCATTTGACATCATTTACAAAGTCAAAACTGTGTTTTAATGTTTTCATTATGTTTTATTTTTGTTCTTTAGTCATAAGCCCAACTCATTAAAAATTGTTAGCCCAATAGGTTTTATTGTTTCCGGTATTTAAGGCTCATAATCTCATTATTAGGTTTTTTATTGCCTTTGAATAAGAAATTACAATTCGTGTGTGTTTTTTATTGTATTTACAACCCGTTCAAGAGTGTTTATTGTTGAAGAGTCATAGGTAAGCCTACATCACTTATACTACCAATTCAGAATAACAACTATTTAAATGCACAGACAAACCACCTAAGACGATACAAACACCATTTGGTCTCAACCTCAGCCCAGCTATAGCTAGTAGTAACACTCAAAATTCTACCTCAGTTTGTAATAATAAATCTTTGGAGAATGTGTAGTTATAGAGATCCCCCCCTCCCAACCACCTTATGTGTAGATTATTTTATTGGTAGTACGTGATTGAAAATGAGTTTTGAAGAAAAAAAAATGAAATTTTGAATAATGATTACCAAACAGGAACTAAGAGACACATGTTTTATTCTTGCATTTGGTGAACTTATACGAACCACATCCTTTCGAGTTTTCTTTGATCATCAATATTTTAGGAATTGTCTGATTCTTGCCTATATGGTGAGTTTATACGAAACACATCCTTTCGAATTTTATTTGATCATTTGTATTTCAGGTATTTGAGGAGCAAGTGGAATTCCATGATCTTTCGTATACACTTTCATTGTCACGACTCATGTCCATATCTTGACTCTTGACTTCACTTTGTTGTGCAGGCCTATCACTGTAGCACTTGGTGAAATAATCTACGAAGCTATGTATGTAACCACAACTAATATTGGGTGAAGTTAATTTGTTCTAACTAATTCTAGAGTAATACCATCTTCATACAGAGTGTTGGACTTTGGGCCTGTGTAAACCAATTAGTGTGTTCACAGTGGGCTGACTCTGGTCATACATGAAATCTAAGAATGAGAACTGCGTAGTCTCTTTCAACTTCATTCCCAATTAGAACATTGTCCATAAACCCCAATAATTCAGAATTTTACACTACAAATTCATGTTCTTAGATTCATTGTCTCTGTAATATAGGGTTTTGAGCTATGAATTGTCGCGTGAAGGAGATGTGAATATCCTAGGAGACGCTTTGCCAAAGTGGAGTTAGAATTTTGGGTGTTAGCACTAGCTATAGCTGGGCTGAGATCGAGACCAAATGGCAAATAATCTGAGTGTGCTAGAACAATGGTGTTTGTATTGTCTTAGGTGGTTTGTTCGTGCATTTATATAGTTGTTATTCTGAAACGGTAATATAAGTGCTGTAAGCGTACCTACAACTCTCAAACAAGGGTTTAATGCACAAGGCAGGTTCCAATTCAATAAGCAATATCTCTCTCCTGTTAAAAAGATATGAAAGCGGATAGGTGAAATGCCTCGAGTTTTCAACATCTTATAACAAGCTGGAGTAATTCATAACATGGAGATTTCAAAGACCACATAAATGCATAAAAGGATTTTATTTGTTTGTATCTGATGCTAAATGGGTCTGATTCTCATGTCGGCAAACCAAGAAGTTACAAGCATGTAATAAATCAACAACAACTCTACTATCTTTCACAATCAGTTCTACCATTAAAATGTTATTTTGATAATAACCGATTTACAAATTTATAAAATTTAGCTTTGAACATAAGTATTCTTCTTGGTGTTTAAATCCAGCTATATTAGAACTAGTGATGAAGTTGAAAATAGAGATTAGATAAAAAAATAATAATAATAATAATAATAAAAAGATGCGAGAGCTTAAAACGTAAAAACACAAACAACCTAACTACAAATACCATGCAGAAAGTACAAAACTGCATAAAATATTCCTGTCATGAAAATCTAGGTAAATCAACTTATATTTTATGAAGCAAATCATAAGTTCTTAGGACAATAACTTATACAATGACTAGGAAGAAAATGACACCATTGAGCACAACAGAAAGCAATGTTGCTCGAACTCTTCACTTTTAAAGAAGTGTTAGTGTCGGACACTCGAGTATTGGAGATAGGTATGAGATCCTTCTCCGATTATTTTAACCAAAAGATTATATTTTATATCTTCAAGAAATGCATCTATTACTAGTACATAAATTTTTAAAGTACTTTGAAGTTTATAAGACATATTCATGCATTTATGTCCAAATTTTGTGTCTTTTTAATTATGTCCCTGTATCATAGGTTTTGGAAGAATAAAAAAAAGAGATCCAACACTTGGATAGGTACCATAAGGATACTCGTATCCGAGTTCGAACAATATAGACAGAAACTAGATTTATCAGATTGAATTCTTCATTGTATCCATGAATGATAATGTTGTTCAAATAAATACTTGATCTAGATTCTACTAAAATATTGCAAAAAATATCACATTGTTAAAAAGACATGTCGCACAGTGATAACAGGTAAGTGGATACAATATTCAAATGAAGTGCGAAAAATGGATACATTCATCAAGTGGTTCAATGAAATACACTACCTAACTAGGAAGACTTGGAGAGAGTTTTCAACATAAAGTCAACGACCAAGAGTCTTGGTCTACTCATGCAATTCGATGTAAAATGGTGAGGACGATAAACACTATTTAGTCATTTTGGAATATGATCATACTGCAAAGAGAAGTGCTCTATGAAAATTTAAAGTTGCATATTGTCCACATTGATATATTTGGAATTCTGTTTATAAACACAACATTCTCGTAATTCTATAGTTCAATCACCCTGACTAGTATAAAATGCAGGTTATAGGTACACTCGAGACATAAAAACAAAAGTAAATGTAACTTATTCTTTATCATTTATGACAAGCAAAACCTCCGCTCCAGTAGACATTACACTGTCCAAGAACTCCCTGATTTCCTCAGTATTCTTAAAACAATAAGGAGCAGAAAAATCGCTATCCAAATTGTACCAGACTCCTTCAATCCTTCTCAATGCAACCCAATGCCTACCTTTCCATAGGCCAGCAAACCTTCTTACCGGAACATTAACTATAATACCAAACAGTTCATCCTTCAACCCATCTAGATCAATTGAAGATGTCCCGTTTCGACGATCATGCCATGTTACCCTTTTCCCTCTTTCTTCAAGAGCGGCAATTAACACATTAATATCATAATTTCCTGTAAGAGAATTATGATGAGGCTTAAAGATCCCAGACAAAGGAGTCCAAGTTGCCTTGTTTGGATCGTAGAAGTTCAGTTTTTCAGCAATGGCATTCAAATTTGCTCTAGTAAATGCATCTTTCTCCTGAATTGTAATGCAGAATTGATTACACACAAGTTCAAACTCGGACAAGATACGAAAGTACATTAAAGACAGAAAACACTCTAATTGTTCTCCTGTTCATTAGGTTCAGAAAAACTAAAATTTAATCTTTGCTCTGCAAGGTTTAACAATATTTTTGAAACCCATTGGTTAAACTCACCCTTAGAATCGTCTTCTAAAAGAAGGGTACCCAACTAGTTATAAACCTCGAAAGTACAAACTTAAGTCTTCACTTAACGACATGGGATACAATTGGGTCACTATATTCCACCTTCTTTTCAAAACCAAAATCCAGATTGACCCATATCTATCTATTTCCAGCTCCCTAGGACTCTCCGTATGCAAGGAGGGTCATCGACGAAATGGTTTACACTGTTATATAAACTATAATTTGTAACAATTTAGGCAGAAGTAACTCTTCAAGCCAGTGAGAATGAGAGGTGTCCAATTGGTTACCCAAGTTAAACCTTGACTTCAGCTATAATTACGGTCATTACAATTTAATATATCCACCACATTAAAAAATAATTAAAAAAAAAATAGATGAATAAATTAATTTATTCTACAATTAGAAAGGAATAATCAATTAAATAAATTCACCTGAAAGAGATTGTTGAGAGAGTGCAACAAGCAAAATTGTAATCTTTGCCTCTCATGGTATACTGATTTCCTCTTGCTCTCCATCTTCAACCTTGAAGAACCCTAGAATTATAGTAGTGAAACACAATAAAAAATTATACTCTGCAGAAATCCAAGAGTTTTCTCAATCTATTGAAAATATAGATCAAGAATAAAGGGGGATTAGCCTGAATCTAGGTTTGTTCAAAAGTCTTACCAAAGAAAAATACTCTGTTTGTTAATTAATTTAATATTTTTATTATTATTATTATTATTATTTTTTTTTTTTAATGATGAATGTGATGTTTTCGAGATAAAATGTGTAATTTAAATGCGAAGGGAGAAAATATACACTCGTGTCAACGTAGTCTTCGTGACTCAAAGTACTATTCTTATTCACTTCTTATTTTTCCACATAAGGATCTTATGATCACAACTCAAATTTATGAAAATCATAGCCTTACCACTTTGTTATTAGCATAACCAAGACATCTTTGTCATAATCACTAATAATTTTCTTAACTTTATCACTTAAAACATTACATAGAAACATGTAGGAATTTACAATACTTGAAACATTAATAACATTTAATAATTTAAATAGAATCTGACTAACCAGATGATCGAGGAAGATACACTTGAGGTGTGACTCGGTAATCGAACCTTTTTCAAATAAATATTTTATAGTCTACAGAATCACTTTCAAAACTCCACAAAATGTAACACACCCAGTTTAAAATCTAATATCTAGAAGTGTTAACTTCTTTTCACTTTAATGAGGAAAATAAATATTTTTAAATACTAAAATTTTCATTTTTCTATTATAATTTTACAAAAATTTCAGCAAAGCCTTCTTTATAAATTTAACTTAGTCAGCCTGTAGAGGAACATCATAACCATTTAAAAATATAAAACTCAACTCATTCAATATCCAACCTCACCGAATTCAACCATAATTAAAAATCAAATTCAACATCACCGCACTACTCCAACAATCAATCCTAAACTCCTCAATGTAATAAATTCTCATCAATAAACTTTAATAAATGAAGTAAGTGATAATCTAAACATTACTAGAAGTACCATAACTTACATAAAACCAAGTTTCATCAAGCACTTTAAAGAACAAAATAATAAAGAATTAATCAATGAACGTTAGTAAATTCAAACTTAAATTTATTTTAAAAAGAACAACGACAGTATTGCCTGAGTTTACCACCAAGCGCTCTCCTTGGATCATCAACTTTCATCACCTGAAACATTGGGGAATTGAAGGGATGAGCTAAAGCTCAGTAATTAAACTTTGTGTATGAGATGCATGCTTATGACATGAAATGCCTTAAAACTCTGAAATATGAATCCCCATTTACTTTAACTTTTCAAAACTTTCAGGAGCTCAGATGGTGTACTTTCTAGCCAATCAAAATATAGTGGGCATTTTTCCTTATTTGGAACCAGGTCGTCATTTTTCCACCACAAAGCGGTTTAACATTTGTCACCGCAAAGCGGTTTAGCAATCACCACAGCAAAGCGATTTAACATTTTTTGTCAGGTACGCCATTCCCCGTGCCCCATTTCCCACTTACCCCTTTTATCACATAGAAGTACACCCATTTCTTTCTTAGAACTTGGGGTATATATTTTTTAAGAAAAACTTGCACTTCCATATTTTTTATTTAAAAACATTCGACTTTCCAAATTCAATTAATTTGCATACTTGTTGATGAAATGACATGATAACATGCATGCTTGAACATTCTCTTAAACCATACATACTTGCATTTAAGAATCAACCGACAAATCCCATGCAACTGGCACACGCTCCAACATACAAAGATGATCCAACCTCTGTTTCATATACCAAACTAGTTAACAGACCTGAATTCTCTACTTTTTCTACCACAACTCAACGGCCAACAAAGTCAGGTATTATTGACCTATCTCACTCTCATTTGGTAATTTCTAAAGATATTCCAGTTTCTGGTGATATAAACACAGGTGCTATTGAAGAGGAAAAACAGAAATATCTAGCACCAGTCGTTGGAACTGGTACTATACCTGATACTACACAAAATAATTGCACAAGTGCATCCGATTCTTTGGAAATGTCAAATTTTGTTCATCCTAACCATAGCCAAAAAGGGATAGTAAGCGGGGATACAGGAATCCGAAAGGAGGATGATTTGGAGAGGTTGTCACATATCCTTAAAACATTGCAGTTATCCCTAGTCCCTTTAAGGCCTCAAGAATATCACAGAAAAGGTAGGAACGTTGTCAACACAAGGAAAAAGACCAAAAAGGGGGTTAGAGAATTAAAAAATCTCCATAGCAGTATCAACTACGATAGGAGACTATTGACAGGTGAAACAGACAGGGAGAATGAAAGTCTTCAATGAGGATCATTAGTTGGAATGTTAGAGGATTGGGTGGTAAGAAAAAAAGAAAATTGATAAAGGAGATGTTATGTAAGGAAAGACCGGATGTTGTAACAATACAGGAAACAAAGAGGTCAGTCTTTGATAACAAGTTTATTGGAAGTATTTGGGGCTCTAGGTTTAAGGAGTGGGTTTTTCTACCGTCTGTAGGTAAATCTGGGGGTATTTTAACAATGTGGGACTCAAGAGTCTTGAGGGGGAAAGAGGTAGTTTTGGGAAACTTTTCGGTGTCAGTACAGCTAGAATCAGTTATGGGAGGAGAATGTTGGTGGTTCTCTGGGATATATGGACCTTGTAATCCAAAAGAAAGATCTGGGTTTTGGGAAGAGCTGGCGGGATTATATGGTTTGTGTGGAACTAGATGGTGCATGGGTGGTGATTTCAATGTTGTACGTTACCCGTCAGAAAAATTGAATGGTTCAAATTACACTAGAAGCATGAGAAAATTTGACTGTTTTATAAGAGAGGCAGGGTTGAAGGATTTAACGCTCTCAAATTCGGAATTTACATGGACAAATATGAGAGAAAGATTGGCATGTTCAAGATTGGATAGATTCCTCTTTACGGAAGGATGGGAAGGTATGTTTGAGATAACTAGATAGGAAGCCCTTGTTCGAGTCACCTCAGATCATTGCCCAATTGTGCTTGACACAAGTAGATTCAAATGGGGTCCTACTCCTTTTCGTTTTGAAAATATGTGGCTTAGGCATAAGGATTTCAAAAAGAAGTGGAAGGAATGGTGGGAAGAGTGTGATCATGAAGGATGGGCGGGCTATAAGTTTATGGGAAAATTGGAAACTATTAAGGATCATTTGAAAAGGTGGAATAAAGAAGAGTTTGGTGATGTGAGGATGGAGAAGATAGCAACAATGAACAGAATAGAGGATATTGACAAAATGGAAGGGGAGCAAGGCATAAGTATAGAGGAAAGAAATGAAAGAAGGAATCTAAAAAGAAATCTTCAGGAACTAATCATTAGAGAAGAAACATCATGGAATCAAAAAACAAAGATCAAAGGAGTAAAGGAATGGGACCATAACACTAAGATGTTTCACAGGATTGCGAGTGGTAGGAAGACAAATAATTTGATCAACAAACTGGAAAATAGGAATGGAGTGATGTTGCATACTGAGGAGGAAATTGAGAAAGAGATTATTGATTTCTTTCAAAATCTCTTTAAAAGAAATGGAGTGGCTAACTTTGGCTTTGAAGGAATTGAATGGGCAAGTATTGATTATTACAAGTCAAAGTTAGAGGAACCGTTCACAGAACAAGAGGTGAGAAAAGCTCTATTTGATTGCGATGGAGATAAAGCGCCGGGTTCAGATGGTTTTTCTATGGCGGCGCTACAAGAGAATTGGGATGTTATCAAAGAGGATTTGATGAAAGTGTTCTCAGAATTTTATGACGATGGAATTGTGAATGCAAGGGTGAATGAGACTATCATATGCCTAATTCCCAAAAAATTGAGTTCGGTTGCCATCAAGGATTTTAGGCCGATAAGTTTGGTGACTTCTCTATATAAAATAGTGGCAAAAGTGCTATCACTGAGACTTAAGGAAATTATGCCACAAACTATTGATAAAGCCCAATGCGCGTTTGTTAAAGGACGGCAAATTTTAGATTTGGTGTTAATTGCAAATGAAATTGTAGAGGAATATAGGATGAAAAAGAGAGAAGGAGTTGTGTTCAAGATTGATTTTGAAAAGGCGTATGATCATGTTAGTTGGGAATTTTTAGATTTCGTGCTTCAAAAGAAGGGATTCGGAGAAAGATGGAGAAAGTGGATTTGGGGCTGTTTGTCGTCGGCAAATTTCTCGGTGATGATTAATGGTAAGCCAAGGGGAAAATTTGGTGCATCTAGAGGATTAAGACAGGGAGATCCATTATCGCCGTTTCTATTCATCCTGGTAGGTGATGTGTTGAGCAGACTAGTAAACAAGGCGTGCGAAATGGAGAAACTGGAAGGTTTCAAGATTGGGAGAGACAATGCAAGGGTATCTCATCTACAGTTTGCAGATGATAGTATATTTTTCTTGGAAAATAAGGAAGATGGTCTCGATATCCTCATGGGCATTCTGGAGATATTCTCAAAATCAACAGGGCTAAAGATAAACATGGCAAAAAGTACGGTGGTAGGTATTAACATAAAGGAGGAACGAATTGAAGACATCGCCAACAAGTTGGGTTGTGTTAAAGGGGTTTGGCCATTATGTTACCTAGGCCTACCAATGGGAGGCAATCCAAGGGCTTTCTCGTTTTGGAACCCGGTGTTGGAGAAGGTGGCAAGAAGATTAGAAGGATGGCACAAGAGTTGTTTATCAAGAGGTGGAAGGCTGGTGCTACTGCAAGCGGTACTAGGTAGTATTCCCACATATTTTATGACAATATTCCACATGCCTTTAAAAGTTGTGAAGGTGATTGAAAAAATGATGAGGGACTTTTTGTGGGAAGGAAGAGGTGAGGGTTCTAAGGATCACTTAGTCAGCTGGGAGGTAGTTGTGAAACCAAAAATGTATGGGGGTTTGGGAATTGGTAACCTTCACCACAAGAATTTGGCCCTGTTAGGGAAGTGGCTATGGCGATTTTCCATTGAATCGGTTTCACTTTGGCATAACGTTATACGTAGTCGGTATGGTCTCCATTCAAACGGCTGGGATGCAAAAATTGAAGTTAATTCCACTTTTCGAGCACCGTGGAGATCTATCACAAGAGCTTGGAATATATTTGTGCAAAATACCAAATTGGTAGTAGGTAAGGGCGATAAGATCAGGTTTTGGATCGATAAGTGGCTGCGCCACGAAACACTCAAAGATTCCTTCCCCCGCCTATTCCGATTATCCAAAAATAAAGAATCCCTCATTTCTGATGTTGTCTCGTTTCAGCCTCTTTCCAACCCGACTTGGTCTTTACAATTTTACAGGAATTTTAATGATAGAGACTTTGATGACTTTATCTCTCTCCTAAACCTTCTCGAGACCGCAAACCTAGACCAGGCCAGTCTGGACAAACGAATTTGGATAGGCCACCCATCGGGTAATTTCTCCTGCAAATCCTTTCTTAATATAATCCTCAAACCCCCGTACGAATTTTGCTTCCCGCAAATGAATTTCATTTGGAAGAGCGCGGTGCCATCAAAAATCAAAGTTTTTGCTTGGTTGGTTTCTTTAGGGAAGGTAAACACCTGTGACTTGTTACAATTGAAAAGGCCTGACTGGTGCTTATCACCGTCTTTTTGTATTATGTGCAGAAAGACGAATGAAAGTATTGATCACATCTTAATTCATTGTGAGTTTGTTAGAAAGATTTGGGATAAAATCCTGTATATGTTTGGCGAAGCAGGAGTTCTCCCACGAAAATGGGCTGATCTGATCCTTATTAAATGGCACTTTGGGGAGAAAGAAAAACAGAGAAAGGAGTTATGGAAGTTGATTGTCATGGGAACAGCATGGGCCATATGGATAGAGAGGAATCGGAGAATCTTTGATAACATTGAACGATCAATAGAAGATTTATGGGATAACATCATGTTTTTTACAGGATTATGGGCAAGGTCAGCAGGGAAATTCAGCGGTCTGGATAGTTTCTTATTGTGGTTAAATCCGACTAGCTATCTAGAAACCACACGTCTCTAATAACTGTGAACTTTTTTTGTTTATAGCCCTGATTTGGCTTTTTAGGTTTTATGGTGTGGATATCTTATCCATAGGCTCTTGTAATTGTTCATCTTCATCATGAATAAAATTTTCGTTTCCTATCAAAAAAAAAAAAAAAAAAAGACAAATAAACTGCAATAACGTCGCTTAAGCACATAAGGTCCACATTAACATTCAACTTTGATGAACGTATGAGAATTTACTTACCTGAAGTCCTTAATGTTTACCGTTATCTGGATTTATAAGTGGAAGAGTCTCAGATGCCCGTGACGTCAATGTGCCCAAAAATATCCTAATTTATATTCATTCTTCGAGTATAACTTTAATTCAAAACGTGACCTTACGATATGACTAATACTTTTAAAACCATATTCGAAACAAGAGGTCAATTTTGATGCACATTAGAAAGTTTTCTAATCTTTTAAGTTAAACTGAAACTAAAAATTACAGAATCCAATTTTAACTTTACAAATCACTCAATCAAAATTCTAAGTTCTAACTATTCACAAATCTGAAAATTTCAAGTGAAGTTACAAATAAAAAATCTAAATACATAATTACATAATATTTCCCTAAATTCTGAAAAGTACAATTACAATTCAATTTAAACTAAAAATTCAATTAATTAATTAAACCTACCACATTAAAAATATGAAACTGCACCATTAAAAATCAACATTCAAGCTCAAACAGTTGACTAACCCATCGATTTCATAAATACCAAATCTGAAATTCGAAATTACAACTCAACATTAAACTTAAGATTCAAGTAAACTAACTAAATTGAAATCTGAAATGTACATACATATATAAATCATTGTAAATCGGCATTTAAACCAAACAGTTAACTAATTTCCTGAATTAAAATTTTCGAAATCTGCAACTTAATTTCCATAGTTAAAGAAAATCTGATTTATATATATAATAGCCCAAAAACTGAAAATTAAAATTCATATCTAAACTTAAATCAAAGATATGAAATATATAAACATATACACATATACAAGATATTATGTGCGGAAGTGTGTTTGTCCGCGCGCGAGAATTCGGGTGTGAAAACCGTTTGCGCGTGAGCGACTGTGTGCCTTCGGGTGTGTGTGTGTGCGCTTCGCAGGGGGAAGGAGGGCAGAGGGGAGGGGAGGGGAGGGAAGGGAAGGGCTTACCGGTGTTGGTGGTCGACGTGGGTAGCGCCGGGGACGAGTGGGAGGCCGAGAGGCAGCAGCTACTGGTTTCGGGTGAGGGGAAAGAGATGCGAGAGATGAGAGGGCTGATTGTAGATTTTATTTGGTAAATTATATTATCATCCCATTTTTTTTTAAGTGCATTACAATTAATTGCTATGATAATTTTTTATTTTTATTAATTTTTATATTTATACTTTTTAACATTTTTGTCTTTTTTATTCTCGATTTCTATTAATAAGCACTGTTTATCGTGCTAATGATGACTAAAGAATTTTTTTAGAAGTGAAGATTTTTTTTTTTTTTTTACATCACTTATATTTAAGAGTTTGTTTGGTAATGGTAAAAATTTCATCATAACTTTTCAATCTCAATCTCAATCATCTATTCTTAGTTAAGCTCACAAATTTTGACTTTTCAAACATTTTTAAATCGAACATCCATAAAAAAAACTTTAAAAACCAAAATTTTTCACATTATCAAACATGCTCTAAATAAACAAGATAAATAAATAATTACAAGAATTCAGTTTTTTTTCTTAATGTAATATAATATTTGAAATAAAATTTGTCAATAAAAATAAGATATATTAATTAATTAATTAATTAATGATTAAAGACAAAAATAAGACAAATAAATAATAAGAGAATAATTGTCAAAATAAGTAAAATAATATGAACATTTATTGTAATTAAAATATGGTGTCATTAATAATAATTGTGGTGTGAATATATTTTTTCTTTTATTTTATGTTTAAAAATTTAACTTTTGTAAATTGCAAATCAGTCTTCTAACTCTCATCCATTGTTAATTTAAGAGCTTGTTTGGTAAAGGAGAATTTTTTACCACAATTTTTCAAACTCAATCTCAACCCTCCATTCCTAGTCAAGCCCACCATTGTTAACTTTTCAAACAATTTTAAACCATACATCTATCAAAAAACTAAAAAAACCTACAAAACTCAAAAAAAAAATTCATTACCAAACAGGCTCTAAGTTCACAACTTCTATTTGATCCCAAATCTCTAAACTTACCCCAATATCAAATTAAATGCAATTAGACCCCTTATAACTTAATTAACTTAATTAAATAGAAATAAACAAGTTTAGCAAATAAAATAAATAATTACATATAGAGTTATATGTAAACAATTTATAAAAACGTTCTAATTAACACATTGATCGAGATGGTGTCCAAGTTCTTTCACTGCAAAATAATTGAATTTATTAACAATAATAATACCAATTAAGTAAATTATATTTTATCAACATAAAAATTACATGAAATTCAATAAAACATATAATAAAACAAAAAAAGTGGTAATACAATAAGCGGCACCTTTAATTTAAATGCGTAAATTCTACTTAGAAATTGAAGTATATACTTCAAAAAAAAAATTACAAAATTGCAACAGCGCTTGTATTGGCGTCGATTATTCTAAAAAACAACGTACATTTTCTAATTTTCTTGGGCAAATCTCTACTAGTGAAGAGCTCTTTTTTTATTATTATACTTTTTTAAAACTTTAATATACAATATACAATTGTTTATTACTAATATAATAAAATTAACAGATGTCGAGTTAAATTAACAAAATATATGAATAGTACAACCAACCAATAGAACTTGCGGCTTAATAGATCATATACATTGAATTTAGCTCATGGCATGGAAAATCTATATCTATATCTATCTAATGACAATTGAGTTTCTGGCCAATTAATTTTGACAAGAATTTCAATTTTCAAAGATTCTTTATTTCTATATCTATATCTATATTATATATTAAAGTTCTTGAGTTGGAGTGGGTCCCAATTCAGGTTTTTCCGTCCAAACTTACTAATTAATTGTGCATACTCTACAACTAATATATATTATATTATTGATTTTTTTGTGTATTTATTAAATTCATTTCATAATAAATATGCAATAACAATAACATATTAATGTTTATACATTGATTTCCTAACTCTTTGTTTGCCTCTTCGTGTCCCATGAAAATAGTGATTAATAGGTTAAAAAAATGATTTCAATTAATTTGCAGGACATTTTTTTCTTAATCTATATTAAATGAATGATAATAATATAAACAAATTAAAATAAATCAATTATACAAAGATGTTTAATCGTGCAAATTTAATCAAAGAAATATCAAATAAAAATAAGTTATTAAAAACTCAACGATTTTATCTATAATATTTATTTTTTAAAATCTTTATACACACATCTAGGTCATTGCAAAAAAAAATTCATTTTTATATCTGTATAACAAATTCGTTAAATTTTAGGAATTCTCATTACTTTATTTGAGTAATAACGGTTAAATAAGCCAACTAAAAAATTGACAATTGTATTGAAAAAGACTGATCTTTTAAATTTTCAAACTTTGATGGTTTCTAATTCCTTTTATTGTATCTTTTCAATTTTGGCTCTTTAGAAAACTTTGCATTATTTATTATGATTATTGCTTTATTTGATCAAATATAATTTCTTATTTTATATATTAAAGTCTCACAAAAGTATGTCTGGTGTTACTAATAATAATAATTTGATAAATCATATAATTTCTTATTTTATAACAAAATTCTCACTAAAGTATGTCAGATATTACTACTACTAATAATAAAATTCACACTATAAAATGTCTAATGTTTCTAATAATAATAATTTGATCATTTGTAATTTCTTATTTAAAAAAAAAAATCTCACAAAAGCATGTCATTGTGAAGAAGATTGAAATAAGAAAAATATTTTGTTCATAATAATACTATTATAATCACAAAATAAGGTCCAAGTAAAGCATCTTTAATGTTACCATTATTAATGACAACTAATTGCATTAGGATGAACAGGATACGTCTTAAATCAATTTGAACTGTCGTAAGTATGGTATAAAGATAGCTTCTTAAAGTAATTATTTTGTTTGTATAATTACCTATAAGATTAACAATTGTTTTAAATATCTCAGTATTCAATAATTGTTATCAACTTACGTTTTATATATTGAAAATAATATTGTTATTAGATATAATAAGTAATAGCATTAACATGTCTTAAACTATAAAAAGTACTAACACAAAAAAATGTTTATAATTTCTAATAAAGAAAGCACGTCTTATATTATGAAAAATTACTAACTAAAATTTTTTTTTTTTTATTATAATACAATTAGAAATTATTACAAATTTCGATAGTTACTAACACCGTATAGTTATTATTTAGTTTTTTATATATACTTATTCTTTGTTTGAAACATATTCCACATTAGTAGTTGTTAATTAGACTGCATGATTATCCTGGATTCTTAATTGCTGGTATTAGAAGTTTAAGAGTCTATAATTGAGAATGGTAATGGTCAAAGTACTCCGTTTTCTCTTTAAATATTCGCAAATATTGAAAGTCATCTTACCTGCAACACTTCATATTCTGCTTCTATACATTCAACATTTGTACTCTTGAAAGGTCTTAACAAACATCGTGCAGACTTGAGGTTAAAACTCCATTGGGCTAGAAAATGGTTTGTACCCAAGCACGGAAAAAATAATAAATGCATGGAAATGATTTTCATAGAAAAAGATGTGTTATGGTCCCAAATTTAACGCACGTTTTTTAAATTTCTAATTGTATTTCAGTTAGTGTTGACAACATTGTTCTATAATCTACGTGCATTATTTACCAATATAATTTGTATTCAAAGTAACAGGTTTTAAGCTACAGTAAAGGGTCACCTCATTAATACTTACAACCATCTATTGAGTGAACATGAAATTTACTGCATTCGGCGCGTCACATTTGTTAAAAGCCGAGGAAATTACCCAATAACAAGCCATGCATTCAGACTCTATTTTTATTTATTTATTTTTTTTTTTTACAAGACTTACGTCTGGCCAACAACTAACTGTTTTTTCCCTAAAGCAATTTGCAATTTAAAGTCTTTTGTTGAAATAACGGGACCAGGTTTGCAACTTTGAATCCTAATGAATACTCAACGTGTAATATAAAGCAATAGTTGAAAGCACATACCTCTCAAGGAAGGGCCATTCTTGCTCCAAAATTGAACAATGTTGAAAACATAAATAGATACACGATTTCTACTAAATCATGTTGAATAAAATATTAGTTCAAATACATTTTGTAAATTGGACAGCATGAGAGGTTTGTTTGGAGACGTACATTCCACATAGTTCTTAAATGGAGTAAAATGTTCTGGTGTGTATAACCACGAGTTGAAGCTGGGAGTCAATGCTCCAATAATGTTGTTGAGAAATATTGATCATGCTTCGAGATTGTGCAACAGAACTAGGTTAATTATTTCTAGGCTTGGATACCATGTTTTGGAGGTCTCAATTCTATTGGGGAGTAATGCAGGGCAAAAGGTTTTTATTCCAAAAATGTCGTTAACTCCTTTAGATTCAAGGTTGCTTTTTAAAATTTCAAAGAAGACAATTTCCTTTAATAGTATCTTACGCCATGACGATCAATAAGAGTCAATGACAACTATCCCACGTTGGTCTTTTCTTGGAAAGATCAGTATTTAGTAATGGTCAACTATATGTAACAATATCTAGAATTACATATGTGACGAGGAAGGTAAATCAATCAATTTAGCTACAAATGTCGTATTTAAATAAGTGTTTCAAAATTTGTATTAACTTCTATTTAGAAATACAAAATTTTATAAGTTCTTGTGTTCATAATATTTTTTATTATATATTGTGATTCTACGTTTTCCTATAATAAAATATTATCACTATCAAAGATTCCGTGCAACTCACGGGTGTGAAACTAGTCTATCTAATGACAATTGAGATTCTTGTCAATTAATTTTGACGAGAATTTTGACCAGAATCTCAATTGTATTTGTTTAATACTTTAAAGATATACAGAAAGCTAAGGAAAGTACCAAGTAAGATAAAAGTACAATTTGAAAAAACAAAAGAATTTTATGAACCCTTCATCTTCAAGCCCTTCAACTTCAAATTCAAACGAAATCGATATTGAAAAAAGTTTTCCAACAATTTTATTAGACTTTGAATATTTGCTTTTAGAAATAAAAAGAGAAGTAAGATTTACAGACAGAAGTTTAGAACACGATTATAAAATACTTGATCTTGCAATCAAATTAAGAACTCCTCATCAAAATCTTTATCATTTCAGGCAGAATTTAATTAGTGAAAATAAAAGAATTTGGGAGTTACATAAAAGGGTAGAAGAACTTGAAGAGATTTTAAAAACTAAGACTATAAAAATAGATAGTCAATATTACCCTTTCTATTTGGAGCAATATAAAATAGTTACAGGATATTATAAACAAGACTGTGAAAGCCTTTTAGATCAGTAAAAATTCCGCACCTAAGCCGACCTCTGCAATTAAATTTAAGATAGACCACTTTACGCCAGTGGCTGAGTTTATCTTTTAGGTATCCCCTCCCCCCCCCCCCCCCCCTCATTTTGGTATCAGAGCCATAGATAATAAGAAACACTTAGAATATTTAGATCTAGAACTTAGTAGTAATAATAGGAAAACAAAGACAGTAGATAACAACATAATTAACTGTAATTTAGAAACAAAACATAAATTAGATAGTTTGTTTTCAGAAGATCCAAGCCAGAATCTTATTATAGATTTGATCATAAATTTCTCCAGAAATTTAGAACAAGAAAATAAAAGATTCAGTAAAACTTTAGAAATAGTTTTAGATCATCTTAAAACAAAAAGTATAGAATTAAGAAATATCAAAGAAAATCTAGATTTTATTAAAAATCAAAATTGTGTTATTTTGGAAAAAATATCTAAGCAAGAAAAGATATCAGGAAAATTTGATTTTTCAGAAATAACAAAAATTTTAGATTTTAATAAACCTAAAGAAATTGAATTAGAAATAAAAAAGATAATCATTAAAACAGAAGAATCTGTTAAAGAATTAAAAAAGCTAATTCTTAGTTAATGAACAAAAGTATTCAAGTAGATAGAAATTATCTTGAAGCCTTAGATTATTTTTTATCTTTCCACAAGGAACCACAAGGAATTACAAATCTTGACTCTCCAAAAGCAACAGAAGCAGTTTTAATTAAACAGAATAACTTGATAATTACACTCTTATTATCTTTACATAAGAAAATTGACTCTTTAGACAAAAGGAAGGTAACAAATTCTACATCAGATATAGAAAGTGATTTAAGATCCATAACAGGAAAATTAAGCAGTTTAAATCTTGAAAAGACAGGAAAAGAAAAATTACAAGAAGACTACCAAGAGAATTGAAATTTCCAAGATGAATTTATCAACACCATTCTTAGGAAGATCTAGAACAATTAGCGAAGGAACATCCAGACCTAGTACATCAGGAATTAACAGAAATTTGTTAGACGGAATTATGAGAAGAGTAGAACAGCATAAGCAAAGTATAGAAGAAATTATAGATCCACAACAAGATTATGCGAGATTCCAAACACATGGTTTAAGAATACATAATCCGGATGTTTTATATAATAGAGGAATTTTTGAATCAAGAACACAGTTTTTTAGACATCATAGAGAGATATCAATACAATGCATAGGTAACCAAGTTGTAAAATTAAACTTAATCTCAGAAGATTCTAAAAAAGAACTCAAAAAAAGAAATTATAGATTTATTCATTTAGGATTAATTGTTATAGGGATAAAGGGTTTAACTAGAAAAAGTCTAGGATGTAAAACATTGATTACTATTTATGATGAAAGATTTAATAATATAGATAAAAGTCAAATAGCAAGCATGGAAGTAGATATGAATAATAATAATGGTATAATTTATTGTAACCCAGACTTTTTAATGACTATTAAAGATTTTTCAGAAAAAATCAAAATAGGTATACAAACTAAAGGATATGAAGATGCTAATAGTGGAGATAATCTATTAATACACATAGGATTTTTAGGAAGATGTTCATTTAATTCACAAACCAGATATAAAGTATATATGGATAAAGTTGTAGGATTAATGAGTAGTAAAGGAATTCATATGGTAAAATCAAAAGAATTCTCAGCAGAACAATTAGCGGGATTAGAATGGGATATGGATAAATTTTTAGAAGAAGAAGAAAAACCAATAGCACCAAGAGAATCATTAACGTACAAAGATGCACATGGTAGAACAAGCTTAAGATTTATAGATTATAGACAAATCTCAAAAGAAACTGATGAAGAAGAACCAGAGGAGGAACCATATCAAGAAAACGTTCACATAGAATTAATAGGAGAAAATTTTGATAAAATGATTTTACCAAAAGAATTAGAAATTATTCTTAACAAAGAAGAATTATTAGAATTAGAAGATCAAATGTATATTTCAAAACAAATAAAAGAAAATGAATATTTGTACTATGATTTAGAACAAAATATTAGAATAGGAATCATAAATGAAGAAGAAGAATTTAATGATAACAAATCAAATGTCACAAATTATAGTTATATAAAAGAACTTATGGAAGACACAAGTACATATAGAACTTTTGATGAAACTCCTTTTGATAAAACTACAAAACATGAGACTATTATTTATGGAGACGGTTTTCCCCCTAGAGTAGCCTATACTACATGTAATGAACCCCCACAAAATAAAAAATATGTAGCAAAAGGAAGTGAAAGACCCTTAGAAAACAAAATAGAATTCCAAGCAGCAGCAAAAGCCCAGATGTTAAATATAACAGCACATGATCCACAGACTTGGACAAATGTTATAGATGTTTGAAAAAAATACAATTATAGGACATTACATTAGGAATTTTCAAGAAATGGAACCATTAGATATGTATAGATACTTAGAAACATTTTTAGGAGAAAGTACTAAAGCAATGTGGGAAGCTTATAAAATAGAAAAAAAAGAAGAATTTGATCAGCTTGTTAACCTAGGAAGTAATCCTTATAATTTTGTTAATAAAATACAGATATTAATTACTGGAGCAGACCCAAATTCAGGACACATGAGTATACAAAGAAAGGTCATGAGAGACTTAGAACAACTTAATTTATATAAATGGACTAAAGGAAAATATGTTAAGAAATTTTTAAATGAATATTATTATTTAACTTCATCTTCAGGAAATACATTTAATCAAGAAATAGGAAATAAATTGTTTCATAAACTACCAGGACCATTAGGATTAGAAATAACAGATCATGGAATAATTTAATGTCAGTAAGAGAACAACCAGAAAAGAAATGGAGCATAGGACACAGAATCCAACATGTAATTAGGTGTTTAGAAGGCAAATGTGTAGAATTACAAATCCAAACACAACTAAAAAAGACAGCTTATAAGTTTTGTAAAGACATTTTTACTCCACAAACTTATGGAGCCTCAAGCTCCAAACCTTATAAGAAAAAAATTAAGAAAAATTATAAAAGGCCAATTAAGAAAAGGCATTTCTTAAGAAAGTCAAATAAAAGGAAACCTTATTTAAATGAAAAATGGCATGTAAGAAAATTTAAACCAGATAGAACTTATAAAAATAAACTTAGTTGCTTCTTTTGTAATAGTAATGAACATTTAGCAAGAACTTTCCCAAAAAGGATAAATAGTTATGACAGAAAAAGTACTCTTATTGAATGCACAAATGAAGATCTCATACAATTAGATGAATATATTTCTGATAAAGAATCAATTTACAGCATAATTTCAATAGAAGACAAATTAGAATTAGAACAAGAAGAATCTGATTATGAAATTTTAGATGAATTTTCAAATTTAAAAATAAATGGAAGTTCAGAATCTGAAGAAGAAGTTAATTTAGTAGAAACATTAATAGAAACCTGTATACATAATTGGCAGAAAAACATAGGAACAGATAATATAGCATGTTTTATTTGTAATTGGTATCCAGCTAGAAAGCTTAGAGCAAAATGTTTAGAATGTTATAAAGAAGCATGTATTAAATGTTTAGAAAATAATGGGATAATTGAAAAAGAAGAAGGAAAATTAGAAATTACTAAAGAACAAATAGAAATTTCTGAAATAAGAATTCTAAGAAGAAGAATTGAAAATCTAGAAGAAATGCAAAAATTAATAATAAAAAGAATAGAAATCTTAGAAAACAATAATAAAGGTAAAGGAATCATGATTGAAGAACCAGAAAAAAATTTCGAATGTTTACAAATAAATTATGTCCAGGTAGTATGTAACTCAGAAAAACTTAAAAGTATTAAGGTAAAATGCCAAATAAGAATTGGAGACTACATTATTAAGTGTTTAGGGTTAATAGACTCAGGATGTAGTAATTGCATAATAAATAAAAAACTAATTCCAGATAAATACATAATAGAATCCAATAGAGGCACAACAAATGGATGGAGATTTATACACATACACAGAATTATTAAGACCAAACAGTAAAATCAGTTTTGAAACTAATTGTGGGTTAAGTATAGAATATACATTACCTAGAGATTCTACATGGATCGGACCTTTAAACTTAAAAGAAACAGATTTCATTATAGGACTAAGTGTTTTATTAAAAGACAATGGTAGTGTTACAATCACTAGTACAAAAAATCCAAAAAAAAATAACAAATTAGCGTCATTTTTCAAAGAAAACGACGCCTGTAAAATTTGTAAATAAATTTTTACCAAAGGCGTCGGTTGTTTTCTGACAACCGACGCCAATTGAATGGCCCAAGTATGGGCGTCGGTTCTTACATAAGAACCGAAGCCTTTACTTCAGTTATAGGCCCCGATTCTTTGAAGGAACCGACGCTTTTTGATAAAAGGCGTCGGTTCTTATGTAAGAACCGACGCCCATACTTCGCATTATATTCCACGCTTCAATCAATTTTTCAGACACTCTCTTTCCCCAGATCGGATGCTCACCCTAGCTCTATTCTCACGTCGCCGCGCTCCACCATCCGGCGAACTCCCCAACACACACCACAAATCTGACCGGCAACCACCTTCATAGCAACTCCAAACTCGACCGCCACAGCCCCTGCGCGCCACCAGCCAGGCGCGCCACCACCTCCTGCGAGCCACCCCAGCCCAGCGTGCCACCAGCACCAGCGCGCCACCCAGCCCAGCGCGCCACCAACACCATCCCCACCGTACCCATCTAGCCACCACCACCCACCCCACAAGGTCCACCACTTCAGATTTTAAATTATTTGTATGTTTTGCGAATTTGGCAAAGTAAACTTTCCAATAACTTCAGATTTACTCTTTCATTTACTTCTTTGAACAGGGCCGGTGGGTTTATAGTAACCGCCTTATAGACAAATTCATTACTCTCAAAGTCAAAAGTCTCATAACCACTCTATAGGTACAATGAAATTTTTTTAGTCGTTGAAGTTAGATTCTTTATTTGATGTCCTCGATGTCGAACTTTTCTTTTTCTTTTTATAGCTTATTATAGTGAGCTGATTATCTAATGAGTTTGATGTCACTCTTGTTTACTTGTTTCAATGGCATATGAATATATAACTTGTTATCTTTCTTGCTTTTTTGGATACTTGAGTTTAATATTGTGATTAATATATTTATGCTTCTTCTATATTTATAATCTATAACTGTATAAACAATGTTTTGAGGCTAATTAATTATTAGATAAATGTTTTAGGGGTCATTGAATTGCAAGATGAATATTTTAGGGCTCATTAAATTATAAGCTTAGCCAGGGAAGTATAAGAATTTCCCATGTTAATGACTTTATGTATTGCAGGAGTACGCTGACATGCTGAAGATCAAGATGCATTTTTTAAAGATGATGCCGAAGCCCATGCTAAACTCAGCAACCTTGGAGCAAAACCTGAGCCTCCTGAGTTTTTTCTTTCATTACTCAACTTATAATGGGTCTCATTTGCTGTATTATTTTGAGCCTAATTATAGGTTGCAGGATTTGTCGAATTTGGATACACTCATTAAGCTGATAATACCACTTTCCTCAAAACTACCTTAATACAGCTTTTAGTAGTAGGAAGAGACGGGATTCCGTTAGAGGGACTTGGATGCCTCAAGGTGATACCATGTTCTTTGTTTAAGTATAGGTCTCCAATGAAGTAGATACTTCTTATGCATGAAATATAATGATCTATTTGTGTGATTTGATCAGGGGAACAACTTCTCAGATTAGAGAAGGAGAAGGGGATCATCGTCCGCTTCATGATTGGACATAGGTAAGCTACTTTTTCCTTACATTTTCAGATCGTATTTTGTTTGACTAGTTTCCTTGTACTTGTATACTTGGTCTACATTTGGTGGTATAGTTTGAGTTATATGGCTTGAATATCCTCAAGTTCTCAAGGAAGTTCAATTACATATTTCCTGTTTTGATAAAGTCTACAGTTTAAACTTTGAGATGCAGTGTTAATAAATTTCATATATTTATTGACCAACACTAGTAGTTACCTCCTTCTATCAGATTCTAGTGGGAACTGGGGATGATGAAATGGAATTAGAGTTCCTCTACGGAGTTATAGATGAAATGCAAATGATTCAAAGATCAACAAAGAGTAGGGGGAGATTTGATGCATTTTATACATATATAGGATTATGATAATTGTTAGGATAGTTTTCAATAATATATAGGTATCTATACATGTTGGTTACGTTCAATTTATAGGGGAGACTCTGGCAAAATTTATGTAAGAATTTTGAGTTTTATTATTATTTTTATAGCTTATTCATATTTATTGAAACTTTAGGGCCTTTCGAGCATTTTGGTCATTACGAGGTAAGAGGGCAAACATCCAATGTAAATTGGAAAAAGATCTCGGTATGAAAACTAGAATTTTATAAGTTGCTACAAATTCTCAAATTAGTTTAATATATATTCACTTTCATTAGATTATTAATAGTGGTTTTAATTTGAAATATTCAAATTTCAGTGTCCTCAGCAACCTGGAGGAGATAAGTGTGGCTATTATATTATGAGAAACATGTTCGAGATAGTCACAGTCCATTTTCAACTTACTTCTCTACACGAGGTATAAATTATTGATGATAGTTGTGTAATTATGATTTATGTAATTGTCATAATAAATATTAATTCTTATTAATTATTTTTAGGTATTTCAATAATTTTATCCAACAGAGGAAATTGACGAGGTTCGGAATTTATGGGCCAAATATTTCGTCGAAGAGTGTATGTAAATTTGGCTCATTTTTTGTTAACAT
The DNA here is from genome assembly GCA_963555705.1 of Ligustrum vulgare. Taxonomy (NCBI): domain Eukaryota; kingdom Viridiplantae; phylum Streptophyta; class Magnoliopsida; order Lamiales; family Oleaceae; genus Ligustrum; species Ligustrum vulgare. The sequence continues at coordinate 28,946,883 of OY743184.1, forward strand.
GTACAAATTTTTTAACAATATTGTGAATACAAAATTAATTATTTCGAAATTCCGTTTATTGAGTTATTAAGTTTTGTATTGCATTCCTCGATTATTTATTTGTTGAAGATAATTAGTTGGTGTATGTGATTGTTATATAGTGTATCTATAATGGAAATATAAATAAACGAATAATTTTAAAAAAAAAAAATCTTACTAAAAGGCGTCGGTTGGTTATAACAACCGACGCCTTTTATATGACTAAAGGCGTCGGTTGGTTATAACAACCGACGCCTTTTATTGACTTAAGGCGTCGGTTGTTAATTAACAACCGATGCCTTAAATTAACATAAGGCGTCGGTTTACAACCGACGCCTTAAGTATACAGTTTCAGCGTCGCTACTATAGGCGTCTCCTGTACAACCGACGCCTTTTCCGCTTTACAACCGACGCCTTTGACTCTTATTGTACTAGTGAATTACAAAAGATTTTATACATTTCCAAAAACATACATTATTCACCCCTACACAAACCATACATGATCCATCAGAGTGCACTGAGAAGCGTGGTGGAAGCCCTAAAGAAAAAATTTGCCCCTGTAACAAAGAAAGAGAATGTCAACTTATTGAAAAAGAACCATTAAAAGATGAAATAGAAACAGAAAAAAATTTAGAAGATGAAGATGAAATAGAAGAACAAAACTTTGGACCAATAGAACTTATTGATAATGAAAAAAATCTATAATACATTAATCACAGAACAAGAAATAGAAAATTTAATTAGTAAATTAGAAAAGATGGAAATATTAGGAGAAAATGTTTTAAAATATTGGGAAAAAGATAAAGTTTTTTGTGAACTAAAAATCAAAAACCCAGAATACATTATTAGAACCAAAAATATTGAAGCCACTAATCTAGACTTAGAAGATTTCAAGATGCACATAGAAGAATTATTAAAGTTAGGAGTAATTAGAAAATCTGATAGTCCACATAGATCAGCAGCCTTTATAGTTAGAAAACATTCAGAAATAGTTAGAGTAAAAAGTAGAATGGTCATAAATTACAAAAGACTAAATGATAACACCATAGATGATGCTTATAAAATACCATATAAGACAGTATTAATAAACAAAATACAAGACTGTAAGATTTTCAGTAAGCTTTAAAATCATGATTTTGGCAAATCAAAATGCACCCAGATAGTATAAAATGGACAGCATTCACTTGCCCAGAAGGACATTATGAATGGCTAGTAATGCCATTTTGTTTAAAAAATGCACCAAGTATTTTCCAAAGAAAAATGGAAAGTATATTTAATAAACATAGTAAATTTATAGTAGCATACATAGATGATATTTTAGTTTTCAGTAAAAACAGAAGGGAACATAGAGGACATTTGCAGACAAGGGCGGAGCCAGCCCATTTGTTTGGGCTGGGCCAAATTTCATTTGGGATGGGCTTTACCTAAGAATAATTTTTTTTTTTTTTAAAAGAAATTTTTGGGCCAGGGCCCAGTTGGCCCACCCCTGGCTCCGCCCCTGTTTGCAGATTGTTTTTTCAGAATTTATTAAACATAGATTAATTATTAGCAAAAAGAAAATGGTACTATTCAAAGAATATATAGATTTTTTAGGAGTAAATATAGGACATGGAGAAATTAAATTACAACCACATATAGCTCAGAAAGCTTTAGAATTCCCAGACAAACTTGAAGATTTAAAACAAATCCAAAAATTTTTAGGACTAGTAAACTATGCAAGACCATTTATTAAAGATTTGGGAAAAATTGCAGGACCTTTATATTCAAAGACTTCACCAACAGGACAAAGATATTTTAATCAAGAAGATATAAAATTAGTCCAAGAAATTAAAAATAAAATAAGAAATTTACCAAAGTTGCAATGCCATTAGATACGGATTACTTAATTATAGAAACAGATGGAAGCATATTAGGATGAGGAGCTATTTTGAATTGTAAACCCAACAAATATGCAGATAAAAATACTGAAAGAATCTGTAGATATAATAGTGGTAGTTATAAGGAAAAAGGAAATTTAAGTAGCATAGATGCAGAATTGTTAGCTGTAAATTATGCTTTAGATAGCTTTGAATTATTTATCATATCTAAAAAAGAAATAATGATAAGAACAGATTGTGTTGCAATAGTTTCTTTTATTAATAAACTCAAGATAGATTCAAAAAAGATTAGTAGAAGGAGATGGTTAAATTTTATTGATAGAATTACAAACACAGGAATAAATATAGAATTTGAGCATATCAAAGGAGTAGATAATAAAGCAGCAGACATCTTAAGTAGAATGGTAGAAAGGAAGAATTTATTAAATCTTGACTCAGTTTAAATTCTACTGTTTACAGATGTCTAGACCTCCACCAAGACCAGGAATTCCTCCAGGGAATTCTTATGCATCTACAACATCATTCCAGACTTCATCTAGTCAGAACAGACCATATTATTAAGAACGTATGAGATTTGGTGCACAAGAACTTATATGTTTTCCTAGTAGTAATATTTCATTTAAAGCACTTGCACACATTTCACTTTCAAAAGAAGAAAAATGTATTTTAGATAATTTATGGATTTCTTACAACAAAAATCCAAAAGATCAGAAGTATTTTCTTGCATCCATGAATGCATTGTCAAAACATTTTAATCAGACCAGAACAAGGTTTAAGTTTTATGTGGTAATTAAAGGAAAAAAATTAGGAGTTTTCCATACATGGTTAGAAGTTTTGGATAGCATTAGAGATTTTAAAGATCCTCTTTACAAAGGTTTTACAAATCTACAAGAAGCTCTTGAATCAGCCAGACAACACATAGGGATTAATTTTTATGTTTCACCATCTCTAAAAAATTACCAAGACCCTCCACTTGATTTTTCGCCAAACAGAGACCAGAATATTTTCTGTAGCCATTGTGAGTGTATGCAAAATAATTTTAGAATCATCAATGAGTCCAACCAGAACCTCCTTTCAGAAAGAACCTCTCTACAAAAGAAAATCACAGAACTTGAGAAAGAAATCATTAGTCTTAAGTTAAGTTCTAGCAAAGGTACTACTGAGCCAAAGAAGTCAGTAGCTAGTCCAGTTCAAACGAAAATTGGTAAAGACTTATCAAGCCCGTTTTTGGCTATGGACTTGCCAAAAGTCCAACAGACTCAGGGAACTATTGATTTCCCTACTTTTCAGACCCAACAAGAAAATTTTACACAGACTCAAAATAAGAGTGAATGGGATACATTAGGCCAGCCCAGTGGAAAATTTGATTACTTAGTAAGATATTCTCAAGAACCAGTCACAAGCCCAGCCCAAGAAGGATCCAGTCAGAATATTAGTAAAGACAAAGGAAAGGAAATTCTCCAAGACGCTCAAGACCCAGATGATGATGTTATTTCCATTAATCGTTTACTCTCTCAAATTCAGAAACTTCAAAAATCCACAGGAAGTAGTGAAGAATCATCAAGAAGAAAAAAGAAACTTACTATTAAGAAAAAGAAAGAAAAAGATATTAAAGAAAAAATGGATGAAGCAATTAACAAAGTTTTTGATAGAATTTTTGCAAAAGACAAAATAACAAAAGAAAAAGAGATTCAAGAATGCCCTCAAAAAGAAAATTTACCAGAACCAGATAATTCTAGCCAAGGTAACAGTGATGACTTTGAAGAACATGAAAGAGACGGATATAATAATTCAGACAGTGGGATGTCATTTTCCTCCATTGCCGAACATAATCTAAACACGTAGAAAGACAGAAGATGCTACCGACACAAGAAGACAAAAAACTTTAATAAAGAAAGTTGCCGTGGACCAAGATTGGACAATCCTTTTTGACCAGAAGTTTCCCAGTGAAACGCGTGTCATAAAATGACAGACAGCTGTAAAGAAGAATAGACAAAAGAAAGAAGCGTGAAGACTTTTTAGGATAAGCTTTACTTTTCCAGATTCCTTTAGGGACTTTTTTGTAAACTTGCTCCCTAGAATTTCTCTATATAAGGAAGACGTTTTCATTTGATGAAAGCAAGAGTTTACAGCCTGTGTATTCCTTGCTCTAATCCTTTAAAACTTCCTTATCTAGAAAAATTCTCAATCCAAAAACCTTTGTATAGTAAACTGTGAATATCCCTGAGGTACTTTTTCTTCCCATGTTTTATTTAAATCTTTTAGGGGACTTCCCGAAAGGGAAATCCTTAGTTCTATTATCTTTAAGATGTTTTAATAAATCTCCAAAAATTTATCTTCATTTATGTTTTACATTTTTGTATTCATGTTTTTAATTTCAGTAGTTTATATGTTGTAAATTATCTGATAAAATTCATTACATCCTATACATATCATAAAAGCATAACTTGATTTTTAGAAGCCATACTGTTTCTAGGTTAATCTTGAGTGACCCAGAGTTGTGAGGATTGTTGGCCGGAGTGAGCCTTTGAAAATCCTTTAATACTGGAGAAAGAGAATTAATTAATTTAGGAATTCTGTAAGGGAGTGCTAGTAGTGACCTTATAGGAAGGAATCAGGTTTAAATTGATATGTCTTAGGTGGTGAAAAAAAAAAAAAAAGAGGAATCAGGTTTAAATTGAAAGTTATTTTTGCAATTAATTTGGAGACATTGAGTAAGCAGTTATATTTTTGACCGCCCGATTATCTTTCCAAAATCTTCCACTATCTCTCCCCACTCTCTCTCTCTCTCTCTCTCTCTCTCTCTCTCTCTCTCTCACCAATTCAGATTTTGGTTGTTGGAAGTGGGTTGTTCAAATCCAGTTATAGACTTTCTTCTTCCTTTTCCGACCAGACAAATTGGAATCCTTCTTCTTCTTGCACCTAGGACTGACGTTGAAATTTGATATCTTCACCGTCGGAATTCAAGCCAAAATTAATGAAAAAAATGCCTTCGATTCTCGTCCCCAAGCTACCAAAGTATGTAATGTTTTGGCCTTTTTTATGGTTAAATCATGTGTCTTAATCTTGTGGAATTTAAATTTTATGGAGTTGTGATTGCGTGATTCTACTGTATTTCCCAGCTTTTTCCCATGGACTCATTTTCTCCCGTGTCTATCATACTTCACACTTCACAATAGGTTAGACTCTTTTTTCTCCAATTTGATTTCTATACTTACTTGTAGTAGACCACAAAATGCAATACATTTGGGCGTTGAAGCTTCGAGATAATTTCGGCTTCCAATAGTCTAAAGTAGCATTAGCCCAAAACTGCAAGAATGGCAACTCTAGATGAGCAATATTTTTACAGTGAACTTTTCTTACAAAATTGCAGTCAATTTCTCATGATCATGGATCTGAGTTGAAATCTCAGTAATATGGCCCAACAGTTTTTTGGTCAAAGGAAAAATGGTTTTCTTTCTTATGTGCTTCCTCCATATTCTATTAAAAAAATCGGTGGCATGTTAGTCAGGTGGCCGTATTATAGTTGATTTGCACTTCCTTTGATGTTTTATTATTGGTCTGTGATATTTCAAGTTTGGTTGACGCGTACTTTGGTTTAATAGGTACGATATCCAGTCGGGGGTGCATGATCCTTATGAAGATTGTGTATCACCAATGAGGTTGTACAAGAGAACGAGGTCCCAATGCCACCAGAGAAAAGGTATGTGGATTTTATCTACCAACACTTTTGATTCTTGGAAGCCCAAAGAACTTGAGAATATGAGCTTTTCGATACCTCCAAATCAAATTACAAGTGTTGGTGTTTGGATTTTGGTCCTCTTTCATGATTTCGAAATTCATTATATAGAGTGCACTTATAAACTATAGTTCTGAATGTAAGATAACTTGTTAAACAGTTTACTAATTAAAACAAATAATTTGCAGAAAGTAAGTGAAGCAGTTTACTAAGTAAAATAAAATTTACAAGAAGCAGTAAACAAAATGATGTGGAGCAGGAATTAAAATGATTGTTGGAACCGGGGCTTGTGTTCAACACAGTGTCCTTAAAGCAATATTCGCCCTCACACTGAAGTAACTCGAGCGCTTGCTTCCCAGGATACAGTGGCCGGAACTGCAGCTGTGCAGTTGAACAGAAAGGTGCCTGAACAGAATCACCAAGTGACTGGAAGAAGGCAGAAAGCAGGATGCAGAGAGATTTTCGTGGTTGTTGTGTCTAGACTGAAGGATTGTTGCAGTATATATAGGCAGGGAGGAGCCTTTGTATTTAGTACTGCAGTTGAATTCTGTATTTACTCCAGACGTTTTGGACTTACAACTGCATTTGAATTCTGCATGAATTCTACACTTACTCCAGGCGGTTTTTGGAGTTACAGGTTAAATGGAAATCAGTTTGGAGTTATGTTTTAAATGAAAAATTCAAAACAAAATTCCAAAACGTGGCTTGCACTTTGTGGCCAATTTTTGACTCGTTCGATCCGACATTAGTGTACGCAGGTCGCGCCCGCACACAAGTTCAAGGCTCGAAGGCCAAGTCGGTCCAAGATTTGCAACCCCTCCTGCGGGCGCGTAGGCCATGAAGGAGTCTCTATGCAACAAATGGTTACACCTTACAAATTGTTAACCATATATAAATTGGTCCACAAACTCATTTCTATCCTATGTGGGATAACTATTTAAGCATTCCCAACATTTTCACATTTTTTCTATTTTCCAATGTGGGATGGAACTATTATTTATAGCCTCCACTTATTCCCACTTTTCCATTTCTAATCAATGTGGGATTGTAATCCCTTTTAAGGATCCTCTTCAAATCCCAATTTTCAATCAATGTGGGATCAATTTCACATTCACACACACAAGTGAAAATCAATTGCCAAAATATATTTTCCAACAATCCCCACATGAATGGAAATTGATAGAGACACAGAATACTTGGTGATAAAGTTCCACAGTTGAAACCTGCATAGGATAGGTAGGGGTTTCCTTTGAATCTTCCCTTGTGAAAATACATTTACTTTACTAGCTGATCAGTATACGCGATGTCTTTGAACTGTTCTGCCTTCTGTGTAAACGATGATGTACTTCACACAGGATTCTTTCTGACACATTTTAGTTCTCATGGGTATGTTCGTTTGTGGCTATGAACATATGCCTGGTTCAGTGAGAGTTGTTAAGAATTAGCCTCATAATTCCCTTCGAAGCGGCCCCACTTCTCTCTCACATAGGTGATTTCTTAATCAAGAGTAACCCGCATTACTCCGCTCGGATTTCCGACGCATAAGAATCATTAAAAGCTTATTGCTTATCCTCTCCCCACGGGCATCACTGTTATTACAGGAATGGACAGGAGATAACCCCCACAGTGATCCTATTAAGTATTTGTAATTAGGTTTTCTCATTGAACCTAGATCTTGGGATCTCCAGTCAGCTAGGTTGAGTTTCCATTACAATAAATTATTCTTTTAGAGGCTTAAGTCCCATTCCTCTCGATGACTTTGCAACTAACTCTCTATTTAACCCTTTGGTTAGCGGATCCGCAATGTTATCTTTTGACTTTACATAGTCAATCGAGATAACTCCAGTTGAGAGTAACTGTCTTATGGTATTATGTCTACGACGTATGTGTCTAGACTTACCATTGTACATGTTGCTTTGTGCCCTTCCAATCGCCGATTGACTATCACAATGTATGCAAATTGCTGGCACAAGTTTTGACCATCTTGGAATATCCTCTAAGAAATTGCGTAGCCATTCAGCCTCTTCACCACATTTATCTAGAGCTATAAACTCAGATTCCATGGTAGATCTCGCAATAACTGTTTGTTTAGAAGATTTCCATGATATAGCTGCACCTCCTAGTGTGAACACGAATCCACTTGTAGACTTTGAGTCTTTAATATCAGATATCCAATTAGCATCAGTATATCCTTCAATAACTGCAGGATATCTGGTATAGTGTAGTCCAAGATCACGAGTATATCTCAAGTATCTTAGTACTCTTACTATTCCTTTCCAGTGGTCAGACCTTGAATTACTAGTATATCTACTCAGCTTGCTAACTGCGTAAGCTATATCTGGTCTTGTACAACTCCTTAGGTACATAAGACTTCCGATTATTCTAGAGTACTCTACTTGAAAAATACCATCGCCTCTATTTTTCGATAGATGTTGACTTGTATCTATTGGTGTTCTTGCCACGCCAGTATCATCATTATTGAATTTTTTCAAAATCTTGTCCACATAATGTGACTGACTTAGAACAAGTCCATCTGACATTCTTGAAATTTTAACTCCAAGAATCACATCAGCTAAACCCATATCCTTCATGTCGAATCTTGAATTCAACATATTTTTAGTAGATTTAATCATCTTATCGTTACTGCCAACGATGAGCATGTCGTCAACATAAAGGCATAAAATGACAACCATTTTTTGTGTCTTTGATGTAAACGCATTTGGCACATTCATTGATTTTAAATCCATTTTCCATCATTGCTTTGTTAAATTTTTCATGCCATTGTTTTGGTGCTTGTTTCAAGCCATATAATGACTTTACCAATTTACACACCTTGTTTTCTTGTCCTGGTGCAGAAAACCCCTCAGGTTGTTCCATGTAAATTTCTTCTTCTAAATCTCCATTTAGAAAAGCAGTTTTGACATCCATTTGATGCACTTCGAGATTGTACAAAGATGCAATCGCTAATATTAATCGAATGGAAGTTATTCTCGTTACCGGAGAATAAGTGTCAAAGTAGTCAAGGCCTTCTCGTTGCCGATATCCTTTAATTACAAGTCTCGCCTTGTACTTATCAATAGTTCCATCTGCTTTCATTTTCCTTTTGAAAATCCATTTGTAGCCTAGTGGTTTGCTTCCCGGGGGAAGATCAACCAGCTCCCATGTATGATTTTGCAGAATGGAATCTATTTCACTTTTAATTGCCTATTTCCATTGAGGTCCTTCTGAAGAGTTTACAGCTTCTTTGAAGCTTTGAGGTTCAGTTTCTAGCATATAGGTCAGAAAATCAGGACCGTAAGATTTTTCTGTCCTTTCACGTTTGCTACGTCTTGGTTCAACCTCTTGATTCTGACTATTTTCAATCATGGTCTCATGCGTTCGTTTAGAAGAACTTGGTTCTTCTTTGGACTTGTATGGAAATACGTGTTCAAAGAACGATGCATTTCTCGATTCCATTATCGTGTTTTTGTGTATATCAGAAATTTTAGAATCAAACACAAGAAACCGATAAGCACTACTATTATGTGCATATCCAATAAATATGCAATCAATAGTTTTTGGTCCTATTTTCACCTTCTTTGGTGTAGGTACAGCCACTTTGGCAAGACACCCCCACACTCGTAGGTATTTGTAGGAAGGCTTCCTTCCTTTCAATAACTCGTAAGGGCTCCTTTCTTCTTTCTTTCGGGGTACCTTATTTAAAAGGTAATTAGCTGATAACACAGCTTCCCCCCACATGTTTTGAGGTAACCCAGAACTTAATAACATTGCATTCATCATTTCTTTCAATGTTCTATTTTTTCGTTCAGCGACACCATTTTGTTGAGGTGAATAAGGTGCTATTGTTTCGTGTTTAATTCCGTGATGTGCACAGAATTCAGCAAATGGTGATTCATATTCACCACCTCTATCACTTCTCAACACTTTGATCTTTTTCTTGAGTTGATTTTCAATTTCATTCTTATAGAGAACAAATTTCTCTATAGCTTCGTCTTTACTTTTAAGCAAATACACAAAACAATATTTTGTACTATCGTCAATAAAAGTAATAAAATATTTGTTGCCTCCCCTTGTTTGCACAGCTTTTAAATCACATACATCGGTGTGAATTAAATCAAGCGGTTCAGTTTTTCTTTCAACAGATTGAAATGATGACCTTGTCAATTTTGCCTCGACACAAGTTTCACACTTATGTTTATTATCAATTTGGAATGTAGGTATGCAATTCAGGTTAATTAGTCTACGTAAAGTGTCGTAATTAACATGTCCTAATCTACCATGCCATAAATTGGAAGACTCAAGCAAGTAAACGGAAGAGTTATTCATTTTATTCATTTTTGGCTTAATAGCCATAACATTGAGCTTAAAAAGCCCATCACATACATAACCCTTTCCTACAAACATTCCAGACTTAGACAAAATAACTTTGTCTGACTCAAACACCATAAGAAATCCATACTTGTTCAACAGCGAGCCGGACACCAAATTCTTGCGAATCTCCGGCACATAGAGCACGTTGTTTAGAGTCAGCTCTTTCCCCGATATCATCTTTAGAACCACCTTTCCATCGCCATTGATTTCAGAAGTAGCTGAATTACCCATATACAGCTTCTCCCCATCCGCTGCTTCAAAACCGCTAAACATCTCCTTGTCGGAGCAAACATGTCGGGTGGCACCGGTGTCTATCCATCATTCTCTCGGATTTGAACCCACCAGATTCACTTTAGAAATGACAGCTGCAAGGTTGATGTCAGATACATCTTCAACCACATTTGCTTCCTTTTTCTTCTTCAGTAGGCGGCACTCTGTAGATTTGTGACCAATCTTGTCACAGTTAAAGCATTTTCCTTGAAACTTCTTCTTGAAAACTCCACCTTTTGGCCCCAACTTGGGCCCTTTGCCACTAGATGGCCCAGACTTGTTTTTGTTAATTTTGGAGCTTTGGCCATGCTCCACAACGTTGGCTTTGGCCACAACCGGATTGAACCCTTTTTCAGAACTTTTTTTGTCTTCTTCAATTCGAAGTCTAACAATTAGCTCCTCGACGTTCATTTCCTTTCGCTTGTGTTTTAGGTAATTTTTGAAATCCTTCCATGCAGGAGGTAGCTTCTCAATCATGTAAGCCACTTGGAAAGATTCACTCACAACCATTCCCTCGGAATGAATTTCATGCAAGATTACTTGTAGTTCTTGTACTTGACTGATTACAGATTTGGAGTCCACCATTTTGTATTCCAGAAAGCGGCCAACAAGAAATTTCTTGGCTCCGACATCCTCGGTTTTATATTTTTTGTCCAAAGACTCCCACAATTCCTTAACCGTTTTAATAGTGCAATACACATTATATAATGAATCAGCCAAGCTGTTCATAACGTAATTCCGGCATAGGAAGTCAGAATGCTTCCAAGCATCCACTGCACTGATTGCTTGAATGTCTCCTTCACCCTATTTGAGCACTGGAGCATTCTCAGTCAAGAATCTCGCAAGATTCAAGGTCGTGAGGTAAAACAGCATTTTTTGTTGCCACCTTTTGAAATTCGAACCACTGAATTTCTCCGGCTTTTCCCCGTAATTAACCGGGACTGTCACAGTTGGACTAGTAGCCAGACTTGGCATGTGAGCCACAGTCTTAGTTCCACTTGGGCCAGCAGCTAGACTTGGCACATTAACCACAGTCTGTGTTACGGGAGCTGCTACTTGAGCCACCTCAGAAGTTGGCATAGCCATTGGAGGAACTGCTTCATTTCCGGATGCCACAACATTATTGGTAGGTGTATTTTCCATTTCTGAAACACAATCAGAATATTAGTATGAAAACGTTTTTGTAAACTGTTTAACAAAAAAAATATTGCTTTAAGTTTCTAAGATAACTTGTTACAGTTTACTAACTAAAACAAATAATTTGCAGAAAGTAAGTGAAGCAGTTTACTAAGTAAAATAAAATTTACAAGAAGTAGTAAACAAAATGATGTGGAGCAGGAATTAAAATGATTGTTGGAACCGGGGCTTGTGTTCAACACAGTGTCCTTAAAGCAATATTCGCCCTCACACTGAAGTAACTCGAGCGCTTGCTTCCCAGGATACAGTGGCCGGAACTGCAGCTGTGCAGTCGAACAGAAAGGTGCCTGAACAGAATCACCAAGTGACTGGAAGAAGGCAGAAAGCAGGATGCAGAGAGATTTTCGTGGTTGTTGTGTCTAGACTGAAGGATTGTTGCAGTATATATAGGCAGGGAGGAGCCTTTGTATTTAGTACTGCAGTTGAATTCTGTATTTACTCCAGACGTTTTGGACTTACAACTGCATTTGAATTCTGCATGAATTCTACACTTACTCCAGGCGATTTTTGGAGTTACAGGTTAAATGGAAATCAGTTTGGAGTTATGTTTTAAATGAAAAATTCAAAACAAAATTCCAAAACGTGGCTTGCACTTTGTGGCCAATTTTTGACTCGTTCGGTCCGACATTCGTGTACGCAGGTCGCGCCCACACACAAGTTCAAGGCTCGAAGGCCAAGTCGGTCCAAGATTTGCAACCCCTCGTGCGGGCGCGTAGGCCATGGATGAGTCTCTATGTAACAAATGGTTACACCTTACAAATTGTTAACCATTTATAAATTGGTCCACAAACTTATTTCTATCCTATGTGGGATAACTATTTAAGCATTCCCAACATTTTCACATTTTTTCCATGTCAGTACATTGAAATAAAAGATATGACTGCTAATTTTGTATATAAGGAGGGTTTTCCAAAATTTATAATATTTTTTATATCATCATCATCATCAAAATTGTCACTTTATTCTTACTTTTTATTGAGTTTTTCTCATTATTTCATGTCAGTACATTATATTTTGTCAATAAAATATGTCCGTGCATTGCACGAGTGTAAAACTAATTGGATAAAATGACAAGATGCTAATTTTCACCACTTCATGCCATTTTGTGAAATGAAAATGCTAGGGAAATTGTCAAAATGCCTTTTAAATCAAATATGACCAACTATAACACATTAAAGGAACTAATTTGAAATTTGACTTGTAGAGATCAAAATAAATAAATAAATAAAAATCTAGAAAAAATGGAAACCAAGTAACTATGTTCAAAACTATACTTTATGTTTCTTGTCAGTTGAAGACAATAATTTATTTTTTATGTAGATAAAGGCATAAAAATATCTACCTACAATAAGCAAAATCTAATATTTTATTTGGTGTATAACCTTCAAAATCAAAATGAAACCACCAGAAGTACACATTGCAAATAATATCAAAGAAAAATTTGGAGGGATCACCTGATGAAGACATGCACTTGAAATCGAACAGCATTAGTATGACCTCTAAAGAGAAAAGAACCCCTATCTATAAAGTCTTCGTTGAACATATATGGATTATCTTCAGAAGGAAGTCTATTTTGCTATAAAAATATTTAATATAATATAGAACTGCAACCATGTAATAAAAAAGGCGAGGATAGAACCATGTCTTCACTAATTTCAAGAAGTATTATTGGTGAATAGATCAAACCCAATATTAATAATGTTGCAGATACACGAAAGGGGACAGAACCAAGTGTCAAATAGATCAAACCCAACTGAAACAAAAAGGGGATAGAACCCCCAAGCAGAAAACCAAAATCAAAAGAATAACCAAAATTAATCCAAAATCACAATACAGTACATAATATCCAACAGAAAAATGAATGGGAAGATGTGTAAGTGCAATAAAAATTACAGATATCAACACAACCCAATAAAAGCCAACAACCTCTTTCCACAAACAAATCCAAAATCACAATACCCAGCAGCAATATGACCTGGAAGATATGTTAAAGCAGTGATAATAACATAATTAATGTATGAAGACATCGAAACCAATCTGCAAAAATTGTGTAGAAGTATATTTTCAGTTAGAATATTCTAGAATGTGGTAGAATAAGTTTATTACATTTAGCTTGTTAGATATTGGTTATAAATAGATATATTTTGTAAGTCATTTTCACTAAGCAAATCATAAATAAAAATTTTAATTCTACCCTCCAAATTTGTTCATGTTATCAGAGCAGTAGTAGATCTTGGCCTGAAAATTTGAAATTCGTTCTCCGACGAGCGGCTGTGCCGCTACTCGTCTAGCCAAATTGTAATATCGATTTTTATTTTTACGCGCTTTATTGAATTTCACGTAATTTTATATTGGTGCCATTATAAATTATGTAAATGATTATTATTATTTTTATTATTGTTATATTTGACTTATTTTGCAGTGGAAGGACTTAGACACCATCATGATCAATGTGTCAAATAAATAAATTCATAAGTTGTTTACGGGAAACTCTATGTCTAATTGTTTTTTTTTAATTGTTAAGCTTGTCAATTTCTATTTTTACTAAGTTGTAAGTGGCAAATTATATTTAAATGTGAAATTGGGGGAAAGTTTGGTGGTTATTGGTGAGTAAATAGAAGTTTAAGACTTGCTTATGCGCATTGTGAGAGTTGGGGGGTTGAACTTACAAATTACCAAAATAAAAATATAAACCTAACCCATCCCCATACCTGAACTCTCTCCCTCTTCCTCTTTACTTTCGACGCTCATCTCTCTCCCACACATCGGCACCTCCTCTCCAGCCATTGGTCACTGTTGCCACTACCACACCACCCTGGTAAAGCACTCTCTTCAACCCCCTCACGCGAGAACACACGTGGACACACAGAAATGCACACGCCCACACACACGCACACATAGTTACTTATATTGGTTTGTGTGTATGTATGTATGTGTATGTGTATGTGTATTATGCGTATACACATTTATTTTCAGATTTCGAAAAATTATAAAATTAAATTAGGTTAATTGATTTTCTATCAGTTTGAGGTAAATTCGAGAATTTCATATTTATCAACTATTAGAATTGTTGATTTCGTTATTTTGGTTGAGTTTTAGTTTAGACATCATATTTCCTAATTTATGAGAGCTGTGAAATTAGTTAACTGTTTAATTAAATTTTGAGTAATAATATGCTTTTTCGGATTTTGAATTTAAGAATTTGGTGTTTATGTATGTATGAATTATTCACATATTTTGAAATTCGTGAATTTGTAGTTTAATTAAAGTGTTCAGTTTAAATTTGTGTTATAATTGTAATTTTAAATTTGGAGAATTATAAAGAGAGATATATTAACTTTCAGATTTATGAGTAGTTAGAATATTAATTGGAATTGTCTATATGAAATTTAGGTTGTGAGGAATATTTCATAGTTTTGACTTTTGTGCAATTTGAGAAGTGAGATTTCAATTTTTTTCCTTGAAGTTAATCTCTTATTTCGAGTATGTACTATATTGTTGGACATAATGTAAGGTCACGTTTGAGTTAAATTGAGAGGGTTTTTGTTTAGTATTGAATGAATAGTGAAATGTGCTTTCAAACTAAAAGTATATTTTATTTAATGAATGGATATAAATTAGGATTATTGGGAATATTGACATTATGGGCATCTAAGACTTTCACTTGCAAATCACGATAACGGTAAATACTAAGGACGTCAAGTAAGTGAACTTCCCATATTTTCATCGAAGTGGAATGTTTAATGTGGAATTAACGTACTTGAATGATATTCTTGCAATTTACTTGCTTGTGATGCTTTTCATTGACTTTATACATGTATGTATTATTAAGAAAATGTTCAAACATGCATGATATCGTGTCATTGCATCATCAAGCATGCACTATCAAGCATGCACTATCATTGAATTTGGAAAGTCAAAGTTCTTTTAAATGAAAAATGTTGAAAAGTGAATTTTCTCAAGGCATATGTATCCCATATTTTAAGAAAGATAATGGGTGTACTTCTACGTCATGGAAGAAGTGAGTGAGAAATGGGACGCAGGGGACCAGCATACCCGAATTAAGTCATTTTGCGACGGAATATTCAATCGCTTTGCGGTGGACTGTTAAATCGCTATGCGATAGGAAAGTGAATGTTAAACTACTTTGCGATGGAAATGTGGATTTTAATCTAGTTCTAAATAAGAATTGCCTATTGCTCTCCGATTGACTATAAGATACACCAAGTGAGCTCACGATGGAAATGAAGTAAAAGTTTTGAATTATTTAAGTGAAAGTTTGTAAAGTTTGAAAGTTTTGAAATGTTAAAATGAATGGGGATACATATTTCAAAGTTTAAAGAATCTCATGTTGTGAGCATGCATCACGTGCATAAAGTTTACTTACTGAGCTTTAGCTCACCCCCAATCCCTCCCCAACATATCAGGTGATGCAAGCTAGATGATCTAAAGACAGAGCATTTAGTGGCAGACTCACACGGTACCACAATTACTCATTTTTAAATAAAGTTTGAATTGGGATTTACATAAATGTTTTATTTATTTTTTTATTAGTTCATTCTTTTAAATTGTTTATTGGATTTAGTTTTGATAAGTCATTTATCTATTTAGTAGTTTATTAATCCTCCATTTAGTTAAATGGAACTCATGGTTTAAATTATTTATATGTTGAGGAGTCAATATGAATTATGGTAGAATGTTGGATGTTGAATGGGTTGTGTTTGATGATTTAAATTATTATATTGGTTATGAAGTCCCTCTACAAGTTGGTTAAATCCAATTTATAGAGGAGAATTTGCCGAAATAATTGTAGAATTTTTATAATTAAAAAAAATGAAAATAATAGTGTTTTGAAATGTTTTATTTCCTCATTTAAAGTGAAAGGAAGTTAACACACCTAGGCTTAAGATTTTAAACTTGGGGTGTTACATTTTGTGGTATCAGAGCTAAGAGTTTTAAAAGCGATTCTGTAGACTTTTAAAAACTTATTTGAAATAGGGTTTGGTACTGAGTCACGCCTCAAGTGCATCTTCCTCGATTAGCTGGTAAGGTTAAATTTCTGTTCAAGCTATTGAATTCTATTTAATGTTTCGAGTATATTAAATTCCTGCATGTTTATATGCAATGTTTTAAGCGAATAGTTAAGAATGTTGTTACTGATTATGACGAGGATATCTTGTTTAAGTTAATGAGAAAGTGGTGAGGTGATGATTTTTATAAAATTGGGTAATGTTCATAAGTTCCTTATGTGAACGATATGAAGTGAATGCGAATGGTACTTTGAGTTACGGAGACTACACAGGCACGAGTGTATATGATGTCCAAACATGATGTTGAGAAGGCATCAAACTTAGTGTTAAGCACTTATCATGTTTGATTTCAGGACTACCCACTAATTTGGTAGTCTCACATTCATAGAAAAATTGAGTTGTCCATCTCCATAACTGGAGACCAAGTTTATATTGTCAACACCATTTGAAGAACTGTTGAACTCAAGTTATGTGTCGAGAGATTTTCCCATCGTGGATGACATATCTCATAACACCGGATATCCACGATCTTGATGTCATACTAGGAATGGAATTGTTATTACGGTATAAGACTTCAATCGTCAATCACAATTAGGTGGTGTCTAAACCTCCAAACGAAACCCCTTTTCACTTTGTTAGGGTTGAGGTGAAGCTTTCTATTTTGATAGTATAGGCCATCAATGCTTGTCAGTTGGTGAATATGAGTTACAAGGTCTACTTGGCTACAGTAATTGAGCTGATTAAGACAAGCCCTTCTCTCTTGAACAAATTGCAATCGTTCTAGAATATCCAGACGTCTTTTTAGACGATCTTTATGATCTACCACCTGAAAGAGAGATTGACTTCGTCATTGATTTAGTTCCTGGAACAGCTCCACTATGTAAAACATCGTATCAATTGGCTCATGCAGAACTTAAAGAGCTCAAGGAGCATCTACATGATCTCATGGATATGGGCTTTGTTCGACCAAGTTTTTTTTTACCGTGAGGTGCTCCTGTGCTATTCATGAAGAAGAAAGGCATTTCTATGAGACTTTGCATAGACTATAGAGAATTGAACAAGGTGATGACAATAAATAATAAATATCCATTGCCAAGAATTGAGGAATTGTTTGATCAGCTTCAAAGTGTAGGGTATTTTTTTTAAATCGATCTGCAATCTGGTTACCATTAATTGAGGATCAAAGAAGAGGAAATTCCAACGATAGCTTTCCGTACTAGATATGTGCATTATGAGTTCTTGGTAATACCATTTGGGTTAACGAATGCTCCTGCAACATTTATGAACTTAATGCATCGAATCTTTAAATAATATCTGGATCAATTTTTCATAGTCTTCATTGATGACATATTGATCTATTAGAGGTCTGAGGAAGAACAAGAAAGAAATTTGAGAATCGTGCTTCAGAAACTTAGAGAAGAGAAATTATTTGCTAAGTTTAAGAAGTGTGAATTCTGGTTAGATAGAGTGCCATTCTTGGAGCATATTGTATCAAGGGAAGGTATTGAGGTTGACTAGAGTAATTGATGAGGACCCCCTTAGTATATTGACAAAAAATTCCCACAACTATTTAAAATCTTTTCAAGAAAGCTAAAATGGTAAAATAAGTAATAAAGCACCTTAACCCAAGTCTAAATCTAACCCAAAATTCATTGATTAAAGAACCAAATCCAATGGGTATCAACTAAACAAATATTAAGGTGGCGAAAATCAACAAAAAACACAAGAATAATTTGATTAATATCCTAAAGAGTGAACAAGAGATAAGGAGGATTTTATCTCCATGTTTGCTCCCATGGAGACTTCACCATTCATACATCCAAAAACTAGCCTAGGGTTTTTCAAGAAAATTATATTTATAGTACAAAATGTGGAAAGTAAAGAAAATGAGAAAATTGCAACAAAAAACCTGTTTTTTGAACTTCAGCGTATTTCGGTCGACCAGATGATCGACCGAAACTTCGGTTTCGGTTTAACAATCCTCAACCGAAACTGACTGAGGCTGAACAATTTTTTTTCTGCAGAAGTCTGGTCGACCGCAAGGAAGATCGGTTGACCGGTCTTGGCTGAAGCTCCATTCTTCATTCCTTTGCTCCCAATTTAATTCTTGGCTAATTTTCTTGACTCTAATCACTTGTTTAAGCTTTGGATCTTCTTCTTTGATGCCCCAAGTGTCCTTCAAGATAGACTTGAGAATTGTTTGGCTCGAATGATTAATTTTCTTTGCCGAGCCTCCTATGATTCTCATCAGACCCTCCTTCAGGATGATTCGTCTCGAATCATATGTTTGTTCTAGATGTTTCATTGCACCTCTTGGATCAAAAGAAAAATTATAGCCTCCATGTCTTGTGGTCAACCAATAGTGCTCCATCAATTGGGATGCAAGAATGTATTGAAACATTAGTTGGATTGGCCAATGTTGATGCGATTCAAGCTCCCATTTATATTCAACTTGTAAGAATTTTTTAAGGATCCTTGTACTTGTAATATTTCAACTCCAACTCCCATTCCTGAACCACAAGGCTCTTCTCTTCTCCTCGTTCATTTGCCACCTCCAATTTATCCTTCTCAATCAACTCCCTCACATTTTTAACCTCCACAACATCCTCTACATTTGTAAGCACGTGCACCCCTCACCAATATCGTCATTATCCACATGAGAATTTGGAGCTTCATCAACTATTTCTAACTTTAACTCCCCCTCCTTCTTCTCAACTTCTTTATCTAAGGGCACCTCTTGCAATTCAACTATCTCACTATCACTCCCCTTTTGAATACCAACATTATATTTGCACTCCAATGCAATGAACTCTTCTTCAAAAAAATTCATTTGCCTCTTCATGTCCAAAATGGGATCACTCTCCTCCTTCACAAGGCACCTAGTGTGGAATATATTTTCTCATTGATTATCCAACTCACTAGCCTTCGTTTGGATGTTGGGAGCCCTCCTAGTGACCATAGATGTTTCCCTATCAAACCCCATATCATACCGCACTCCTCTATTCCGAACCATGCTCTCATCATGACCCCTAAACTTTCTTCTATTGCCCTTCCTACCAACATTAGACTTTGGCGGTGGGGTCTTTACTTTAGCACCCAATCTATCCAACATTCTTCCCAATCTTCTTTCTGTCTCCTCTACTTGCCTAGCAAAAGTGGTGGAAAGATCTTGTAACATCTCACACAATTCTCGATTCATGTTGTGCAAGTTTGGAAGTATCCTCACAAAGAATTTATTTCACTCGTGTTTCACTCCAATTTTGCAAGGAACATAGTCAATTAGATTGAGAGATATAATTCTTGTGAAGCATGAAACCACATATAAGCAAGAGATGTAGGAATGAATAGACACAAGAGCACGTGGAATTTTCTTAAATTGCTAAAACACAAGAAGATGGCTATGAATTTGTAGGAAAATTTTTCAAAAGCACAAGGTCACAAATGCTTGACAAATAACAAGTAATTGATTAGGAAGTGTTTGGTGTAGAGAAAATTGGATTCTAACATGAAAGTTCTCTTTGGGCAATTTATCAAACACCTGGTATACAAACTTTTGAAGTTATGGAAATGCAAGTGTTTGGCTAATGGAAATCCCCAAATAATCTCAATGATAATAATAAAAAACAATACCCAAGTATAGAAATCATCAAATGCTCATGGGCATATGAAATTTTCCCCATTTTTTATGAATTTTCATTTTTTTTTTTTTGAATAACAAGAACAACAACAACAACAAGAAATGTAAAGAATATGTTTACCATATTAGAGCTAAGCTCTGATACCAAATGATGAGGACCCCCTTGGTATATTGACCAAAAATTCCAAAACTATATGAAATCTTCCCAAGAATTCTAAAATGGTAAAATAAGTGATAAAACACATTAACCCAAGTTTAAATCTAACCCAAAATTCATTGATTAAAGAACCAAGCCCAATGGGTATGATGAGATCCCAATTGGGGAATCTCGTCGAACAACGCGGAATAACGAAATTAAAACCTAGGAAAGATCTAGATCAGATTTAAACACGAAAATAAACAAGAATTAAAATACTGAAAAGATAAAATTGACGATAGGACCCTGACCCAAGATTCACGACATAAGAAATTGACGATGCGAAGTCGAGATCCAAGGTTTTCGAAACACCAAAAGGACTTGTCAGTTTCCTTGATAAGATTCTAATTGGAAAAGCCACAAATATTCTCGCGAATATTTGATAAGTTCAATGCCACAAATATTTTCACAATATTTGATAAGTTGGATTTGTTCTCGAAGAATACCAAAGGGACTCCTCAACCTTTCAATTGGAGAAAACTCTCTCAAATTTTATTAATCTCAAACTCAAATTGTTTACGATCATGGTAAAGAATATAAATAAGCAAAATAACCTAGTTGCTAATTTACTCAAAATATAATTCTAATTAAACTAGAATACTAAAATAGGCAAACAATTAATTAAAAACGGAAAAATAATCAAAAATTCCCTAAAATTGGGAAATCCTCAATTATGGTCGTAAATGGCTTTTTGCTTAAGACTTACGGCCGTGACCATATTTCTTACGGTCGTAACTTTGAAATTCTGCAATTCTTCATCTAAACCCGAGGCGGAGTTACGGCCGTGAAAATAACTTTTACGGCCATGATTATAAGAGTTACGGCCGTGAAGGATTTTCATTACGGCCGTGATGACCTTTCTGCCCAAATAACTTCGATCACTCGTCTCGGCTTGATCCTTTCACCTTCTCGGCTCGACTCCAACATGAAACTTGCTCTGTTTTGCACGTAGATCACTGTCATATTGTCGATGGCTCGACTTCTCCCTTCGACACCTGGTCCGAATCATATCATACTCCCTCTCTTGAAAAGGATTCGACCTCGAATCCATTTTTGGTTGGCTTTTCAAACTCCTCCTGTTTTCCTGGGCTCGATGATCATTTTTAAGCTTCGTACAATCTTTTAGACTTGTGGGCGGCTCATTTTTTTCAACAAGTTTTTTTCCTGTTTTAAGCTCATGGTTTGACTTCGATACCTGTAAAACAAATTTTGAAGAACTGGGGAGGGGTGTGTTAGCGTGAGTAAGTGCAAATGGACTCATTTTTGTGGTATACTCTCTTTTCTTTTACTTTTTGCACTCAGTCTTTCAATTTTCTGAGGTTTGAACATCAACCCTCTTTTCTTTATTTTTCACCCCCTCTCCTTTTTCTGAGGTCGTAGCCTCAACTCTATTTTCTTTAATTTCCACTCCCTCTCCTTTTTCTGAAGTCGTGGCCTCAACTCTCTTATTTTTCCCCTCAAACTCACTTTTCACTTTCAATTGATCTTTCAGGGCTTCAGTTGGAGATAGTGGCATTAGAATAAACTTTTTTCCCCATTTTACCAAGCTGTATCTATTCGTATACCCATCATGTAGCACAGCCCTTTCATGTTTCCAAGGTCTCCCCAACAGTATGTGACTAATTTGCATTGGCACCACGTCACAAATTACCTCATCCGAATACCCACCAAAAGAAAATGCCACTAAAGTCTGTCTCTTCACCTTAACTTCCCCTGACTCGGTCAACCATTGTAATTTATAAGGCGTTGGATGTTTTGTTAAAGGTAAGCCTAATTTTTTCACCAATATTGTACTAACTACATTAGTACAACTTCCCCCGTCAATTACCAAGCTACAAACTTTTTCATCCACTAAGCATCTAGTGCGAAAAATATTATCCCTTTGCCCATCCACATTTTCCAAAACATTCGCCTAACGCTTAACGCTAAGAGCATGCCTATCAATAATTGACTCATCCGCCACAACACTTTTCCCCCCTTCACTATCACACCTAACCTTTTTACGTAGACAATCAAGTGCAATGTGACCCCGTTCCAAACATTTAAAGCACTTAACACTTTTATCCTTAAGAGGCTTGGAATCAAAATTATTTTTACCTTTGGTTGTCGGTTCCTCCCTCCTTTTGTGAACATGATCACTACTCTCCTATTTTGATGTCTCTTTTTGCTTCAATGGCCTTTCATCCATCCCATCTCCGTACCTAGCATGACATTCACGCCTATTACATCTCCTAACCGTAGAACCATCATGAGATTGATCCCGAGGTCTTTGTTCACGCTCTACACCTCGATTCTCCATCTGTGCCATAAACCTCTCAAATTGTGCCCTTATTGCTGCAATATCATTATTATCCTGTTCATTCCTTCTATTCACACCTCCGAGCTGTTTTTTGTTTCCCACAAAAGATGAAGATGTGGAACCCTCTCTATCAGACATTTTTAAGACACGAACAAGGAAATTCGGAATATTTGGGGAATATTTGAAAATTTTCGGATTTTTTTTAATCTGCCAGAGAATTGGACTACGACTGTGGCAGAAAAAACGGGACTGGATTTGGATGAAAAACGAAGAAGAAAAACACTTTTGAATTTTTTGGACTGAATCTTATGGATCAAATTGAAGAAAATTATGACTGACACGAAGAACGCGAAGAACACGAAAATAAATCAAGAAATCCAAGAAACGCAAGAATCTGAAATAAATCCAAGTTTTGATACCAGATGATGAGATCCCAATCGGGGAATCTCGTCGAACAACGCGGAATAACGAAATTAAAACCTAGGAAAGATCTAGATCAGATTTAAACACGAAAATAAACAAGAATTAAAATACTGGAAAGATAAAATTGACGATAGGATCCTGACCCAAGATTCACGACGCAAGAAATTGACGATGGGAAATCGAGATCCAAGGTTTTCGAAACACCACAAGGACTTGTCAATTTCTTTGATAAGATTCTAATTGGAAACGCCACAAATATTCTCGCGAATATTTGATAAGTTCAACGCCACAAATATTTTCACAATATTTGATAAGTTGGATTTGTTCTCGAAGAATACCAAAGGGACTCCTCAACCTTTCAATTGGAGAAAACTCTCTAAAATTTTATTAATCTCAAACTCAAACTATTTACAATCATGGTAAAGAATATAAATAAGCAAAATAACCTAGTTGCTAATTTACTCAAAATATATTTCTAATTAAACTAGAATACTAAAATAGGCAAACAATTAATTAAAAACGGAAAAATAATCAAAAACCCCCTAAAATCCGGAAATCCTGAATTACGGCCGTGATGAACACTTTTACAGCCATAAATGGCTTTCTACTTAAGACTTAGGGCAGTGACCATATTTCTTACGGCCGTGATAATAACTTTTACGGTCGTGATTATTAGAGTTACGGCCGTGAAGGATTTTCATTACGGCCATAATGACCTTTCTGCCCAAATAACTTCGATCACTCGTCTCGGCTTGATCCTTTCGCCTTCTCGAATCGACTCCAACATGAAACTTGCTCCGTTTTGCACGTAAATCACTGTCTTATTTCCGATGGCTCGACTTCGTCCTTCGACGCTTGGTCCGGATCATATCAGGGTATCAACTAAACAAATTTCAAGGTGGGGAAAATCAACAACAAATACAAGAATAATAATACTCATAATGTAGTTGATTAATTTCCTAAAGAGTTAACAAGAGATAAGGAGGATTTTACCTCCAAGTTTGCTCCCACGGAGACTTCACCATTCATATATTCAAAAACTAGCCTAGGGGTTGTCAAGAAAATCATATTTATAGTACAAAATGTGGAAAGTAAAGAAAATGAGAAAATTGCAACAAAAACCCCATTTTTTGAACTTCAGTGTGTTTCGGTCGACCGAAATGACAATTTCGGTTGAACATCCTCAAGCGAAACTGATTGAGGCTGAACAAATTTTTTTCTGCAGAAGTTCGGTCGACCGGTCTTGGCTGAAGCTCCATTCTTCTTTCCTTTGCTCCCAATTTGATTCTTGGCTTGTTTTCTTGACTCTAATCACTTGTTTAAGTCTTGAATCTTCTTCTTTGATGCCCCGGGAGTCCTTCAAGATAGACTTGAGAATTATTTGGCTCGAATGATTAATTTTCTTTGCTGAGCTTCCTATGATTCTCATCAGTAATATTGAGGCAGTTCGAAATCGGCATATGTCTTCTAATGTTAAGGAAGTCTGCAACTTCCTTAAATTAGCTGGTTACTATCGAAGATTTGTGGAGGGATTTTCCAAGATTGCCTCACCTTTGACTAAGTTGACCAGAAAGGATACAAAATTTCATTGGAGCTCAGATTGTGAACAGAGCTTTAGATTTAAAGACACGGCTGACATCTGCGCCCATTTTAACCATTCCACAGGGTAAATTACCTAACTCATGATCTCGAGTTGGCCGCTAATTTATTTGCATTAAAGATTTGGAGGCACTATCTTTACGGGTTAGATGTAATCTCTACACCGATAATAAAAGTCTCAAATACTTCTTCACTTAGAGGGAGTTGAACCTAAAACAGCGCAGATGGTTGGAACTTTTCAATGACTATGATTATGTTATTGACTATGATTACAAAATTGCAAGGCTAATGTGGTAGCTAATGCACTTAGCAGAAAATGTCATGGAAAAATGGTTTCCTTACAAGTTGTTCAGAAACAATTGTTGATTGATATCCAAAGGTTTGATTTAGAAATCATTCCAAAAGGCAAGTCAAGTTATCTAGCCAACATGACTTTGGAACCTACATTACTTGAGAAAATCCAGGCTTTGTAGTCTGAGGACCCTCTGAATATTGAAAGTTCAGACTGAGGTTATTGAGGGAAAGAGCACTGATTTCGTTATCACTACAGATGGTGCCCTTCGGCAGGCATTAGATTGATTGTCCTTAACAATAAGAAGTTGAAACAAGAAATCTTGAAGTAATCTCATAACACTCCTTACTCAATTCACCATTGAAATACTAAGATGGCTCGAAATTTTAGAAAACATTTTTAGTGGATTGGTATGAGTCGGCACGTAGAAGATTATGTTCAACATTGTCAGACTTGTCATCAAGTTAAGACCGAACATCAATGACCTTCTGGCCTATTACAGACTCCTATGATCCAGGGTTTCTTTTTCTTTGCCCTCCTTGTTTGCTTTTGCTAACCTGCTGGGAAAGGGAGGTGGAGTCAGTTTAACATTTAAAGTGGGGTCAGTCTTTACCTGAGAGTTTTGTGAGGTGTCGTCTTTCTTTCCAGCTTCTGTTTCTTCAACTTCCTCTTCAATTGCAGATGGTTTCATTTGCAGCCCCTCAACCTCCTTTCCCCTTCGCAGGGTTATGGCACTCACGTTCCTCGGATTAACTTCAAGTTGAGATGGTAATTTGCCTCCGGATTGTGATTCCAACCTATTGATGGCTGTAGCCATTTGACCCATTTGGTTTTCCAGATTTTGAATGCTAGACTTGGCGTCCTGTTGAAATTGAAGTGTGTTAGATGCCAAGGCTTTAACCATGTCTTCAAGGGACATACCTGAGCCTTGAGGTTTTTGCTGATACTGCCCCTGTTGTTGGAAGGTTCCTTGTTGTTAAAATTGCCCTTGAGGTTTGTTTGAAATGAAACCTGGGGGATTGTTAATTCCGTAGCAAAGGTTGGGGTGATCCCTCCATCCTGAATTATAGGTATTAGAGTACGGATTGTACTGTTGTCTTTGGAACAGAAAACTCTCTGCAGCACTTACCTGTTCACCATTTCCCTCTTGCAACACCGGACAAGTATCTGTTGGATGTCCGAAGTTTGCACATATCCCACAAGCTTTGACCTGTTGTGCCTTCCCTACAGCAAGTTTTTTAACGAGATTTGTTAGTTCAAACAATTGACTTTCAATATTGGAACTACTTACCTCATTCATGCGCCGAACTTGCATATCCCTGTTGGAGTTGAACGGCTGAGTGTTCTCAGCCATATTGGAGATTAAAGCCCGTGCTTGTTCCGGTGTCTTGTCCATCAATGCACCTCCGCTTGCGGCATCTATCATGCTTCTATCCATCGGTGCTAGACCTTCATAGAAATACTGTACCAAGAGTTGTTCGCTAATCTGATGATGGGGTAACTCGAGATGAGCTTTTTGAAGGGCTCCCAATACTCATATAATGATTCACCATTGTTTTGGGGCACCCCACATATTTCCTTTCTGATCGTCCCAGCTCTTGATGCAGGAAAGTACTTCTCCAAGAAAAGCCTCTTCATGTCATTCCAAGTAGTGACTGTTCCAGACGGTAGACAATAAAGCCAGTCTGTGGTGGCATCCTTCAATGAGAATGGGAAAGCTCTCATTTTTATTTGCTCCTCGGTAATGCCCGTTGGCCTCATACTGTCGCATACCATATGAAATTCTTTAAGGTGTTTGTATGGGTCCTCACCGGGATGTCCTCGAAAAGTTGGCAGAAGATGGATCAGTCCGTGATTGTTGAGCAACATCCGGGGTAGCTAGTTGTTTGAGAGTCAGATTATTGTTATCTATTGCCATTGTTTGTGCTGCTCTTCTTTGCTGTCGAAAATTTTTCTCGATTTTTTGGTCAAAATAAAAAAAAATCAAAATTAGTTGATCGAGTTTTATGCATATAAGCAAAGAAGTAGACAGGGAAGGTTTATTTATTTATTTTTTTTAAAAAATTTATAGAAATAAAGTGAAAATAAAATAAAAAAATAAAATATAGAAAAAATAAAATTCTAATTGATTAAACACAAAATTGGTTAACCGTTCCCCGGCAACGGCGCCAAAAATTTGATGCGTGTCGCAATGCACCAAAATAATAAATAATTCCTTACTCGCTAAATATTAATTAATAATGTAGTAGTGAGAGTAAGTGTCGATCCCACGAGGAACGGAAACTAATTTTAGTTGTTCGATCAATTAAAATGGAAGGGGGGGTTTGTTGTTTGAAATTGCTTGAATAAAAAATATGCATAAAAATAAACAATTCAATATGATTAGAGAAATAATATAAGAAGAAATCTTGTTCTCGGGTTCGGTTGTACCCTTAATTAATGTTATACTTTTCCTTGTAAAGTGTTTATATCCCTATTCAATTATCAATCATAAATAATCAACAAGTTCTGATTATCTAAATTCTTCCTTATGTATATTGATTCAAAACAAGTTCTTCGAACCAATTCTAGCCACGGACAATCCTAAACAAGCTCTTAGGATTTAATACACGACTAGTATGAAAATTTAGAAGAATAGATTGAATTGGATCGTTAATTTCACAAGCTCGAATTAATCAATCCAAGTTGAATTATTACTAAACCTGCACGAGATTTATTTGCTACTAAAATAAAGATTCAATGACAATTACGGATCAAGAATCTAAACATAGCATATTCATGAATCCAAAGATCAATAATCCAATTGGCCAAATTAAACTATTAATCAAATAAACTCAATTTAAAATTCAAAACATAATAATACAACAATTGAAATAAAGGAATAAATTCACGCTACTAATTTGTAGGAAAAAAAATAACATAATTAAATTGACACAACTTCCCCTTTGAACAAGATATGGAATCTAGCCTAGCATGGTTGTGGTAGATTCTTCAAGTTGCTTCATGAATTTCATTGTTGTTGATATTCTTGTGCTTGAAAATCTCCCAAGAATGCTCTATATTTTTCTCTCAATTTTTCTCAATGTCCAGCCTCCTTTTTGTTATGATTTTGCTCCTTTAATACTCCCAAAATCGTGCCCTAACTTTACCCCAAAGATATACCAAAGATAGACCTCGAATCAGATAAGGAAATTTCTTCGCGAGAAAGTTACGGCCGTAACTTTCCTTATTACGGCCGTAAGTAAGCTATTGAAAATTTTCGAAATTTGGAAGTTACGGCCGTAAATTTACCATTTACGGCCGTAAGTGCATTTCTGTCGAGAAGCGTCTGTGTTCGATGTTTTGGTCATAACTTTCTCTCCAAAAGTCCGATTGTGGTGATTCAAGTTGCGTTGAAAAGAAATCTCAAATATCTACAATTATTTTTGAAATAGATCTTCCAAAAGTCGAAAGTCTTCTATGAAAAAATTGAGCTTCAATCTCTGACTTAAATTCGAGATCACAATCTTTTTGGGTCTTTGATTTCCAACTTCACCCCAAACCTTATTTGACCATAATTTTTGCATCTAATCTTCTTCCCACGTGTGATTATTGATTTGGAACTCTTTGATTATGTCCTTGAAGTTTACTTCTTGATTTTTGGTATTTCTTTGGTCCTGTTTCTTTCCTTTTTGTTCTTTGCGATCCTATATAACACAATAAATGAAAATGCATTAAACGATACTTCAATAGGATCAAACTAATAACAAAATAAGATAATAAGTGAATTAAATATATGCTAATAAAGCACTTATCAAATCCCCCCACACTTAAGCCATTGTTCGTCCTCGAATAATGATGTGAAAGGAAAGAAACATAACTCAAACAAAAAGATAGACTTACAATCGGAAAGTCAAGGTTACAGTCCACTTCTCTTTTAGCATGAAAATTCAATTGCATAACCGGAGCGTGTTAGTGTGTGCAAGAGATGCATCATCTAATATCCTCTGAACAGAACTGAAAATCAATACCCCCGACCCAATTCATTTCCCAATGTGGCTTGTATCCTCCCACCTCTCATGAGTTCTCTCTTAACCTCTATCAATGATTTACTACATGGGTGTTAGTTTTTGGCCAACTTGAAAGTACAGAATATAGACCAAGAAATTCAAACCACTCATAAGCATATGTAATAGGAGTTAACACCCTCACTAGATATTTCTCTCTTCGCACAAAGTGTATAAGGGTGAGAATTTTCACTCAACTCACTGCATGGAGAATCTATTACCACAGACTGCTCAAATGTCATAACCGGAGCCAACAATAACACAAGTGGAAAGTAAAGGTCTTTATTTGGTTGTAGCGGAGCTTCAGGTCAGTAGGATAAAATGACTTTTTTAGGCTGAGTCGAGAAGGAATTTCGCAAACCAAGTCAATTCACAATGACATTACTTCCTTCACTCTCAATACGAACTTCATTGTTTCACTCTACCCAACTTTGTTTACACTTGAATTTTTTTTTTCACAAGTTGAGTGTTTGACTTCCTCAACTACTAATTTTCTTGACTAAACTTCCTTTTTATTGCTTTTTCTCTTTCTCTTTTTTTTTTCGAGTATAGACTGCAACTTTTTCTCTTTTATTCAAATCATTACACAGTCACCAATTGGCACAAGATAGAATTACATTCCTCTAAATTCAGTCCATTACACAACCATCGCTCAACACAAGATATTCATTGCAATTTCTTAGACTTAGACCACAGCACGATCCTTAATCAACAAAAGCTTGCGAATCCCTTCTCTATGGGTTCAAAACAGAGACAGTGCAAAAGAAAGGGTATTCGTGGCTTGTAGCGTGGCATCAAAATTTCAAGGAAAGGCTAAGGCTCAAAAGGGCTTCTATTGGTACATGTATCATGGTAGGCCCTTTTAGCAGATCAAATTTGGTTTAACCTAATGCCTTTACTATATTTTGCATTTGACCCAAGAAACTACAATGGCATGTACAGAAAAGCAAATCCAAGAACAAATCAACCATGCAGGACACACATCAAAGAAATAAGAGCTTAATATAAAGAGTAAAAGCAACTTATAAGCTCAAAAGCTCACAAATTATGGTTTATATGTGTTCCTCCCATCCAATTATGAGTATAGGTCATTGCTTAGTCTTCATTCCGAACTCAAAATCTAGGGGATAAGGATAGAATGAAGTTACTCGGGGCGGTATTTTATCATATCTATTTTGGTTTGACTCAATTAGGTTGCAGAAATTTTTCACTTTGTCCCCATTTTCAAACTAATTCAGAAATTATTGGAAAACTCTGTGCTCATTCTTTGTCCGATTATGCAATTTAGGAAGTTGGTGGTTCAAAAATAATCATAAGTGAGGCCGCTTCCTATTATACCAAAATGTGGGCCTAAGCACAATTAAAAAAAAACTAACAAAAAAATTGAAAGAAGATGAACAAAACAGGGATAACAAAAAATAATAGATAATCATTCCCCCCACACTTGAATTTCACATTGTCCTCAATGTGGAGCGTGACAATACAAAATAAAATAGGGGAATGTGAATGGAATCAAAGGAGGGGACATTTTTTTTTTTTGAATGAAATTAACTAATAAGGAAAATGACAAAAATGAAAATAAAAAAAATAACAATTTGAGGGAGTAAAGAAACTTCCCTCTTGGGTTGCCTCCCGAGCAGCGCCTTTGTTTACTGTCTTTGGCTAGACTTGTTATTTCCTCATTCAACCGGGATTAGGTGGATTTCCAAAGCTCAACTTCTTTTTCATATTTTTCATTAGGGCCTGCAAGACAGGGGCAAAAGCATGTCATCAGAAGTTGGCAATGTAATACACGAGATTTTACCTGGCTTTTCACCATTTCCACCAAGTTTGAAAGTTTCCTGTACTGAAGAATCAATAACATTAACATAATGAACAGGATTATCATTATCAAGGTAGTTCACGGAATCATAAATATTAAACTGAATAATTTCATTATCAAATTCCATGGTTAGTGAGCCACTACTAACATCTATCTTGGTCTTAGATGTTTTTAGAAATGGTCTTCCTAACAAAATAGGAGTAGAGTTGGGGGAGTGGTCATCATTCATGTCTAACACATAAAAGTCATCCGGGAACACTAACCCTCCTACTTGCACTAGCACATCCTTAACTACCCCATTCAGATAGGCGTTAGAGCGATCAGCCAATTGAATTATGACATTCGTTTCAGTTAAATTGGCCAGTTTTAAAGAAGCATAGGTAGACCTAGGCATTACATTGATAGATGCTCCTAAGTCTATTAAGGCACGATTTATTTTCTTATTGCCTATTTGACAAGGTATGGTAAACATACCTGGATCTTTGCACTTGAGAGGTAATTTTCTTTGAAGAAGTGCAGATACAGACTCACCCATTCTTACCATCTCATTTTCCTTTAGCTTTCTCGTATTGGTGCATAGATCCTTCAAAAATTTTGCATAACGGGGCACTTGCTTGATTACATCCAATAGAGGAATGTTGACTTCCACCTTCCTGAACATCTTCAGGGTTTCTTTTTCGTTGCCCTCCTTGTTTGCTTTTGCTAACCTGCTGGGAAAGGGAGGTGGAGTCAGTTTAACATTTAAAGTGGGGTCAGTCTTTACCTGAGAGTTTTGTGAGGTGTCGTCTTTCTTTCCAGCTTCTGTTTCTTCAACTTCCTCTTCAATTGCAGATGGTTTCATTTGCAGCCCCTCAACCTCCTTTTCCCTTCGCAGGGTTATGGCACTCACGTTCCTCGGATTAACTTCAAGTTGAGATGGTAATTTGCCTCCGGATTGTGATTCCAACCTATTGATGGTTGTGGCCATTTGACCCATTTGGTTTTCCAGATTTTGAATGCTAGACTTGGCGTCCTGTTGAAATTGAAGTGTGTTAGATGCCAAGGCTTTAACCATGTCTTCAAGGGACATACCTGAGCCTTGAGGTTTTTGCTGATACTGCCCCTGTTATTGGAAGGTTCCTTGTTGTTAAAATTGCCCTTGAGGTTTGTTTGAAATGAAACCTGGGGGATTGTTAATTCCGTAGAAAAGGTTGGGGTGATCCCTCCATCCTGAATTGTAGGTATTAGAGTACGGATTGTACTATTGTCTTTGGAACGGAAAACTCTCTGCAGCACTTACCTGTTCACCATTTCCCTCTTGCAACACCGGACAAGTATCTGTTGGATGTCCGAAGTTTACACATATCCCACAAGCTTTGACCTGTTGTGCCTTCCCTACAACAAGTTGTTTAATGAGATTTGTTAGTTCAAACAATTGACTTTCAATATTGGAACTACTTACCTCATTCATGCGCCGAACTTGCATATCCCTGTTGGAGTTGAACTGCTGAGTGTTCTCAGCCATATTGGAGATTAAAGCCCGTGCTTGTTCCGGTGTCTTGTCCATCAATGCACCTCCGCTTGCGGCATCTATCATGCTTCTATCCATCGGTGCTAGACCTTCATAGAAATACTGTACCAAGAGTTGTTCGCTAATCTGATGATGGGGGAAACTCGAGATGAGCTTTTTGAAGCGCTCACAATACTCATATAATGATTCACCATTGTTTTGGGGCACCCCACATATTTCCTTTCTGATCGTCCCAGCTCTTGATGCAGGAAAGTACTTCTCCAAGAAAAGCCTCTTCATATCATTCCAAGTAGTGACTGTTCCAGACGGTAGACAATAAAGCCAGTCTGTGGCGGCATCCTTCAATGAGAATGGGAAAGCTCTCATTTTTATTTGCTACTCGATAATGCCCGTTGGCCTCATACTGTCGCATACCATATTAAATTCTTTAAGGTGTCTGTATGGGTTCTCACCGGGATGTCCTCGGAAAGTTGGCAGAAGATGGATCAGTCCGGATTTTAGCTCAAAAGTTCTGCCTTATTCCATTGCTGGAAAAGTGATGCATAGTGATTGTTGAGCAACATCCGGGGTAGCTAGTTGTTTGAGAGTCAGATTATTGTTATCTATTGTCATTGGTTGTGCTGCTCTTCTTTGCTGTCGAAAAGTTTTCTTGATTTTTTGGTCAAAATAAAAAAAAAAATCAAAATTAGTTGATCGAGTTCTATGCATATAAGCAAAGAAGTAGATAGGGAAGGTTTATTTATTTATTTTTTTAAAAAAAATTATAGAAATAAAGTGAAAATAAAATAAAAAAATAAAATATAGAAAAAATAAAATTCTAATTGATTAAACACAAAATTGGTTAACCGTTCCCCGGCAACGGCGCCAAAAATTTGATGCGTGTCGCAATGCACCAAAATAATAAATAATTCCTTACTCGCTAAATATTAATTAATAATGTAGTAGTGAGAGTAAGTGTCGATCCCACGAGGAACGGAAACTAATTTTAGTTGTTCGATCAATTAAAATGGAATGGGGGGTTTGTTGTTTGAAATTGCTTGAATAAAAAATATGCATAAAAATAAACAATTCAATATGACTAGAGAAATAATATAAGAAGAAATCTTGTTCTCGGGTTCGGTTGTGCCCTTAATTAATGTTATACTTTTCCTTGTAACGTGTTTATATCTCTATTCAATTATCAATCATAAATAATCAACAAGCTCTGATTATCTAAATTCTTCCTTATGTATATTGATTCAAAACAAGTCCTTCGAACCAATTCTAGCCACGGACAATCCTAAACAAGCTCTTAGGATTTAATACACGACTAGTATGAAAATTTAGAAGAATAGATTGAATTGGATCGTTAATTTCACAAGCTCGAATTAATCAATCCAAGTTGAATTATTACTAAACCTGCACGAGATTTATTTGCTACTAAAATAAAGATTCAATGACAATTACGGATCAAGAATCTAAACATAGCATATTCATGAATCCAAAGATCAATAATCCAATTGGCCAAATTAAACTATTAATCAAATAAACTCAATTGAAAATTCAAAACATAATAATACAACAATTGAAATAAAGGAATAAATTCACGCTACTAATTTGTAGGAAAAGAAAATAACATAATTAAATTGACACAACTTCCCCTTTGAACAAGATATGGAATTTAGCTTAGCATGGTTGTGGTAAAATTTTCAAGTTGCTTCATGAATTTCATTGTTGTTGATATTCTTGCGCTTGAAAATCTCCCAAGAATGCTCTATATTTTTCTCTCAATTTTCCTCAATGTTCACCCTCATTTTTGTGATGATTTTGCTCCTTTAATACTCCCAAAATCGTGTCCTAACTTTACCCTCCAAGTATAAAGGGGTCAAATTATAGCATAGCAATAATCCAGGGTCATTCTTCCTAGGGATTTTATTGGTATCATAATATTTGCTAAATTCAAAACTTAAACTATGATTTCAATTGTTTTTAAATGAATAAAAAAGGAATATAATTAAATTGCAATGAAGGGGAAAATTGAGTGAAGTTATTCTTTCGCTATCAATTGGGTTTTGCAAATAAGATTAATATGAATTTCTTGAAATCGATAAGATAAGAAATATTAGTGAGAAAATTACTCAATTTATTCTATCTTGTTTTGTCGAGCATGTTGTGTGCATATTCAATACACACCACATCAGCAACATTCATACAAGTAAAATAATTTGAAAATTTAAAACAATTTGTAAATTTTTATCAATAACAAGAATTCGTTCATGACGAATTAAAGCATACCCATTAAAGTTAAGAATAACTCCCCTCAAATATAACTTAGCCGAACATAATTAAACTAAACGAAATAATAATCAAACAAACGATTACCATTACTAAAGAACGTAATTCAAGTTTTCTAATTAAAATGCAATGACCAAAATATATCTAAAAATCAACTAACATCAATAATGGTTGTCAAGTTTTGTAATTATCAACCTTATTCCATTGCACACTCCCTGTGTATAATCAATATTTCTCAAAAAGAGCAATGGATATTGCAAAGACAAATAAAGAGGATGCATTTCGCTAATCCGTTGCAACGATCCATCACGTGGCGCAATAATGATATCCATGTGTCCAGATTGTGTATCAAAATCCATCGACAATAAAGAGATGCCAACAACTAACTATTTTTCAAATTCTTTTCCCATAACGACATACTTATTGAAATATAATGTTAATAGATTGTTCTTCAGGAGTGTACTTAGTTTTCAAGTTACCGAACCTCTTATGGGGTTATACAATTTTTTATGTGTATTATATACTCTTCAAGAGTATACATATCCTTAGAGGTCCATCTTCATAATCTATTCTATTTTTCTTTTTCATTTGAAGATTTTTATCTTGGAACTAAATGGAATCATGCTTCAGGGGTGCCTTAAATTTATTAATTTTAATGTTAATAGATTGTTCTTTTGATGATATCAATTTGAGTTGAAGCATTTAAAGCTTGTTTGTGATATATTGTCAATCTCTTTGATCAATAAACACGTTTAAATGAATTATTTTTCAAACTTTTGTTATAAATTAGTAATAAGTATGTGCTTTGTACGTCTTATGTATATGATGAATATTAAAGTAACGTTTTTAAGTAATAATATTGTTTTTAAAGTAGTTGACGTAATTGATATTGTTAGAGGAAAATTGTAAATGGTAAATTGACTTCAATTCCTAAAATATTAATATTTTATTGAAAATCTTTGTCCAGATCTTCGAAATATATATTAGACAATTATTTAAAATGTCAGTTTAATAAATAAATCGTGTGTGATATATTAAGAAGTAATCTTATATAATAAATATTAAGCAAATTAATAATTACTTCATAAAATATTTATGATAAATTACGAAAAAAATATGAAAAAAAATATGTCCATAGATAAATTAAATTAATTTGTGAGCATATTTTAATAATGACAAAAATGTTTAATATTTTGCTATTGTTTGAGATAAATTAAAATAAGATTTTAATAAAAGTCAAAGTCAACAATTAATTTTAATCACACATTTCATTGGACTCACAACTTTTCAATCACATTTTATTAATTTCTATCAAAATCAATTAAAAATCTGATTTTAATCATTGCCAAACAATGACTATATAAACTTAAACAAAAATTCCAGTTTTGATTTTTTTTCCTTTTACAAAGAGTTTTAAAATTATTTATTTTATATTCTTAATTAGAAAATAATTAAAAAATATATTTTCTCGTTATATAGGCCCTATTTGATGGATATTAAAATTAGATTTTTAGCAGAGTTTGATAAAAGTTGATGAAATGTGTAATTAAAAATTTATGAGACGGATGAAATATACAGTTATGATTAACTGTTGAATTTAAATTTGATAAAAATCTATTTTTTTTATCATAACCAATCAGGCTAAAAATAAAAATAAAAAAATCTAGTTTTATCGGTAACTAAAACATAATTGTTTTAACTAAAAATAGAAAAAAATCGTTAAAAGCATAAACATGAGTAAATTAAAAAGTAATATCGCCTCCGTTTGGTAACACCGTGTGGTTTATAAATTGATTTATTTATGATTTTGAGGTAAAAAATAGTGATTAAAAATTGGAGAGAGAAAATGTATGTAGTTAAAAAGAGATTTGAGAAATTAGTAGTTTATAAACTAATTTATAAAATATTTTTTTACACTTTGTCAAACACATACTTAATTGAATAACCAATTTCAATTTAGTCAACGTGGATAAACTAATATTTTTGAAATAAGAATAAAAATAAATGTAAAATAAGTTTTAATAAATGAACTAAGGGTATTACCGGGAAAAAGGAAAAAAAATAAGGATAAAATGGAAATCAAAAGATTCTAATACATCCACACTTTTAAGATAGTGTAGATAGATGTAGATGGATAGATAGATGTAGATTGTAGATGTAGAATATCAAACACATACTTGATTGAATAACCAATTTCGATTTAGTCAACGTGGATAAACTAATATTTTTGAAATAAGAATTAAAATAAATGTAAAATAAGTTTTAATAAATGAACTAAGGGTATTATTGCGAAAAAGAAAAAAATGTGAGGATAAAATGGGAAATCAAAATATTCTCATCCATCCACACTTTTAAGATAATGCAGATGTAGATGTAGATAGATAGATGTAGATATAGAAGATAGACATAGATTGTCCTGTGCAAAGATCTATTTAATACAAATACATATACACATACACTTATGTTGATTATTTCAATCCTTCCTAATTCCTCCACCTGTTGCTGATAAAATGTCCAATAAAATTAAATATTATGAAGTGTCACCAAGATAGTGTTAAAAATATTTTATGAAGGTTCAAACTAAACATCTATTCTCATCATTCTGAAATATCCATTTTCAGTTGTATGTGATGGAGCGATTGTGCATATATTTCAAAAAAATATCATTGGATGTAGCATTCTTTAGTATGAAATGGTAAGCAATTTGTTCTCAATAAAAATGGTTTAGAAATTAATTATATTCATAATTCAACAACGCTAGAATTTGTAGCAGTAATTGAACACAATAATGGACAAGGACACAGAGAAATAGACTTGGATCAGAATTCCTCCATTTTCTGAGTATTGCTACGCTGAAGCCAATCTGTAGGTTTACGATTGAACTAGAGGAAAGTGTGGCCAATTACAATTGTAGGAAGTTAATCACTTTAGATGGTGAATCAATTTGCAGAATCTGAAGCACAATTCTTTGTTTGACTGAGACGGAACATGGAGATTCCCCATGAATCATTCGCTGAAGCTATCTAAGGAAGGAAGCCAATAAATGCAAGTGCAAAATCCTTTGAGACCGTAACTAATGAAGGAGGAACTGGATTGGTTCCTATCAGGAAAGCTTCAAATAACTGAGAAAGATGAGGATGATGTACATAAAGTGGTAGATGAGTCTAATAATTTCTAAGAGGGCGATTCCTCTTAACAAAGGGGAACTTTGGGGGGTAAAAAACTCTATTTTAACATCCAGTTACCTTGGTAAAAAGAAAGGAATCCTTATCGCAAAAATGAGAAAATTTAGAAACTGACAATAAGCACATAAAACAAATACAGAATATATATAGTGTTAGCTAACATAAGTGTACGGATCTCACAAGTAATAGAGTGGATTTAAGTCCATATATCGCACCTACAAGGATTGTGCAAATTATATTTTAGATTACGAATTCTTAATCAGAACTAGATAATTTGATTTGACAAATTTTGTTTGAAAGTTAAATTAACAATTAAACTAAATAGCAATGGAAAATTGACTTGTTAAAATGAATTAAACATGTTAGAATCATGAATCCATTTTAATCCTATAATCCACATCTTGACTTAGATAATTAACAACAAATTATGGGATATTGAAAATTCGTGTTCCTAAAGTTATTTATGTCTCCTTTCGAGCGATGCATAAAAACTTTTTCCCACATGCAAATTGACAAAATTCCAAAAGGACTTTATAAGGCATACTTCATTTACACATTTCATCAAACACCTAGAAAACACTTGCAATTCTAACCTTAGTCTTGACATAGTATTTATTCAATCATTATACAGCATCACAACTAACCAAAAATGACATAAACCACCTTAAGAGTTAACCATCAAGCTTAAATCAACATCCCAACTTAAAACAACTTTAGGTATTAATAAGTCTAATTTAAATGGGGTGTTTTAGGCTCATATATCATAAGGACATCAACTTAGTTTTAAACAAGTTATGAAATAAGTCATTAAAATACATCTTCTTTACTCAAACCTTTTACATAATGCCATCATCATCAAAATTTAATATCCCCATTCAAAAATCAGATTTATAGTATCAATAACACCCATATAAACAAGAAATTACCTTAATTTAAATGTCCAAATCTGCACTTAAAATTTTTGTCAAGTTCAACCTCTAATACTTCGTAACCTTCATCCAAGTATTCCTCCACTTATAATCATACTCATAAACAAAACCATTGTTGCTTTACTGAAACAATTCATCAAACAGTTAGAGGGCAATTGTGTTCTTAACTTTCAATCTTAAACATAGTTTATCCACTCAATCATAATCAATAAGAACCATATTAGAATTTGAGATTTAAAGATAGTACTTCAACAAAATATAAAAAATTTAATACAATATTACACAAATCAAGTTTCATTCACCTATAACTTAGATAAGATGATTTTGACTCATAACATCTACAATTATTTAACCAAGTGTTAGAGTAACTTCAACAGACTAAAATCTTACTTCTTAATCCAAGTTTTACCTAGAAATCCATCCAAAAATGAGGGTTTCTCACTTTGGAACAATCTGCTCAGAATTGGGATAAGATACTAGAAGCCTCTCGTTTTGCCTTTGCCAATGCTACTAGTAGCCTCGGTACAGCAGAATTTCCTTTCTCTTCTCTTTTCCTTCTCTTTTTCCCCTTTTTCTTCTCCTTTTTCCTTCCATTTTTCGTCCAGCAGCCTGCCCATGGTTCCTCTCTTGTGTCTCCACCGAAAAATGAAGGAGAAATAGGGTTAAATCATTCCTAGAATCAATTGTTTCAATCATCTTCAACTTTACTAACTTTAAACTTGCTAAATCAATTCAAAACCAAAATTTAAACCTTAAACATGAAGGAGAGATTACTTCTTACCTTAAGAATTGAAATAGGGATTCAAAACCTAAACTTGAAACCTTCCTTCCTCAAGAATCAATTGATGGCAATCCCTCTCTCTTTCTCCTCCTTTTCCCCTATGATTCTCTCTGTCTTCTCTCTGTTTTTGGGCGAAAAAATGAAGAGGAGAAGGGCTAAATTTCGTTCTATATAGATAGATTTATGATAGGTTTGTAAAACAGCCCATTACTTTCAAATTTGTACAAGTTAGTCCTTATGTAATTGCAAACTAAGTCCTCAAAGCTTTCTTTCTATCATCCAAGCCCTATAAATTTTGGTAAATAATTACTTATAACAAAATAAGTTGATGTTCCAAACACGTCCTTAAGGTAGTATGACAAGTGTCTCACTTTTATATTATTTTACTACAAAATCCCAATTTTTTCTTTTCAAGGTGCCACTTTCAAGTCAATATTTGAAGGTCAATACGAGCTCTGTTTTGGCCAATCTTTATATCATTGTAAATTTTATACTTCAAGCTTCGCAACAGTTACACATGCAAAGAAATCGGATCATTATACTGCCCGTACCATTCATCCAAAAATGGCTGCTCTGCTGGGTTTTTACACTTGGCAAAATTTCTGAAATTTTCAGCACCTTTACCATTTCAAGCATGCAACTTCAACTCAATATTTGAAGCACTTCACAACCTCAATTGTACTCAAATTTGACATCAATACGTACATCTCATTGTGTACTATAAGGAAGTATAAGATGCAAAGACATCGGA
Source organism: Ligustrum vulgare (assembly GCA_963555705.1). Taxonomy (NCBI): domain Eukaryota; kingdom Viridiplantae; phylum Streptophyta; class Magnoliopsida; order Lamiales; family Oleaceae; genus Ligustrum; species Ligustrum vulgare. The sequence goes on from OY743184.1 coordinate 28,987,129, forward strand.
TTACCATGTTGCTCGTACCTTCCTCTCAAACAAATATGGCTACTCGACCACAACTTTACACTTAGAATTATTTTAAAGATTTTCAGCATTCCAACTATTCTTTCAATGCAACTTTAGCTCCATTTTTGAAACACTCTCGACCTTCATTGTGATCAAACTTGATACCAATACTTAGATCTCATCATGAACTATAAAATGGTATAATTTGCAATGACCAAAGATTACTATATAATCCATAAAATGATCCCAAAATTGTGTTAATCACAATGACAAAACTGTAATTAATAGGACTTTCTAAAATTTCCAACTTAGTCCTCAACTATAAAATTCCATTCGGTTCAGTTCAAACATCATATACAACTTTATTTTATGCCAATTTAATCTCCAAAGTTACCAATAACGTCAATTTCTCCCATTTTCTTATAAATTCTATATTATCTCGTCGTACAACACGTGAAATTGTTTCTTCTTTAAGAAAAAAACTTGATTCTAACTTTCTAAATAAATTATCTAGGGTACAAAATTTTCGAGTTGTTACATAGAATGCTGAAGAAGCAGATGATGTGCCTAACAACGATGATGATGAGAATGGCCTCGATGGTTTGGGGGACTAGTACCACTATTTTAAATTATTGATTGTAAAATGCTTTTTGAATTATGCATTGTAATAATAATAATAATAATAATAATAATAATAATAATAATAATAATAATAATAATAATAATAATAATGCTTGTACAAGTTGTTTCTATTTTTTTTAATTTTTTTGAAGTTGCATATCTATAGATATATTTTAAAAATTTTCTGTATATGGACGACAAATTTCATCCGTATAGGTTTAAAATAATAGCAATGACGTTATTGGAGCGAAAATGTCGCTTCTATAGATCGAAAAAGGAAAAAAAATATGACGGGGAATCTGGGATGACATTGTCATCCCTATATGGGTTACAAGAGGGGACTTTTTTCGCCTCTGTTAGTCTATAGGAGCGAGTTTCGTGCCTATAGGGACGACAAATGTCGCCCTTGTTTGTCCCGATTCTTGTTGGACTACACGGAGTACCAAGAGATATTTGAGACTTGCCTTTTCTTTTAGATTACTAAATGAAAGAAGAAAACTTAATTTTTCATGGTAATACTTTACTAAATCATTGCATAGCTAAGTTAGAATAATATATCCAATCACTCTAAGTGAAGCTTAGGAGATCTAACCAGAACTTTTTTCGGTATTTCCATTCACTTAATATAGAATTTGGAAGTATAAAATATCAACATTTTTTTTTCACTCCGTTGTAATGTGATAATGACAGTATTATGCTTTCACCTGTGGTGAAATAGGTTCTTTTAGAATCAATTTAAAATGTACGAAAGCTCTCTTTCGATGGCAAAGTTGAGATTGAGATCATCATTATGGTAATTTGAAGGCCTCTAAGGGCACAGATGCCCTCATTGAACTGAATGTCCAGGCTATTAGATACCTCAAGAAAACCTGCCAGAACATATATATCAAGTTTTAAATATTTTCACTCAATTAAAATGATAGAATTATTATATTATAATAATAAAAAATATGAAAAAACACTTACACTTACTTCACGCTTCTTCCTCATTTCTCGAATGTTTGTAAAAATGTTATCCCTCTTTTCTAAAACTGCTACCAAATCATCCTGCAAAACATTGATCTCTTTCTTTAGAGACTCATTTTCTTCATCAAGTTGCAAGTTTGGCCTTAACCACGTGTTGTTCCTTTTGAACTTCATCGAGATGATAAGAAAAAACATATAATGCACCAAACAGTACAGATTTTATGAGCTTATTTGGTGTAGGAGTCTTTGGATGAATTTTGAGTTTTTTGAGAATGTGTGGTTGAAAAATGTGAAAAATGACGGGTCTCATAAAAATATATGGTTAAAAATAAATTTGAGAAAAAGTTCGAAAATTTTACATTTACCAAATAGGCTCTACATAGATAGCATCTTACTTTTGACCTGCTCCTGAATATCCTGTTTTTTACCAAATAATTCTCGAGTCTTAGCCCCCTCGGTAGAAATTGCAATGACCTTTTCTTATGTCCCTTCAAGTTGTTTAATTTCTCTTAGTATTTGCTTCTCTTCATTTAGAGGAAAGCTTTCATGTTGAACGCGATATTGCAAACTTTTGATCTGATTAATTAAAAATGTTATTACATTGAACATTAGCACTTTCAGAGCAATAAGAAAAGATCAGCTTACAAGATCATTTTGCAACATTGAACAACAGTTACCCCTACTCATAACCATTCAATTTCTCATGTATTTTCACATATTTTGCAGGATTATGCTACTTGTACAACTCTTGGTTGACAACTTCTTTTAACAACTTACTAAAATACAATATTTTACTATTTTCTTTATTTTCTTTTTTATAATTTAGATAGTTTTGATTTTCAGATGAATTTTATTAATCTTTGAAATATAATTTCTTACAATAAAATGAACAGAATCTACAATTAAATGTTAAATTTTTTTCTTCTATGATTATATCAACTTTTTCAATTTTTCTTTCTAAATTACTAAAAAATCTTTGCCTATCCTTTATGATTCTAGTAAATATTAAAGGATCTATAAATAATTGTTGTTTTATTGCTAGATCAAACTGGTTATAATGTCTTCCTAAATCTTCTCTTATATATTTTAGTTGTGTATATGCTTCTTTATCAGATCTATAAACTTCTATAATTCTTGGAATTAAAATAATAGTAGGTTTCGAATCCATAAAACAATTTTATCTAAAACGGTGTAATTAAACAAGATAATAAATTCATATAACAAATTCAATAATAAAGACGATATATAATCCATCATAAATAATTAACAATACTTCGTTCTATCTATGGGTCTATCACGCTTCATTGTAAAACTAGTTAAAAGACTTTTTACTAAATACTTCTCAGTTATTTATATAAGCATTAAACACTACACCATAGGTGATCGTTGCCACTCAAAAGACTTATACATTAATGGATGCTCGGATGACTCACTCCAATACTTTTGTTTAATCTCTTAAATAAACACTTTAAAGAGGTTCTACACAATTCAATTTCATTTCCTACATCTGGATGTACTCTGTTACTAAAAAATTTATAATCTTATAAACTCATATATAAATAGTATCATTAATTATATAATGACTTCATATATATCTAGGTGAAGTTTAGTTAGCCATAACTTCTATTGATATTTGTTTTAGAATTGTTTGTTTGAAAGAATTTTGTTTGATCTAGCAATAAAAGATTATAGAGATGAAGGAAAGATAAAATTTTAATGGATTGTAATTTTTATTTCTTCTAAACTTTGGTGTGTTACAGTGAGGGGAACTCCTACTCTTATAGATGCTAAGAGATAAAATAAGATTACCTATCTTTTACCTCTACTTAGTGAAATTAAAGAAAATAAAGTGATAAAGTAAAGTTACAAAAAAAAAAAAATTCAACTTTTCTAAAGTTACCCATGGGTCTGATCCCTCGCGTCTTCAAAATTCATATAGGTATGTTTCATCTTCATTATAGCTCGGTTGGTCCCCACAAATTTTACATTTGTGGCATGTCTCCATTTTCCTTAGGTGGTGTAGTTGGCATACAGCTCTTGGCTCACGTCTAAATTACTGATAAGAATGTTCTCGGCATATTCTTTTAATCTTCATAAATAAATGATTGTTGTACGTTCTGCTTAACATTGGCCATATTGTGTATCACTATTTTGTCATCTTTAGTTTTCTATACCCAAAAATTGGTGCCTTGTGTAAGGGTATCTTGTAATTCTGTACATAAGTCTAAGACCAAGAGCCATTTTCTCTGGGATGGCTTTTATCTGTTATTCCTTGTCAGATGGTTTAACTTTTGATTCACTTAAAATTGATTTCTTTGTTACTCCACTTTTAATTGTATGTTTTTCTTTAAGGCACATCGCATCAATAAATTATGAGATAAGAGAGTAAATTCTGACATAGATAATTTCCGCTTTGGTAGTTCCAAAATATGTCTTTATGACTACTTTAATTGAAATTAGTAGCAAAGATATTTCTTTCATCTTCTTGCTGGGGTAAATGCATTGTAGTATAATAACTTTATTGATTTTTTGATAATTAATTGTCCTTAGCCAATTCCCTTCTTTTTTTTCTTTAGGAATTCAACATATAGTTTCTTTGTTGTCTGCTCCTTTTTTTCCAACTACTAAAAAAGTTTCTTTAGATTGTTCAATAGCTTTGTTAATGACTTTGGAAGATGAACTTTCAATAATTGCTAAGTTAGATATTTCTTCTTCAATAGGAAGTTTGTAACAAAATTTTTTTGTCGGAGAAGACTCAGTTCCTCCTTTGTTCAATTTTTCAGGAGAATTAACTCCTGATTTGTAATGTGATAACTCGTTACTAGTAAATTGTGACATGCAAGTTTGCACATTGTTGTATTAATTTGTATTATTGATGTTGATTTTGCGAAACAGAACTCTTCTATTTTTCTATGTAGATCTTCCAAGTCTAGATAAATAATTTGCAATAACATTGACAGTACATTTCATGTGGACAATTTCAATACCATAATGACTAAGTTCTACTTAACATCTTATTAATCTTTTGTTAGAAATAATTGAAATAATTTCTTTAGTTAACCAATATCTTATTTGGGTATTATTAGTCCTAATTTTAAACTTTGTAGTTACAATAAATAACTCAAATTTTTTAATAGCTAATTTAAAGGCAATTCCTTTTCGTTAATATGATAATTAATTTGTGAAGTGAAAGTACCACTAGTGTATTGTGACATTCTTTCATCATCTTATTTTGGGTAAATATATTTAATATTTGTAATTTTTTTTCGTCTTTGGAGCTATTACTATTTAGTTTTTCATTTTAATCTTTTTTGTGAAGGAACTAAGTTTCTCGTTAAGTTAGGTATATATTTTTTGGTTTGTTTCACTGTAACGCCCCTGAATTTTTCGATTCCTAAACCTTGGAGTGTTACTAAAAACAATTTGATTTTCTTAAAGAAATGTGAAAGCATAAACAAATAAATAGTTTTACTAAACATGAAATTGAAATTCTTTACAATCAAATCATTATAACATAATTTAACAAAATAAACATGTTTCCTTAAACTCCCTTGGCAGTCTGCATCACCATTCCGCCACAATTCATTCAGTCCTGAACTTGCCTGTAAAATGTTTTAAAATATGAAATGAGTATACAAATATACTCAGTATAGATCTTGTGCCAGTATTTTTACAATTTAATATCAAAAGCAAGTAGATTACGTCATAACATACTTTCTTAGTGGGATAAAAACCAGACCATCTCATTCTCACTTTAGGTCATACTCATTCTCCTTCTCCACTTAGGGTTTAGTCATGTGACTGGTTTTCGCAGATCTACATAATACCCTTTGGTATTACCAATAAGATTCTCATTACTATTAATTTGGATCACATAAAACGCATAAAATAATCAAACTTAAAATATTAAAAAGCGAAAACATGAACCATTTGCACTACTACAAAAATGGACTTTTCCAACATTTAAATGACAACATTTGCTAATTGAATGTTGCTAAAAGTGGTCTACCGCAACATTTTGTAATTGAATGTTGCATTTGATATGAATATTTGAGATTTATCCATTTTTGCAATATTTAAAAATTGTTGCGATAAGTTGAAATTTCTGCAACACTCAAATTAAGTTTTGGCAACGTTTAAAAATCGTTGCAATAAATAGCCTATTGCAACGTTTTTTAAAAGTTGCAAAACCAAAGTTTTTACAACGTTTAAAAAACGCTGCAAAAGTTAAGATTTTGCAACGTTTAAAAAAAGGGAAAATTACATAAAACCTTGTGTTTCAAAGATGCAATTCAAAAATCATGTGAAAGAAATCTTTTTTTAAAATTCAGGTATTAATTCATATAGTTACGTGTTTAATAATTAAAAATAAATATAATGATATATATATAAGATAAACATAATTATCTACTATACATTATATTAAAACTAATATAATATTAAATCAAAATTTCAAATTTTGACGTCACAACCTACCACCACCCCACCCTGCAACTCCCGCCCGCCCACCCACCACCCCACCCCCACCCCCACCCCCACCCTACCCTACCCTACCCCCACCCACCCACCCACCCCACATCACCCCAAACCAAAAATAAACTTTTTTTTTCTTTCGATGTTTTCCTATCATTCCCCATCTCACCCCAACCCCAACCCCACTGGACCCTACTCCGCCTTATTACAAAGTGACAAATTGATATCACCCCAACCCACCCCACCCCACCCCACCCCACCGCAAAGTGACAAATTGATCTCACCCTCGCCACATCCCTAGACCCCACCCACCCACTCTGTCCACCCATATCCTACCCCACCCTAAAAATAAGTTTATTTTTATTTTTCCTCGATGTTTTCCTACACTTCCCCATCCCAGCCCAACTCAACCCCACTCCACTCGATCCTACCCTACCCTACCTCATCGCAAAGTGACAAATGATCTTATCCCATTCACAGACCACCACCCCACCCCACCCCACGCCAAAAATAATTTTTATTTTTTTTTCCTTTCGATATTTTCCTATCATTCCCCACCCCACCCTACCCTACCCCACATCATCTTAAAGTGACAAATTGATCTCACCCTAACCACATCCTCCGACCCCACCACCCCACCCCGCCTCACCACCCATATCCTACCCCACCCCAAAAATAAGTTTATTTTTATTTTCTCTCGATGTTTTCCTATACTTCCTCAACCCACCCCACCCATCCCACCCCAACCTAACCCCACTTGACCCTATCCTACCCCACCTCATCACAAAGTGACAAATTGATCTCACCCTAGCCAGATCCCCCGACCCCACCCACCCACCAACCCCACCTCACCACCCATATCCTACCCCACCCCCAAAAATAAGTTTGTTTTTATATTCTCCCAATGTTTTCCTACACTTCCCCATCCTATCCCACCCCACTCCACTCCACTCGACTCTACCCCACCTCATCGCAAAGTGACAAATTGATCTTATCCCAGCCACAAACCACGACACACCCTGCCCGCCTCGCCACCCACCCTACCCCACCTCACCGCAAAAACGATTTTTTTCCTTCTACTTTGCCACCTACCACCACCCAGCCCAACACCACCCTACCGATCCCACCCCACCCCAAAAATGATTTTTTTCCTTCTACTTTTTCATGCCCCCACCAACCCCACCCCAACACCACCCTGCCCACCCCACCCCACAAAATGAGTTTTTTTTTATCTCTCCATGTTTTCCCACCCTACCCTGCCACCCACCCCACCAAAAAATGATTATTTTCTTCTAATTTTCCACACCCACCCCGCCCCTACCAACTACCCACCCAAGCCATCGACCTCACCCCACCCAAAAATGATTTTTTTCTTCCACTTTTTCACACCCCACCAAGACCCTACCCTTGCACCCACCCCACTATACCCACCCATCCCATTCCTACCCACCCCCCCAAAAATGATTTTTTCTTCAATTTTTCACACCCTCACCTACCTCGCTCCAGACCCTATCCCGCCACCCACCCAACCAACGACCCCACCCAAAAATGATTTTTTTCCTACTTTTTCACACTCCATCCCGACCCTACGCCCGTCACCCAACAACCCCACCACTACTCACCCCACCCCAAAAATGATTTTTTTTCTTTTCCACACCCGTCTCGACCCTATACCCGTCACCCACCAACCCCACCCCTACCCAAAAATGATTTTTCTTCTTCTAATTTTTCACACCCCGTCCCTACCCCGCCACCCACCCAACAAACCGACCCCACCAAAATTTATTTTTTTCTTATACTTTTCCTCGTCCAATGATCACAAAAAGTTATAGATGATCACAACTTTTAATATAATTGGTCACAATCATTTATAGTTGGTCACATATTATTTATTTATTGGTCACAACTTACTCGTTTTTTCATGATTAGTTAATATTTTTTGTCATAGTTACCTAATAATTGGTCACATTCCCTACTCGTCATAAGTCCCACAAAGTCACATTTAGTTGACATTTTGGTTACACTTACCTAATAATTCGATCACCCCACCCCCACATGCAAAGTCACAACATGTCACACAATTGGTCACACAATGTCACATTACAAATTTAGTTGAAAAACCTCACCCACCTACCTACACATTCCTAAAGTCGTAGTTGATCACACAAGGTCATAATTTGATCACACAAGGTCAAAGTTTGGTCACACGAGGTCACAGTTAGATCACAATTAGTTTAGTTGCAAAATTCGGTCACACAAAGTCACAATTCGATCACATAAAGTCACAGTTGGTCACACGAAGGCACGGTTTGATCACGCAAGGTCATAGTTTGGTAACACGTGTGACCGAACTATGACATCGTGTGATTGAACTATGACCTTGTATGACCGAATTGAGACTTTTTTTGATCGAACTGTGACCTTGTACGTTCCAATCGTGACTTTGTGTGATCAAGTACGGGATGTGACCAATTATTAGGTAAACGTGACCAAAATATTTGCTAATTGTGACTTGTGAGAAATAGGGGATGTGACCAAGAAAACTAAGAATATGGAATGTAACCAAATATTAGGTAATTGTAACAAAAATGTTAACTAATTGTGATTGAGGAAACGTGTAAATTATGACCAATAAATAAATAATATGTACCAATTATATGATAATTTTGATCAATTATAGGAAAATGTGATCAAAATATTGACTAATTGTGAGTTTGTGCGACTTATGATAAGTGCGAATGTGATCAAGAAAACAAGTAAGTTTTGATCAATAAATAAATAAATTGTGATCAATTATTTATGACTATGACCAATTATTAGGTAACTATGACCAATAAATAAATAATATGTAATCAATTATGGATCATTGTGACCAATTATATAGATTGTGACCAACTGTGACTTGGTGTGACCATTGGACGAGGACCTGATGTGACCTACAATTGTGTCAAATATAACTATGTGTGACAGAACTGTGACTTTGTAAGAACGAAGCGTGACTTTATGTGATCGACCTGTGACCTCGTGTGATCTAACCATGACCTCGTTTGACCTAATTGTGACCTCCTGTGTGACCTCGTTTGACCAAACTGCGACTTTGTGTGACCGAACTTTGACCTTGTGTGACCAACTGTGACTTTGGAGGGGTGGGGTTTTACAACTAAATTTCTAATTGTGACTCTGTGTGACCTTATGTGCCTTAACTGCGATCTCGTGTCAACTTACATGATTGATTGTGATTTTGGGGGTGGGGATAGTGGAGTAGAGGTCGGGTAGAGCTAGAAAAAGTAGAAGAAAACATTTTTTGTGGTGAGGTAGGATCGGGGTGGGGAAAAGTAGAAGAAAAATATAATTTTTTGGAGTGGGGTGGGTGGTGGGTAGGGTAGGGTCGAGGTCGGGTTAGTGGTTGGAAAAAGTAGAAGAAAAAAATTATTTTTTGGGTGGGTGCGTGGGTGGGGTGGGGTAGGGTGGGTTGAGATGTGGTGGTTGGTATGAAGTGTGAAAAAATAGAAGAAAAATAATTTTTTGATTGGGTATGGTGGGTGGCGGGGTGCGGTGCGGTGCGGTGGGATGGGGTGGGGCGGTTGGGGGGGAAGTGTGAAAAAATAAAAGAAAAATCATTTTTGGGTGGGGTGGGGGTGTAAAAAATACAAAAAAAATCATTTTTGGATGGGGGTAGGGTGCGGTGGGATAGGATGGGATGATTGAGGTGAAGTGTGAAAAAATAGAAGAAAAATCATTTTTGGGTGGGGTGGGTTGTGGTGGGGTTGCTAGGGTGTAGTGGGGTTGTTAGGGTGGGGTGTAAAAATATAGAAGAAAAATCATATTTGGGTGGAGTAGGATGGGGGTGGGGGTGGGGTGGGTGGCGAGGTAGGGTCGGGGAGGGTGGGTAGGGGTGTGGAAAATTAGGAGAAAAAAATTAATTTTAGGTGGGGTGGGTGGCATGGCAGGGTCTGGGCGAGTCGTGAAAAAATAGTAAAAAAATCATTTTGGATGAGGTGGGTTGGGGTAGGGTCTGGGGCGAGGCTGGTGGGGGAGTTGAAAATTAGAAGAAAAAAATTAATTTTGGGTGGCGTGGGTGGGGTTGGGGTAGGTGGATGGGTAAGATAGGGTAGGGTCTGGACGAGTTGTAGAAAGGTAGTAGAAAAAATCATTGTTGGTGAAGTGGGGTGTGGTGGGGTAGGGTATGGTCGGGTGGGGTGGGGAAGGGTGAAAAAATACTTCAAAAAAAAAATAATTTATTTTTGGAGTGGGGTGGGTGGGCATGGTGGGTGGGTAGGTGTGATGGGATGGGACTAGTGGGTGGGTGATTGGGTGCGTGGGGTGTGGTTGGGGTGGGTGGGTGGGTGGGTGAGTGAGATGAGAAAAAAATAAAAGTAAAATCATTCTTGTGGTGGGTGAGTCGTGGTGGGGTGGTTGTGTGGGTGGACGGGGTTGGGTTGGGGAGGAGTGGGGGGTGGGGTGGGTAAGGTGGTGTTGGGGGTGGGGGTGAGTATGAAAAAGTAGAAGGAAAAAAATTATTTTATGGGGTGGGGGTGGTTGTCGGGTTGGTGCGGTGAGTACAGGATTGGGTTAGAATAAAGTTGTTGTGGATTATGTATTGTTTTGATTTTATTATTTAATATTAGCCTTTATTTGACAACTCATTATAATTATTATAATATATTGTATTAATTAATTAATTAATTAACACCTGATTTTTTAATAAAAATCTTAAGTTTGTTATGTTTAAAAAGTGAAAGTTTTAGTTCTATAGTTGTATACTTTTCCCTTAAAAAAAAGTTGCAAAAGATAAAGAGTCCAGTCCAATTTCACCTCAACTACCCGTTTAATAATCCGGCCCAGTTAAACATTCCAGTCCATCCACAAGACATAAAGAACTAAGTCTGATATGGTTCCCTCACAACACCCGACCTACCCCCTCAGCCTCGTCGATCTCCATCATCTTACTCGTCGAGCTCTATCATCTCCTACCCACAAGCTATTTCTCCAAGCCATAAGCTATTTCTCCTACCCAGAATCCGATTGGTACTGCCCGCTCGCCCCTGCTCCTCCATTGGTCACGATTGGTACTACCCGCTCGCCCCTGCTCTACCGCTAGACACTGTTCCGCTGCTGGTCGCTGCTCCGCTAGTCCCTGCTATCCATTTTCGGCGACCCCGGCGCCAACTCTCCGACGACCGAACTCACCGGTGGTATATTATTTTGAGTTTATTGTTTTTTTTTTTTTCACAATCATTTTGAGTTTATTAGTTAATGGTTAGTTATGTTTGATTTATGAAAATGCTAGGTTTATGTCTTGATTTATGAAAATGATAGGTTTGAGTAGGAGTCACCGAGGATTGCCTTGTAGCAAGAACTGGAAACTGCCTCATCCTTTAAGACCAACATATTTTGAGAGCAAGAACTTCTTTTCTAATAATATCTCAACTAGACTTCCATAACACTGACAAAGCCTTGATGTCTTCTGACAACATTATTCTTGGTTTTAGATAATGGCAATGCGTCATCCCAGGAGACTTGTGTTGTCAGGTTGCCTTGGGGCTTTAATAGTAAGATTTGTGTTTTTCATCTATTAGTTATTCTGTTTATTATCCAATTTCTAATATCTTGAAACATTATAATAGCTGAAAATATTTTCTGAATTATAGATCATGACTATCTTATCTGCTCTTGTTGGCTGGGCAGCTCCAAAGCTGGTAAGAGTGATTTACATGTTCATATTTTTCAAGGGACCTGATGCTGTAAAGACATTGGATACATTTTCTGAGTTTAATCCGGATGTCTTACTGCATGATATCTGACAGACTTTAACTGTTTCAATATTTTTTCATGTACTTGATAATAGTTATAAATAAAATCTCCCTCCTTCCTCTTTCATCACTTTTTAGGCCACACGTTTGCTTTGAAGTGGCCCAATTAATCCTTTTAATAAATTGTTATTTCTCGTTTCCAGTTGATCCTAGCTTCCATTATGCCTGTAGTTCTCAAATCATTATACATGCTGATGCTATCTAAATTTTCAACCAATGTCCTGTGCATTTACATTGTCAAATGGGTTGCTTTTTAGGCTTGGACAGAGAATGTCAAAATATTGAGCAAAATGTTTACCTATATCTATATTATTAAGGCACTATGACCATTCTTCTTTCGATGTCAGTTGTCATTTGTCATTGTTTTATGATTTGCTCACTGACACTGCAATTTTAAATTATGTAGATCTCCCGTAAGTGGACTCATCATATCACAACCTTACTGTTTTTGGGTTTTGGTTTTTGGTTTCTATGGGATGCATTTAACGAAGGGTTCTGATTTTTTCCTCTCTTCCTTATTTTATTGTCCTCTTTCACATTTGGTAGACATAAATCCATCATCTTCAAATGATTATGCTATTCACAAAATCATGTCAATTGTGTTTCACTTTCCTTACAGAGAAGCAGAAGAATTGGCTGAAGTTGAAGCAAAATTGGTTTGTTTTTTATTTTTATTTTTTCCCCTTTTTCCTTTAGGATTTCCCCTTCATTAACTTTAACTTTTGCTGGTTTCATATTTTTGCCATGAATAGGGTGGTGATATAAAAAGTAATGGTGGATCATCCAAAGAGAACAATAAGGTATGGCATAAACTCTTGTTATGTTAGGACATAATGGATGCATATAGTACATTCAAGGTTATTTCTACTATTAGTTTGCACTGTTGTTTCACTCTTAGAGCCTATTTGGTATAGGTAGTTTTTTTTTTGAAGATTTTGGGAAATTTTGAATTTTTATGAGAATGAAAAGTATGAAAAGTTGTGGGTCCCATAGAAATGTGTGGTTGAAAATGAATTTGAAGGAAATGTTGAAAATTTAGTGAAGACCAAACAAACTCTTAGTTTAAGTAAGAACATGATTCCATCATAAATTAAGCCCCGGTTTGGTATCAATTAAATCTAGATTTTAATCTAAATCAAAGTTAACAATTAAATCTCAATCACATATTTCATGTGACCCACAACTTTTCAACCATACGTTTAATCAAGTCTTATTAAAATATACTAAAATCTGATTTAATCTCTATCAAACGGGGCCTAAGATTTATTCATAAAAATCTATTGCTCAAGTTTAGAGTGACTTGTCTCTGTGATGTGGTGGGAAGAAAAGCAGAATTAGAGCATTTAAAATGATATAAGACATGTGCATGTTCAATTATGTCAAAGATCCTGTATGATGAGAATATTTGATATTAGTTATGTGGTATTTATAGAAACTTGTATGCTAAAAGTTATTAGGAAGTATGTCAGGACACATGAAGGTAAATTTTTGTTCGTATCTGATAAGAATGTGTGATGTTCCTGTGGGATTTTCCAGGACGATGACAATTTGAAGAAGCACAATCGTCCTCTTCTTGCTCAATTCTTCTCCCCCATCTTGCTGAAGGTTTTCAAAATGATATGTGTTATATATATATATATATATATATATATATATATATATATATATATATATAGACGGACCATGTTCAGAATAGCTAATATGTGACAAACCTCTAAACTAAATTTCATTCTATTTCTGCAGGCATTTTCGATTACTTTCTTTGGGGAATGGGGTGATAAGAGCCAGGTAAGCACACAATGGGCTGGTCAAATATATATGATTTAGTTGTATGTCACCATTTACTGTTGCTTCTTTCCAGTCTAACAATCCGCAAACTACTTTTCCAGCTTGCAACTATTGGTTTGGCTGCAGATGAGAATCCATTGGGCGTTGTACTTGGTGGAATCATGTAAGTTTATTGCAGCTTTTTAATCTGGATGATACCATAAGTCCTTGTCCTCAATTTTTTGATAATGCTGATGTCAGTAGTTTTATCTTCTTGTTCTGTTTTATTGACGTCATCTCAATTTTAGAGACCAAAAAAGGGCTTATGATTCTGAGAGATGTTCTCTGAATATCTATTCAAATATACATGGAACTGAACATAAACGTATAGGAATCAGAAGCCCGTCGCAGAAGCATGTTATCACTCATTTAATTAAGGAAATGGATTTAGACCCTGATAAGTCTGAGATAATAAAAAATTCTGCAAAGTGCCCCAAAATCAAGTCGTTTCATGGACAACAATTCTATTTAAAACTGGCTCAGACGAGTTGACACCTTTTGTAACTATATGCTGAATTTTTCTTCGGTGTCAAGCTATTGTGAGAAAGTATTGTGGGATTTTTCTGAAACGAAAATGTCTAAAGAATAATAGCTATTGCCAAAAAATCTGAACTTTTACGGAGGATATGCTGGCCAAAAGATTCCTTTGCTTGTGAAATTGTCATGCTATTTTTTTAGTAAAGTGCGTGGAAAATACTTGCAAGCCCAGCTTCCCAATTGAAGTCAAATTAAAACATAGGCAGGGAAATGATCATCATCTACCTAATATCTCATGGAAGGATATTTGGACTCTTTACTATATTCAACAAGTCAAAACTTTGTCTAATCTGACATGGCTTAATTTCTATTCCCAAGAATATCTAAAACCAAAAAAATAGAATAAGTTCATTCTCAATCCACTCACCCTATTCACATTCCACATATACGCGGGTTTAAGTAAATTAAACTCAATTATTGAACATCATTAGTGTTAAAGACCAAATATTCATCATTGCTCATATGTTTTCCGTAAGAAGCTAATTACTTTAGCATTAATCATATTAAACTGTAATCTTTTGTGGGGGGTTAATTGGTTTTTTATTTATTTAGTAAGATGGAGCGAACTCACTGTTACCTACGTTGATCATGAATTGAAATAATATGGGCAAAAGCAATATTTTGAGCAAAGAAAATGACAACAGCAGCAGTTGTCAGCTGGGTTAGAGAACCATGCTGATAAAAGGCACTCTTGCGGTCAACATCATGGAAATGAAAGATCGCTTGATATTCTTAGTTTTTTAAACTTATCAACTGCTACGCAGGAACAAAAGTGCAGTTGCCTTGTTGGTAATTTGTCTTGAATTCTTATTTATGACTAACTTCATATAAGTCTATTTGAAAACAAGCTTAATTTGAATTCAAAATTTTTGTTTGCTATTATTAATTAGTTTTAAATTTGATTTGGGTTTAGATACTCAAATAGTGCCAAAGAAGAAAGAAACAACTTCTGCCATTTAATAGTTTATTGTCTTATTTAGTTTGATGGAGATTATTGTTGAATTTGTGATGTTGAAGAGTTAGGGATTGATGTTGGAAGTTGTTTGAGGTGTTGGTTTGATTTTTAAATTATTATGTTGGTTATGATGTCTTTCTACAGGTTGATTAAGTCCAATTTATAGGGGAGGTTATCTCAAAATTTCTATAGAATTTTTTACAATAGAAGGGAAGGGAAGAGAAGTTAACACGTCTAAGTTTAAATTTTACACTTGGGGTGAAAGCTCATTTTCCTTGGTGGTAGATCTAGCATCTAGCTGACATCTGTCATCGATGCACTTCACGTCTCTGATCTAGTAGATTGATTTAGGACAAGTAATATCAATTTATATGAAATCACATTGGAAAAATATAAATGTATTTTGCTTTTAACTCTATTTCTTATTTTTCTACCATTTATTAAGTAAAACGTGACATTCACTTATAACTTTGCTCAAATTTGTTATAGGTGTAACTTTGAAGATGGACCGAATTTTGCGATCTAAAGGTGCGGTTATATTGCGGGATGAAGTTGATGTTCTGGTAGTAAAATATTTTTTTTGTCAAATGATGATGTTCTTTGGCGAATTTGTTAAACATTATCAACACTTTCTTTCATGGATTTATTATTTTGTGTTGTGGATTTGTTATTCTGTATTGATTTATTAAACATTATCAAGACTTTATTTTGTATAGATTTGAAAATTCATAATGTATTTACTTTTGTTTTTTATTTAAAGTACCATTTTAATGAAGTAATTAGAAAAATTTGGGTTTTATAAATAATTTGTTCAATAATTTTTTTTTTTAAAAAAACATATAGTAACGTTCAAAAAAACGTTGCAAAAGGGTTTACAACAACACTCAATAAATGTTGCAAAATGTTAGGTTAAAAGTTTTTGCAACATTTAAAAAACGTTGCAAAATGATCTATGGAAACACTCAATAAATGTTGCAAAAGGTTTTACGGCAACACTAAAACAATGTTGTAAAAAAGTCTACGACAACACTTAATAAACGTTGTAAAAGGGTTTACGGCAACACTTAAAAAACGTTGCAAAAAGGTTTATCGCAACACTTAATAAACTTTGCAAAATGTCTATTGCAACGTTTATTTCAATCTTTTGCAACGTTCAAAAAACTACGACAACACTGCGATTTGCAACACTTGTGAAACGTTGCAGAAGTCTTTTGGCAGCATTTTTTGAGTGTTGCAAAAGATTATTTTTGTTGTAGTGTTGGTACATAGGAAAATCCATACCTTATTCGTTAAATTGATCATATAATTGAACAATAAGGACTGAAAAATATTGTCAAATGGATCTCAAACGTGACAAAAGACTTTTGTTTCTTTTCTATTCTATTTCCTGGTCTATCTGTTTCTTACGAACTATTTTCTAAACTTTTGAATCGAGAAATAATATTTTGTTTTGGTGATTCATCTCACCGTCTTACCGTTTTTACAGATAAAAATCACCGTTCAATTAAAATCTAATTCAGTTAGACTTTTGAAGGTCGTATAACGCATGGAAATCTCAACAGTTTGTGCAAATTGAATTCACTAGGTAACGAATTGAAATTTCAATCTTTGGTATAAAATAATATAAAAATCCATTTAAACTTCTATTCTTTAAATCAAAATAACTTGATGTGATTTTATCAAAACTAAGGTGGCGTTCTGTTTGTATTTTATTTTGTATTTTCATTTTCGAAAATATTTTGTGTTTTGTATTTTCATTTTTGTTTTCAAATTTGCTGAAAACGCGTTTGATTTGTCATTTCTGAAAACTGTTTTTGAAAATGAAAAGCTGGAAAACACGTTCTGTTTGAGATTTTGCAGAACACTATTTAAACTATTTTTAATTAATTTGCTTGCAGAATACTACTAACTCCAACTCAAATTTCCTTTCATAATACACTAAAAATATGGTTACATGCAACACACTAATGTGAGCATTAAGAGTCTATATTAACACAGTTTGGTCAGGTTCGGGACTTGAGAAAGCTCTACTTATATTAAAATTCAGAAAATGCAAGTTCTTTCAAAATCACCAGAGTCCATTTATCATTGCATTTTTTGAAATATAACAACAAAAATTCTCATTTAATTTTTTTTTTTTATAATGTTGATATTAAATTCAATAAAACTTTATTTAAACTAAGTTCCAAGTTAGGATAATTCTCAAAAAAAAAAAAAAAAAAAAAAAAAAAATCTTTATTTAGGTTTAGTTCCAAGTTAGGATAATTCTAAAAAAAATAAAAATAAATAAATAAATAAAAACTTTATATTAAACTTAGTTCTAAGTTAAGATAATTCTATTAAAAAAAAAAATCTCAAAACGCGTTTTTTTGTCGAAATACACACAAAACGCCCAAAACGATGTTTCAAGCGTTTTCCGTTTTGTGTACAATTTTTTTTTTTTTGTTTTTCAAAATGCGTTTTCGAAAATGGTAAAGAGAACGCGTTTTTAGCGTTTTCGAAAATAAAAACAGAAAACGATCTCAAAACAACAAAGAGAACAGGGGCTAAGTTTTCTTTGAATCAAGACACATAATTAATCATGATCTAGAAAATGAGTCCAATATCGGTATGGTAATTATCATTATATATATATATATATATATATATATATATATATATATATATATATATATATTTGCCTCAAATAAAATATGTCATCAAAACGAAAACACTTTAGTCCTTCGACTTTTCAAAATCATTAAAACACATAAATGATAAAATCGTTAAATAATTCTAGCCTTCAAAAATTTCGGGGCATTACATTTACCAGTCCTAAAAAGTTTTGTAGTTATATTTTATCTTTAATATAATGTCAAATTTTTGTAATTTTATTCCTATAAATTTCTGGAGCTTAATTCCTTCTTGACTAATTATATATCCTAAAAGCTCTACATTTTCTTTAGTTATTTTCATTTTTGTAGCTGATAGGATAATACCATTTTTTTTTTACAGTATCTATAAAAATATTAAAATACTTTATATGTTCTTGCTTTTATTCCGAATATATAAGAACAACATCAATATATATATTTTAATAAAATATTAATATTCTTTAAATATATTATTCTTATATATAAGGAATTCTCCTGGATTATTTTTAAATCCGAATGGTAAAACTTTCATTCATAAAATCTTTGTGGTATAGAAAATGCTGTTAAATGTCTATATTATTCGGTCAACTTATGGTAAAATCGTGATTTTAAATCAAACTTAGAGAAATACTTCTTCCCCTTAATCTAGTTAAATAATATATGCAACCTAATTCTTTTGTATATTTATTCAATCTCTTATAATTAATAACCGTTCCAGATTTTCCTCTTTTCTATTCTATATAATTTACTGCTTTAAAAGTTGGACTATTGTTCTTACTATTAGATTCTCTTATAACTTTTTTTTACATGAGGTTCAAATACATGTTATTCTATTGGGGGTGTCAGGCGTGATCCATCGGGCTCCACCTGATAGCCACTCCCCACTCGCCACATGATCGGTGGGGACCTTTTATGGTAACTCAAAGGGGCATCATAAAAGTTCTATATGTTTAATTGATTTTATATTAATAATCTTATTGTTATATTCTAATATATATTCGCTATTGGTTTATTTATATGTCATTTTTTAAAGGATTGTCTCCTGATAAATTTAATAATTCTTCTATTATATTTTTTATTGCTATTTGTCAAAATATTCTTCTACTAGATTTATCCTATTTTTATTTGGCATAAATTGTATTTTTTTTAAAAAAAATTCTATATTATTTTGTATATTTTCTAATCTTTTAGATATATCATTTTTCACTATATCATTCTCTTTAAGTGTACTAATCATATTTATTTGTTTACCAAAGTGGGTGTTAGTTCTATGTTATCTAAAGGTTTTTCATAAACTCCTAACATGTTTCTTATTTTTCCTAATTTGTCTATTATTTCTTTACTTTGATTTTCTAATGTTGTTATTTGTATTGATAAATTATTAACATTTTGTTTTATTTCCAACATTTGAGTCCGTATATTTTTAATAATATCTTAAACTTTTTCTAAATTTTTTGTTTGTTCCTAATTTATGTAATAAAAATAATTTTTTTCCAATTTAGTCTTTTATACACTCCTAATCCTCCTTCCTCTAATAGGATAAAAGATATAAATTTCCCATATATTTCAATTATAATAATCCAAATGAACATTATTTGTTAAATATTTAGATTTAGAATTATATATTCTAAGTTTTATTTTTGATAATTTTTCTGACATCTGTCTTATAAGTCTACTTGCTATTTGATCTTGGCTCTAATATCAAGGTGGGTGGTTCGACTAATTTGGACATAATGATTTTTTTAGTAGTATGGTTCCTTCATCTGTCACCTCCGTTTCTTCCATCGTTGTCGACATACGAAGCTTACTTAATTGGTTTTACGGCATAGAAAATATGGCTTTTGGCAAGGTGGGTTAAGTAAGTGTTGAAGAATGTGAATGTAACGACCCGAATCCCACTTAACGGGTTGTCCCGATTGTTAAATGACGGCGTACTGTTCCCACTGTACCAACATGAGTCTTTTCAGCATGCTTTGTTCTCACTCGCACGCTTCCCGAGAAAACTTCCCAGAAGGTCACCCATCCCAGAATTTCTCCAAGCCAAGCACGCTTAACTTTGGAGTTTCTAACGACGAACTTCTGAAAAAGAAGGTGCACCTTATTGGTATGAGTAGTACCTATCAATCCTCTTAAGCTTTCTTAGTCGGGGTATTACAATCACTCCCTGTTAGACTCGCGAAGTCCTCGTCGCGCTTAACCCATCTGAGGATCTGTTGCCAGGCGTTGGGATTTTAGAGGTGGCTCCCGCCCTATGGCGTAGCACTTAGTTCCCAATTTTCGGTTGGCGACTGGCTTTGATACCATTTGTAACGACTCAGGTCCTACTTAACGGGCTGTCCCGGCCGTTAGATGACGGCGTACTGTCTCCACTGTACCAACATGAGTTTTTTCAACATGCTTTGTCCTCACTCGCACGCTCCCCGAGAAAACTTCCCAGGAGATCACACATCCCAGAATTTCTCCAAGTCAAGCATGCTTAACTTTGGAGTTTCTAACGATGGACTTTCGAAAATGAAGGTGCACCTTATTGGTATGAGTAATACCTATCAATCCTCTTAAGCTTTCTTAGTCGGGGTATTACAGTAAAGACCTAAAATTGGCAACGGAAATGGCCACATATAAGCACCTCGAAGCCATGGTTGAAACAATTAGGGTTGTAGGTAAAAGAATCAACTTTGAAGGAGAAATATTGTGGGTAGAAAGAAGAGAGATCGACATCGACAAAGAGGAAAGGGCAAAGAAAAAGGTGGAGGTAGCGTGTATGGGTAGAGTAGGGGTATTTTTAGGTATGGATCCAGGCTAAAACTCCCTCTATAGCATTGGCCATTGACCCATGAACGTCAACAGTTGCAATAACGAGATTGTTTATATTATTTAATTAAATCAACCAAAAATCACAATTCACAAATCAAATCAAATATTCATCAAATTTTAATAAATAAACACAATTCAAAAATCAAATATTCACCAAACTCCACACATTTCACATTTCAAAATTTTCAAATAAAACTTCAAGACTTAACTACTTAGAATCTGAAATCATGAAAATAACACTTGAAAACGAAAATAAAGTAAAGAGCAGCCACATATTACCTCATTATTGAGAATCTGAGAATTAATCCAAGTTTCCAAGTCTCCAATCCAACTGCCAACTGCATTAATCCAAGATTATATTAACTTAGATAAAGATTCTAGTTAGAAATTACAAAAAAAAAAAAAAAAAACTCATAGTCCACAGACACATAGTGCCGAGTCCGAATGTTTGACGAGTGATGGCATCGGTCGGTCATCGGTTGTCTAGACTTAATACATTTGAGAAAATCTGAGAGGCGAGCAGTTGCAGCAGTACTTAGAGCCAGAGAGTTGATAGATCGCGGAGAGGTGAGTGCAGCGTATGGTTTTGGAATTTGGGGGTTTGGAGGTATTTGGTTAGGTAATAACAGGTTATTAGGTGTGGGTTTGCCTAATTTAAATGGGCTTCTGTTGTTCTGGTTTGCAAAAAAAAAAAGGGTTTTTTGAGTGAGACTCACCTTGGAAACTTTTATTTGATAAATGTCATACACAAGTTTTAAATTTGAAAAATATGACGTCGGAATAAGAAAAAGTGTAACACTACCATTCAGCATTAAAAGAGATATTTAAGGAAAATATTAAACAAGATAACAATTTATCAGTTACTTTCTTTTTCAAACAAACGTATGATTAATCCAAGATAATTGTAGGTTAATTCAAAATTTAAATAACAAATCATAATCTTGATACATATCCATATTACAGTTTTATAATATCAGTTAATCATAAATTTTGCCTCGTCCACTGACTAAGTTCATATCCACGTCTTCCATTAATGGTAAAACTCAACTGAATGTGTTGTGTAATTTGTGAATGATCGAAAATGACTGAATATCAGAGAATGGTGGCGACAAATTGAAGCACTTTTAAGTCTTGACTGAATCCAGTTTTGCTGAATTTATCACGTTCGATTTCTGCATGATGGTTAAATTGACCTGATTACTATATCAAAGCAACAGATCTCTCAGCGAAGTTTCATAAACACAGACGCGCATAACATCAAATTTTACGCAGCCTAAAATAATAAATGAATCTCCATACATGAGGACTGGCGTCTACAACTGGAACATGTACCTGATTTATGCGAGTGCATATGAAATTGCAATTTTTAACTATGTCTTGTGTGTAATTGGTGAATGAACAACGTGATGTCAAGGTGACGAAAAGCATTAGTAGCATTCTAAGTGTCCCTGTTCTTGAAATCCATTGTCGTCTAGAATAATTTTATTTTGAACTTGTGACCCCACATTTCGGTCACTCAGTCGTGTAATTGACATTATGTTTTATTCTATAACTTTTCTGGTTGTTGAAAATGAGTAAGACGTAGATTTTGGTTGATGCAAATTATGATTTAATTTTTTGTATCCACGGTTGATTGTTGCTGACATCTAGCTTTATCAGGAATCATAAATGCTTCAAAGTTCCATAAGGCAGAATATGAAATATGTCCCAAAAAATTGTGTGACAAACTTATCTTGTTAAAACATCTTTCCCTCTAGCCTTGGCCATAAAATGTTTGGATTGCAAATATGGAGATGAGATTGTCATGACAGATGAAACATCAGTAGGTTTAACTAAGCTTCATCATTTGCATTATATTTAACTCAATATATGAAGTTGTCCTTAATTAATAGCCAACTTCCATTCTTGGAATGGTGACCAGATACTTAATTTTGGCTTAAGTGCTATTTTGGTTACACTGGTGGCAGTACTTAGGTGATACTTTCGTCAGCAAGAAATCATTATTTTACAGTTGCTATAAGCTGGATAATTAACGTGAGGAATCAGATTTTAAAACAGTATTGCCAACTTAACTACTTTCACGTTAAGCTACAAATTGTCACATATATAGCAAAAACTAATAGCTTAATTATTCAAAATCTTGACCTTAATTAGGATCAGGAGTTTTGTTGAAACCAAAATTCATCATTTCATTGGCATGCATCAGGGTCCATAATATGGAAGAGAACTTCGGTTAGACCTTTTCATAACCTTTCCATTTTTCTTCATGCTCGCCTTTCCTCTTAAATTGATCTGCAAAACTCACATTAGATGCTATCAGTTTTTTAAGTCCATCTGGGTTACATATTGGTGTTGTTATTAGAACCAAGTTCTCGAAAACTGTAATAAGCTGGCATTTTCAATATCAGAGGCCCCATAATTAGTTTTTTTTCCAAGAGGGTTCTTACCCAATAGCACCAATCCAATCCAATCCAATCCAACCAGCTACACAATACGGTTTCATCAAAAAATGACCATTTCAGATTCTGGGAAATCTAATTAGACAACAACTAATGCTATGCTTTCAACACTAAACCAAAATTTTTAATTCGCGGCCTAAAACCAACACAAGAAAAGGAAGGACCATTTAAGTTTTTGGGAATTCTGATTGTCGCATGGTAACAACTAATGCATTAGCCTGCAACTCTGGATGACAATATCTAACTTAGGGGAAAAAACATACCCACTGCTAGGAGCGTTGATCAGTTCAGTAACATCGTAACTTGATGATTTCATCCACATACCTTAAATAAAGAGTGAACCACCTTGTGTTTTAATCTCTATGTTGTCATTTTACAGCCACTGATATCACTTGTCATGTTCCAAACAACATATGCTTGCTATTTCTGTCTGCAACCACAACAATAACGATTGTTAGATTGAATCCTTTCCAATTTGAAACTTGAATCAATGGCAGAATCCTTTTCCAATATGATTTTATTTCATTTATTAAAATGGATAATGAGCTCAGTCAGCATTAACAACCTTGAGAGAAATTTGGGGCGGTTAAGCGCCGGTCTTGCTTAGATTCCGTTGATTTTGAACTTTAAGATTTTATATATATTATTTTTTCTGCTGATATTTATCTAAATTTTTTTTCACTTTTGTGGCTGATATCAAATAAAATATTTGTGGGTGTCAAATTTCAAAATTTGAGCATTTAGGGTTGGTTTTGGCCTAAATTTCACAAAAGGGATAAATAAATAAATAAAAAGAAATTTCAAATCTATCCACTGGTGAGGTAGCGCGACCGTGCTAGCTTGTCGAATCTGCGTCATATTTTTCAGTTGCCAATGCCATTATGCCAAACCACAATTGTGGATTTCCAGTGCGAATCGCCGAAGAGATGGGGGTGTTGCCGGGGAAAATGAAATACAGAAATTGCTGTAGCTTGGGGAAGTTGACAGTAGACGCAAGGATTTGGATGAAGGAATCAGCGAAGAGGAGAGACGAAATTGCTAGGGAAATATAAAGTTGGAGGAAGGGGAAAAAAATTAAAATGCCGTGGGAATGACAGTCAAATTAACAGTAAGGCCTTGTTTGAATGCCAATATTTGCTATAGAAAATGGCAAATATTTTCCAACTTTTTATACTTTGTATTGTTTGACAACCAAAATTTCACCTAGTAAAAAATTTTCTCACGCGCCACTTTTGCCTGGGAAATGAAGAAAACAATTTCGCATTGTTTGGCTAAGAAACCATTTGGTAGGTAAGGTGAAAAGCAATTTGCGTTACGTTTGATCTATTTTGTTATTGTTAATTGACTTATTTTTATTCAAAAAAATTATATTATTATTCTCAAGTACAAATATATTAAAAAAGTAAAAAAAAAAATTAAAATAACTAAATTTTACTTTATTTGTCATAGAAAATAATGTCAATCAAACGGCAAAACTTAGAAAATTCCTCACTTTTTCACCGAGAAAATTAAACCAATCAAATACTTCCAATTGATATTTTCCACGAAAATAATTTTCACACAAATTTTTTCCTTGAAAAATATTTTCTTTCCACCCATATTCCATCATCACAATCAAATGCACCCTAATACTACCTTGAAATTGCTCTGTTGCCCGATTTGGGAAACATTATGTTGTCCACCCTCACGACGTGGGCAACATAACGTTGCCTACATCGAACAATAGAGCGGCCTAGAAATACTACCTTTGGCTCTTTATATATGTGTGTGATTAAAATATGTAGAAATTACAGGGAACCCTGTCATTTAAGTTTCAAATTCAAAAATAAGAACAAACCTATTTTAATACAAAACTCAGGTCATATAAAAGATTTTAATACGTAATACACAGAATAAAATATATCATTAAATATGTGTAAATTAAGTAATTAGCGACTTTTTCGTTTATAACGGTAGGCATAAAATATTCGATTTAAATAAACAGAAATCAAAACTCCTAAATATCTGGCATTGATCATAATCGACATCCTTCACTAACTTAAACTGAATTTACACGAACTCAGATCTCGCTAATCTGTTCATTGTCATAAACACGTTTACGCCGCACTAATGTGTAAACCGAAAGAGAGAAATAGCTGTAATGTCGAAGAAGAAGAGCACTTACCGGAAAAGGAAGGGAGTCCACACAAGTGAAATTCAGGCAATTGATACAATGGAAACCGGTAGGCGGTGAAAATACGAAACACCATCGGTAAGTTCAAAATTTTACTTCATGGTTCCCCTGTGACCTAAGAATTTATGGATGATTATAGGTATTATGTATAAACATAAGATTTTAATGTAATTTATATTTTCTGACCTAGAATCATCTTCGAGCGCTAGCGTTGAATGCAGAAGGAAGGGTTTTCTCATGATAGGGGGTTTTGGTTAGAATTGGTGTTGTGACCACGATATTTAACTAGTTCATTCATTATGTGACCTGGACATAGAAATTTTCTTGATTTCATGTCTGTGAAAGAGAAAGAGGTCACAGCATGAGCAAAATTGAGATTTCTTAATTGCAGTTGTCTTGACCTTGTGACCTTGAACAATCAACTTGAACCATCACGTATTTGATTTTTTTCTACCTTGTGACCTTGAATCATCACCTTTGTGGTCTAGAACATGTTGAGAAATCATAATGTTTGTTGCGAAATTGGGGAAAATATTACGTGTGGGCTTTGCACTTTCACATTATGTGATCTAGATGATATTGTCAATCAACAAATGTGCGGGTGAAAATTGTTGGTAATATACATGTGACCTCGTAACTTCACCTCTGTGACCTAAATACCCTTGTACGATCAGAACCAATGCAGGAGTAGATATATGTTGCTGATAGACTTATATTGTAATGTATTCCATTTTACTTAATGGGGTTCACTGTGATCTAAGAATTTATATATGTTTACGGGTATTATGTATAAACTTAAGATTTTTTTGTTACCTACAGATTAATCACGGTTGCTACATTCGTTGACTGACATAGACATTTGCCTGATTTTATGTCTGTGAAAGAGAAAGAGGTCACAACATAAGTAAAACTGAGACTTCTTAAACCAGTGACCTTAAACCATCAACTTCAACCATCACCTCTTCGATTTTTTGCGAACTTGTGACCTTTAACCATCACCTTTTTGACATAAACGATATCGTAAAATCACATTATTTGTTGCGAAATATGCAGTGCATTTCAACCATTTGGGGGAAATTTTACATGTGACCTTTACACTTTCACCTTATGTGATCTACGTAATCAGTTCCAATTGAAGAATAATTTTTTGTTGTTTGATAGGCTTATACATACACATGTGACTTTTAAATTCTTAATGCAGTGAACAACATGTGCAGGTGATAGTGTTGGTAATGTACACGTGACCCTGTAACTTAACCTTTGTGACACAAATAACCTTGTGTAATCACAACCAATGAAGGAATAATTATTTGTTGTTGACAGGCTTATACATATTGATGTGAACTTAATCTCATAATGCAGTGCACAAATTATGATTTATCCAAGGCAGAGGGCATGCCCCAGCAACAAAATGGGTACGTATTTGACATTTGATTAACCAAGGAAAATTTATTTATTTTATACCTTTTCTTAATGTATACTTATTTGATGTGACTGACATGATTGTGGTATATTCGTCAATGAATATGTGCTCTACCAATTACATCGGAATATGAAGTCAATGCCTATGGACTTCGATGTCAAAGCTGCACAATTGGATATTGCTGCTTCCTTGTTCAAGCACTGTCAAATTAGAAAAAGCACGAATCGCACAACACCTAATTTTGAAAGCATTGTAATAGATGGTGTGTGATTTCATGTGTTCTGATTTCTTGAAAGGCTTTCTAGCTATTTTAATATTTTTGTTACAGTAGAAGCCTCATGGTGTTAGTGGTTTTTTGTATAATGTAGATGTAGATAACCAGGTTACATCTTTTTTATGTCTATTGGATGTAAAACAATGATTTTATATTTTAATATCAATGTCACTGTTTCCATTGTCTCAATGTAACTTGTACAATTTTTTCCATTTATATTACGTGTTAAGTTACCAACTTCAAAGTCTAATACATAATTCATTATGCAATTGTTGATCTTAGGATACACATCACTGTCACGTTGTATTTAGTGTTTTCAAGCTTAGGTCACATTTACATATTATTAGGTCACATTCATTATGTACACATTCTCAGATTCCATTTCCTCCTCAAATTTGTATACATAGCACTAACATGTTAAGGTCACACATGCAATCTTTTTTTATCAGATACGATGTCACACTAGTATCATTTTTAATTCTGATTGGGAGTATGTCACTATTCAATTCATAGCTCATGGATATTGCGATCTTGTTATGGTCAAAACAAAACTTGGTCATTACTGTGTCCACAGGGTTTGAACAGTCGCATCTTTCATCAATCATTAACAAGTCAGACTGTGACCCGAAAAGCACACACACATGTACATAGCCCATACCTGCACATTAATTGTAATGGTATTAATGAAGGAATGACTCAGTATTAGAAGATGTGAGGAATTAGTTTTAATCAAACTAATCTAAGATAATGTGCAATTTTACCATGACTCATTTTATGTGACCTCACAATTGTGCATTCCATTTTGGGCCCACGGTCTGACATTTATTGTCGGTCATTTTGAGAAGTGGTACCAAATACCACAACATTCGATACATATTCATATCATACAACACACGCAATTCGTGCCATACTGTGAACTAAAATTACTACAACATAAGTGCAGTGTCTATACTCAGAGACCAAATCAGACAAAACTCTAATGTCCGTGACCTCATTCATCAGAACGGAATACAGAAATCGAATGCTTAACAAATGTAGATGTTTCCTATTCCCTGGCTTATAAGTACTGTGACCTAATTTTAATTTGTCAACATTGTCAATGACTCATCGCTGAATTTATTTGTGACCTCGTAAACTGTCTCCTTTTCAGTCACTTCATAAACTGATGCAGGGCATGAATGTAGTTACGTTAATACCGATTAGGAAGAAGTTGTCATCGCTGAAACGTTGTTTAGAGATTGTGGGTCATTATGGAAAGATCATTTGTAACCGTCGTTGTGTTTTTGGGGATGCATCATTCCTTGATTTTCATTACTATATATGATGAGATTCGAAGTGGGGAAGAAACGCCGGAAAGTTCCGAACTCAGGTTGTGGTTGGACGGATGAATCATGACCCGATATTCACGACGCGATGACTCGACTATGCGGAATAAAGAACCACGACTTTCGAAACGCCACAAGGAATTGCCCAATCTCCTTGATAAGTTTCTGGTTTTGAAAGCCACAAATATTCTAGAAAATATTTGATAAGTTCGATATTTGAACGCCAGAAGAAATATTCTTGATAAGTTTGAAAAACATAGGAATCCACCTATAACTTTTATTGAATCCTCAATAAAAATTGTTTATATCAAAATCAAATCTAATTAGGGAATAGATAAAATCTCTCATAATGGAGTCCTAATTTAATTGGAAACAATAATAAAGATAAAGTAAATATAATCCTATAATTATGGAAATATAGTAAATTTCCGTCTGCATCATTGATTTTCCAATTTGAAGTCCCAAACAATGGAATTTGGCCCTAAAATCAAAGGGCTCAAGGGCTTTAGCCCATGAGTCTTGCTCAGTGACCTGTTTCTACTCGAAAAATATATATTATACATCCAATTCCGACATGGTTGACTGGACAACACTTTTATTTGGCTTGAGTATTTAACTTTCTGTCAAGCCTGCTATGACTCCGATTGTCGCGGATCTGGAACACATCATACCCTCCTTCTTTAGGATGATTCGCCCCGAATCATAGCTTTGTTCCTGTTGTCTCACTTCACCTCCTGGATCAAACGGAAAATTATTGCTTCCATGCCAGAGGGATGACCAATAGTATCCTGTAACTTGGGTTACATGAATGGATTGAAGTAGAAACTCCTGTGGGCATTGGTGGTGTTGCCCAAATTTCCAAGCACATTTGACCTGGAAGAAAAAATTAAATAAAGCGGGGAGGAAAATGTTAGGTTCATGAGGTACAATGTATGGATCCTTGGATTCATGAATTATCACCGTCAATTCCACATTTTGAACCATGAGGTTCTTCTCTTCACCTCGTTCTCCTTTTGCAACTTCTTGCTCGCCCCCCTCTATCTCTTTTCTCTCAAGTTCGGTTACTTCCTCTAACTCAAGATTTTCTAGCTCATCCACCTCTTCAAATTTTTTTCTTTCAAATTCAACCACATCTTCTACCTCCACTTTCACAATATCTTGTTTAACCACCACTTCTAATTCTTCATTCTCATCTTCAACAATTGCATTCTCAATCACTTTCTCGCTACCCAACTCTTTTTCCTCATCAAATTTTGGAATTTGTTTATTTGTTTTTAATTTCAACTCTCTCTCCGTCTTATCAATATCCTTATCCCTATGATGCCTCCTATTATACCACTTTTCACTCTCCCTCCTTACCCTCCGTGAATCTTCTAGTGCTTCTTCTAATGTCAACCCATTTAGTGCGCATGTTTTCCCTTTCTTAAGGAATTTGTATATGTGCATACTCTTATCATAAACAGCCTCCCTCCTACGGGTCCAAGGTTTTCCCAATAAAATATGATAAGATTTCAATGGCACTACATCACACCATACATCATCACTATACATTCCCTGGGTGATAGGCACTAGAACTTGTTTGGTTACTTTGAAATTCCCAAACTCCCTCATCTACATCATCCTATAAGATTTATATTGTGGTTCTAGGGGCAATCCTAATTTACCACGGTGCTACTAACGAAATTAGTAAAGCACTTTCCATCAATCGCCAAGCTGCACCCCTTATGATTTACATAACATCTAGTTTGGAATAAAGAACTCGGATCATAATCCATTTCTTATATGGCGTTAAAAAAAAAATTCAAGAATGAAGATGATTCACACATCAAATAGCAAGAACGACTTTTATTGACTTGGAAGGGAATGAATATCAAGAATTTTAAAGAAACTCAAGAAAGTGGTTCTTGAATTTTGGAATGACTTTTTTTTTTTTTTTTGAATTTTAGGATGAATTTTCGGAATAAATAAAATAATAATTTTTTTTTATAAATCCGAAAATCCGACAACGAACACGACAAAACAAACGGAACTTAATTCGGATAAGAATTAAGCAAAAAAAACACTTTTAAAAATTTTTTGGAACAATTTTCTGGATTAGAGACTCAACAATAAGATATGGATAATTCTTATGACAAACATAAGAATTAAACTGGGTAGAATAAAAAAAAACCTGAATTCAGAGTCCGGCTCTGATACCAAATGATGAGATTCGAAGCGCGGAAGAAACGCCGGAAAGTTCCGAACTCAGGTTGTGGTTGGACGGATGAATCATGACCCGATATTCACGACGCGATGGCTCGACTATGCGGAATAAAGAACCACGACTTTCGAAACGCCACAAGGAATTGCCCAATCTCCTTGATAAGTTTCTGGTTTTGAACGCCACAAATATTCTAGCAAATATTTGATAAGTTCGATATTTGAACACCACAAGAAATATTCTTGATAAGTTTGAAAAACATAGGAATCCACCTATAACTTTTATTGAATCCTCAATAAAAACTGTTTATATCAAAATCAAATCTAATTAGGGAATAGATAAAATCTCTCATAATGGAGTCCTAATTTAATTGGAAACAATAATAAAGACAAAGTAAATATAATCCTATAATTGTGGAAATATAGTAAATTTCCGTCTGCATCATTGATTTGCCAATTTGAAGCCCCAAACGATGGAATTTGACCCAAAAATCAAAGGGCTCAAGGGCTTTAGCCCATGAGTCTTGCTCAGTGACCTGTTTATACTCGAAAAACATATATTATTCATCCAATTCCGACATGGTTGACTGGACAGCACTTTTATTTGGCTTGAATATTTAACTTTCTGTCAAGCCTGCTATGACTCCGATTGTCGCGGATCTGGAACACATCAATATATATACCTGATTTTCGTTACCATATATATATATATATATATATATATATATATATATATATATACACACTTGATTTTTGAATAATATTAGGATCTACCTTATTTTTGATATTTGTATCTATAACTACCTGGATAACGTATTTTTCCCTTAAAATAAGTAGGACGGACGTGTGCTTAATTGTACATGTTCGTACTATTTAAATTTGATATTGATTTGACAATGATGGTTTTCCTTTGTGTATCAAAATCCTCTTACCACATCACATGTCTCCTCACATCATTTTACCAAATGCCCATACTTAGACTTTTATCAGATTCAGTTCACTTAAATAAAATATTAAATTTAAAAAAATATGCTGCTGCATAACTGCACAAGCGCGCACACACACACACACACACACACACACACAGAGGATTTAAAGAATGAATTGTTAACATAACATTACATAAATCAAGCTTCCATTTGGCTATTTGAAAATTGGTTATAAATAGAATATTTGTTGTTTTCAAAGTAAAATATGTGGTGGAAAAGTGATTTCAAAAAATATGTGTTGTAAAAAAATAGTATTGGAAATTTTAACGTTTATAAAGATTGTTTGTAACAATGTTACCAAACGGAGGCCAAGTTTTGCGCTCATTTATTTATTTTTCTCTGTTTCCGCAAACATATTAAGTCCCTCTTTGAATCATTTAAAAATTAAATTTTTAATGACTTCAAGTAAAATTTGATAAATTATATGATTAAAAAAATATTAAAAGTTTCTTGTCCTATAATAGTTTGGTTATAATTGATCGTGGTCTTTAATTTAAATTTTCATCAATTTGTCGCTAAATTAAATAGGAGCTAGATTTCTTAGCCTCTGTTTGGAAAACATGTTTTTTACAACAATTTTTTCAAATCACTTTTCAACTGCACACATTTTCTTTCTTCACTTTTCAAACATATATCTTACCTCGAAAACATAAAAAAATGTTTTGAAACACAATTTTTTTAACAAACAGAGCCTTAGAACATGCACTTATAAAAATTTTGAACATATAAATTTAAAATTTCTTTCATAATATCGTTATCATTTTAGAATAGAAAATTTAATAAAATCAAGTCTATTATACTATTTATTTGTATGTATTCATTAATTTTAGATGTCCTAGTCATACTCAAATGATAAATACTATCACCATAAAAGTAATAATACTTTTTATGCATGAATATATATTGAATTTGCTCCCCCTACCCGTAATAGGTAGGGGAGCAAATACCTGCTGTCAAAAGCCTCCCACCCTCCTATGGGGTGGGTGCCAGTGGGCTCCAACCCACCCTGTCTCACACGGGTAGGAAAGCTCTCCTACCCGTAGGGAAGTAGGGCTGGAATATATATTTACTCAACAAATTTTAATAACTAAATAAAATTTGAATTGTATGAAAGGTTTATAATTGTTGAGGTTGAAATATAAGTATTCCAAGTCAGTAAAGAAATAGGTGAGTATCAGTTATGTACCACAAAATTGTATGTGAATGAGGTGAATCCTAGATCGTGCGAATGATATGGAATCCATGTATGATTTCTTATATATGTATTATTAGCTTCGAATAGCCAAAGTTGCGGATCCTTTTATAAGTCACCCTCTCCTATATTTATAGGGAGAAAGAGGTGAGCTGGCTTATTACAATACCTGACATTAGTGCATAACTGAACTACTTGAGTCCTTATATAGTACAAAGTAGTTGACTTTTATCTAATCTAACTAACTGTGTCTGAATCATTGTATTAACTACTATTTGACAAAAGTCATTAAGACCTTGCTCAGTCTTCACAAGTCAATGAACGACCTTACCATCAGATCTGTGTCGCTCTCATCCTTCGACCTTCCAACCATGGCAAATGGTTTGTGGTAAATGTCTGATCTGATGGTCAGATCGATAACTTCAGTTATTCAATTTATTCTGACCTCTTTCGGTATGACGTGTCATATTGTACTTTGTCGTTTCATCATTCAGGTCACATCACCCATCAACAATTGCTCCTAGGAGTCGGGTTGAAAGAATTTCAGATCTGCTCCTACTATCATTGGTCTTATTTATGGACTTAATATGATGATTAGGCTATACTGACATTTCCACGTGTCAACAGCCCATTTTCATGAGACCTATCAAATGTCAGAGATGTACAATCAATTGTCAATCGCCTTTACTTTCATTGAAGGGCTCAAGGTGTCTCTTCGAATTCCAAATTGATAACTAATAGTGGCATTATATAAGGGGGAGTTTGCCATTCCTTTTTTCTCATTTTGTTCTTGGACTTTTCATAAAACTTCACATTTCTTAACCCGATTAGGCCTTGAGTACAGTTGGGAATGTAACACTTTGCTTGATCTTGCTACTAGTTTAACCTTTTCTTCCGGGTATTCTTTCTACTTTGAACTAGCTATGAGTAAATCCAGTAGTGAATCCACTAGAGTAGAGTCATGAGGGAGAGGAAATGACAATTCTAGTCCGGATTTAAGCATCCATTCGGATGATTCAATTCAGGAAGGTCGTATAAATATGGGTGTCTCTTTAAGTGTACAGCCACTTAGATCGATGAATCTGTAGCGACCGAGAATTTTCGTGATTGATTTTGAATAAATATTATTTATCTTTAAAAACGTGTTGCTACGACTTTGCCCATTTATTTTAAAACTCGTGTGTCTAGCCATTTTAAGTGAAATTAAAATCATTTAAAAATGTTAGTCCAATTCCGATTTCAATTTAAAAATGTCCCATGTCATTATCTATTTTACGTTCAAACTTTCAATCCTAGCAAAATCTCAAATTATTTCATATTTCAAAATTTTCAAATTCTAATATCTTGTCCAATTTAAACTAATTTAATTTCTCCTTAATCCCAATTTAGAAACGACCATTCACCTAGCCACACATTTCTTTTCCTCTTTATAACAAATTCTTATTTTCCAAAATTTTACCTCCCCACACGTCCATACCATTTCTACAACCCTTAACTCTCTCCCTCAACTCCCTCAATCAAATTCCATGCATGTTTCCTATAATTTTTCCCAATTTTATGATTTCTCAATTTAAGTCAATCAACCTTTATCCTCTTGCAAATCAACACCATTTCCTCCCATTTCTTATTCACACGTTTTCCCCAATTTGGCCGATTCTTAATTCCACAATTCCAGTCATCAATCAGCTTGAATTCTCTTGCAAATCCCTTCAATCTTTCCCAAATCATTTGCTGCCCAAACTTAGTTAACCAGCAGCAGCATATAATCTCCCTTCATCCCATCACAACTCACATTCACAAACACATAATCATTTACAGAAAATTTCTGCATAACTCTTGGTATGCATCCCCTCCCCCATTGTCATTCAAGCATAGCACAAAACCCATACTGCACATTCATACACAAAAAACTTCAGCAAGCAAACCAATCTTGAACCTCCATTTGGTCGACTGTAACCTACCACCATCGTCCGCCACCAATTGATCCCCACTGCAACAATCAAATACCATATGCCATAGTGAGCCAACTCAAATATCAACCACCCAAAACTGCCAAAACTCTACAGAGTCTCAATCTAATGGCCACCACCAATGAGTCCATTGCCTCGACTCCAAGAATCCCAAAACCAGTATCCCCAACCAAATCCAAGACCCAACAATCAACCAGCCACTGCCTCAATCAAATTCACAACCAGAAACTGCTACATTCAATCACACAAATCCAAACACCACGATGCCTCTTCATCGAGCCTCGAACCGCAACCTCCAACTCACAATCTCCAAAATCCACCACCCGTCACCACCCACTGCCCAAATGCGAAGTCAACCAACACCCAAATCGACCAAAAACCAAAGAAATAACCTTAACCCATTTCTTGCTTCGACTGCCTCAGGTATTGGTCGGATTATCGTCGAAAAACCCGAGCTCCACAGCTTCGGTTTCCTTCGTTCCCGCACCGAGAACCACCTCCGCCGCCGCCAAGTGATGGCGGCAGCACCGCGCCAACTCGCCGGCGCTCTTGCGCCGGCATCCTGACCGGCGTGGACCGGAGGAAGGGGATTTGCCCCTCCCCGTCGCCTCCCTCTCGTCTCTTCTCTGTATAACGAAATGAAGAGAGAGAGATTGTAAAATTTTTATATTTATTTTGATTTTGTTGAAATTTCTTTTAAGCCCCAAACTTTGAAATGTGTCTACTTCAGTCCCCTTGTTTTAGAAGTCCTTTAAGTTTAATGCCTACACTTTTGAAATGAGTTAATTGAGCCCTAGCATTTTTAAAATCTTATAAGTCAGCCCACTTATTTTCGAAATGCCTTATTTCAGCCCCTACTCTTAAATTAAGTTATTTCAGTCCTTTAGTTTTAAAATATTTATCTTTAGTCCCAAGTTTTAAAATATTTTCATTCCGCCCTTTAGTTTTTAAAAATATTATGTCGATCTTTTGATTTTAAAGTGTTTTTATTCGAACATTGCACTTTTGAAAATAAATGAGTTAGTCCCCATGACTTCAAAAATATCATGAGTCGATCCAATAGTTCTTCAAAATAATTATTTTGATCTCAACTATTTTCAAATCCCAACTATGTTTGATTTTAATTTTAACCCCTAAAATTTTATTTCTTCTTTTAAAACTCTTTCAATTGAAACATCTGATTTCCAAATACCACTTTAAGGTTTATTTATTTTTGGCTAGACGAGGCGCTTGGACATTTAGAAGAACAACGTGAACTTTCTTGCTCAACTTTCAGACTCGTGATTTGAGGTAGACTCGCCCCCACTAATTAGTTTAAATTATAATTACATGTCTTATGTGAAATTACGTGATTTACATGCTTTGATGCATGAGACGAGAAAAGAATATCTCTTATGAGATAAGATGAGAAATGATGATTTTATGCATAACTTATGTGCCTTAAGTGCACGAGACGAGACTACCCACACCCTATGATTTTAACAGCCTTGATTTTGAAAATGCAAGAGCCCAAGAATATGATAATGATGTCACTGTATGATTGCATAATTACGCGTTCAATTATTCTGTAAATTAATTATTGGCGATGAGTCTACTGAGTATTTTTCGAAATACTCATTCCATTATTTTTAACAGTTTTTGCAGATCTCGGAGAAGGCGGCGAATGAAATGGGCAGCGGTGGCAAATTTAATAAATGATGAAAATTTTTAGTCAATATTACTGATTGGATTATTTATCGTAAATTTTATTTAAACAATTGAGACCTAAGCTTTATGAATTGTTCTATATTTAAATTAATCGAGTTTCCGCTGAAGTTTTCAAGTGATGAAAGTGACGTTTTGAATTAAATTTATTTTCCACAATAAAGTCGATTTTAAAGGACGACGTGGCGTCCCGGGCTCCGCAGAATCCGGGGCGTTACAGAATCCATCTTCGGTTTCTCATCTCCCCTCAAACCCACAAATGAGTTCTAGAGCAATCCTACTAGTACAACTATTGTTGACAACTTAGATGTGACATGATCCTGTTAACATGCACATCACATCACCTTTTAAATAAATATATCAAAATTTGTCACATATGGGTTGTCAACCATAGTTGTCATCAAAAGTTGTACAAGTATCATTTTTCTAATTTCTAATAGGGCTGGTCGATCTAGTTCAGGTTCTACATTCTGGCACACCGGATATCACCCTTCTAACGTTTCTGAGAGTGACTTCGCAGAATGGGATTATAGGTTTAGGATCCCGGTTTCAGTACACTTCTTCCTTCCTAGGAATGATGAATGAGCTAACAAACCCCCATAGGGATGTGTAGCTGCCAATAGTATGATGTTAGAGGCAGGTCTAAGGTTCGTCTTATCTCATATTGTTACTAACTATCTTAGGTATTGGGGGTTAGCTCATTCTCAAATCACCCCGAACGGATGGAGGATCATAATTGGATTCCTTACTTTTTGTAGTTTCGCGCTAACGGGAAGAACTCAAGTTGGTACTATATCATGGTCCGACCTTGCACCGATGGAAATTTAGTGGAAGAGCTTCCAGATTCAATCAGGAGATGGAGGGATCAGTGGTTTTAAGTAGGAGGAGGCCGGCAGACTTTGGACCAATCTGACGAACTGGATGATGCCATCACAAACCATTATAAATCGTATTGTACATTTCAAACCTTCTTATTTATCATGAACCGCTTTTTCCTAATATTAATTATTTTCTTTTTTTCAGGTCCGACTAATCCATCCAGGTCGTTGGAGTTTGAGCTGCAGCTACAAAGTGCGCGCGATCTAGACAAATGTGATCGAGATTTTAAAGAACCGATCACGGAAGAGAACATGTTCCAAGGTGGTCTCACTACCGTGCATCCTTAAACCCCTTTTCTTCCTCCTCCATACCATAAGTGTTTCCTTGCTTAATTTTTTTCTTTTGCTGAGTCATTTAATTCATGTTCTTTTGTATAGCTACCTTTCAAACCTTTATCAATTTCTAATTTCATTTTCTTTTGTAGATTTTCCTCGTTGCAAAAGGAAAGCTATGCCGTCATTCGAACGATCTGCCTTTGTAAGGAACAAGTTGAAAAGACCTACTGCTGGAAGGAAGAAGCTGCCTCCAGGCCTTGGACCAGTCCCATCTATAGGCCAATCATTGGGGGTCTGCAAACCAACCTAAGTTCATCCCAACCTGAATTCAACAAAGGGAAGGTAATGGAAGAGAACTTACCAGCTCTGTCAGCTCATTCAGATCACCAATCCCTTCCAGAACATCCAGATAAGTCCAATGTCTAAGTTATTTTAGATCATCAAGTTTCTTCGGGTTAGCCAATCCGCTCATCTTCACCTGTGAGCAACCCTACTGACTTCAGATATTTTGGATTACATCTAACACGAGCTGCGAAAATGGTGAAGTTGAAAGGAAAAAATCCCAAAAGTATTAAGAGATGTCCGGTCCTGTAAGTTTCCAGACTCTAATGCCTTGAGGGTTCTTCCCAACAACATCCACAATTCGTTTGACGTGATCGTAAGGAGTTGGGACAAAAAGAAGGAGGCCATGGTGTTCGACGTGGATTTGTTGAATGCTACTCATGCCACATTGGCCTTCCTGGGAGTTGCTCAGAACTACATGTCCCATGTCAGGGCCAAAGCTAATGAACAAATGGAGGTATATGACGAACTCATCCACCATAGCCTACTTATGAAGGATCATAACAAGACACTAGAGTTAGAACGAGGGGAGATGGTTGGGATAAAAAAGGCATTGGAGCTCCAATGTGACGGCCTGTCACAAAGGAACCGTAGCTTAATATTTGAACTGGAAAAGGCCAAGCTTGAGATTAACGAGTTGAAATCTAAGTCAGAAGCAGAAAAGAAAGCTTGGGATGAAGTGGAGGTCCAACTTGAAGCATTGAAGAAAGAGCTTGCACTTACCAGATCTGAAAGTGGAGCCACAGCTGTTAAGGCCTATAAAAATTCGAAAGAATATGCGGTCGATCACACTGATACCTACATCATGGCTTTGGAAGCAGCTTTAGTTCGATTTCAGGAGTACTTCCCTACTTTTGATGCTAGTCAACTGCAGAAGGATCTGGAGCACCTCAAAAAAGAACAGGCTCAAGCAATTGAAGAGCTGGCTTAGTAGGAGCTCCCACCATCAAATCAGTCAAATCGTTATGACCATCAAAGTGGTAGAGATTTAAAAATGTAATCTTTTTCATTGAACTAAAATAGTTAGGTCGTTTTGATCTTCAAACTTGGACTTAAAAGATTTTAAAATGTAATATTTTTTCAACGAACTAAAATAGTTAGGTGGGTTTATGATGGCTTTGTATAGAATTTTAATGAACTTCCACGTATGACCTGAAATAGTTAGGTCGGGCTATGCATTTTTGTGCATAATTGTGATAAACATCCATGCACGACCTGAAACAATTAGGTCAGATTATGCATTTTCATGCATAATTGTGAGAAACATCCACACATGACTTGAAGCAGTTAGGTCGGATCATGCATTTTCATGCATAGTTGTGAGGGATTTCCATTCATGGTTCGTAAGGAGTTTGTGAATTCCGTTATGACAAACCTGATTGGTGCATGACTAAGGGTCCTAAGGAAATCGTAAATCTCGTCATGATAGACTAAATTGGTGTGCCAAGATCTTTCATGACTTGTCCATCATTACAGATATTCAAAAGAAAAGATTCCTAATAATACTTCTTTAGATGTTATGCATTCCATTGGTGTGCCAAGATCTTTCCTTCCAAGGTTTCCAGTTCATATGCTACATTGAGTAAGGTTTTCGCAATTCTATAAGTTCCTTCCCAAGCTGGGGCAAGCGACCCTGATTGAGCTTCTTTTGTGGCTATGAAAACTTTTCTAAGTACAAGGTCTCCTACATGGAACTTTTGACATATTACTTTGGAGTTGTAATATTAGGTGCTTCTCTATTTGTATGATGCATTCTTCAGGTTTAAATCAAGTCTTTTCTCTTCAATTAAGTCTAGGCTTGATTGTAGCATTTCTATGTTCATCCCTTTTTTGTAGTGTTGCGTTCTACTTGAGCAAATGTCAATTTCAACAGGAATGACAGCTTTAGATCCAAAGGAGAGAGCAAATGGGGTTTCTCCAGTTGTTGTTCTGTAAGACCATAATACAGCTAGACGTTTTTCAGCCCATGCACCTTTCAATTCATCGAGCCTGGTCCTTAACGTGTGTTTGGTGATTTTGTTGACTACTTCCACTTGTCCATTTGCTTGTGGATGGCATGGGATGGAGTAGTGTTTCTTGATTTTCAGTTCTTCGCAGAATGACCTGAATTTGGCATTATCAAACTGTTTTCCATTATCTATTACAATAGAGTGAGGAATACCAAAACAAAAAATGATGGACTTCCAGACGAAATCTGTGGTATTATGTTCAGTAATTTTTGCTAGGGGTTCTACCTCAACCCATTTTGTGAAATAGTCAACTGTTACTATTGCATACTGAGTTGATCCTCTCCCTGTTGGTAGCGGTCCGATTAAGTCAATGCCCCATTTTGCAAATGGCCAGGGTGCCATCACAGAGGTAAGGGCTTCTTCTAGGGGTGATCTAATCATCGGGGCCAACCTTTAGCACTTGTCACGTTTTCTTACGAACCCAAAGCATCTTTTTTCATTGATGGCCAAAAATACCCTTAACGCAAGATCTTGAACACTAGAGATTGGCCTCCAATGTTGTTACCACATACACCTTCATATATCTCTCTCATATTATATAGGGCTTCCTCCTCATTTAGGCATCTGAGTAGTGGGAGGGAGAAGCCTCTTTTATACAGAACATCCCCAATTAGAGTGTATTGACAGACCTAACTTTTAGCTTCCGAGCATCATCTTGACTCGGAGGCACTACCCCATCCTTCATGTGTTGGATGATTTCATCCATCCAGCTCCTGGTAGTGTTGATTGCCATTACTGTCATATTTGCTTCTGTTAGGGCTGATCTTTTTTACTTTTTCGATGTAAATACTATCTAAGGTGTTAGCTCTTTCACTTTGTCGTGAGTCTTGCAAGGGCATCGGCTTGGCTGTTTTGAGTCGTTTTTATTTGATTTACTTCCACATGAATGAAGCCCCAAGTTCCTTTTTTTTCTATCATGTGGTAGGATATCATTTTCTCCTCTTTTGTGTTGTAAGTGCCTTGTATTTGGTTCACGACGAGTTGAGAATCACTGTGCACAATCAATTTTTTTTATTCCCATGTTCCTTGCCATTTTCAGACCTATAATAAGGGCTTCGTATTCTTCCTCGTTATTGGTTGCAAGGAATTCGAAGCGGAGGGACTGGCAATGTAGTAAATTTTTTTTACAAACAAGAACGATGCCAACTCCAACGTAATTTTTCGTGGATGAACCGTCCACATACAGGTCCCAAGGTTCGTCCGGATTAGGTTGTTTGATGTCTATGTGATGATGAAATTCTGCTATGAAATTCGTGAGTGCTTGCCCTTTAATTGCAGTCCTTGGTTTTTAAGTGATATTAAATTGCCCCAGCTCTACTGCCCACTTCATCAATCTTCCCGTGGTGACAGGTTTTTGTAAGGTCTGGTAGAGTGGATAGTTGGTTATTACGTCCAAGGAGTGTTCAAAGAAGTAAGGTCTCAATTTTCTTGAACTCGTGACTAACTCGTATGCTAACTTCCCCATTGGTGGGTATCTCAGCTCCCCGTCTTTCAGTGCCTGACTGACATAGTATACTGGGTGCTGAACGCCGTTTTTCATTTTGATCAAAATTGAACTGATCAACTTCTTTGACACTACTAGGTACAGTTCTAGAACTTCTCCTGGTACTGGCTTGGAGAGTAGAGGTTTGGAAGTAAGTTGTTCCTTCAAATCTTCAAAATCTTTCTGGCATTGTTCTGCCTATTTTTCTCATTTCGAGGGCCTCAAAGAAAGGTCTATATATTCTTTCGGTTAGACTCTGTATTTCTCTTATGCACCCAAGGGGGCTTCATGTTAATTAAGGCCTTAATCTTCTCTGGACTTGATTCAATTCCTCTCTGGTACATCATGTATCCCAAGAATTTGCAAGATCCGACGCCAAAGGAATTTTTTTGCGGATTTAATTTCATCTTGTACCGTCTAAAAATGGCGAACATTTAGTCCAAGTGCTGGAGTGATCTAGAGACCTGATGCTCTTCACGAGCATATCATCCGCATATACTTCCATGGTCTAACCAATTTTCCCCACAAACATTGAGTTGACCAATCTTTCATATGTTTCCCCTGCATTTTTCAGACTAAACGGCATCATCTTATATAACAGTATAGACCCCTATCTATGATTAATGAAGTGTGTTTCTCGTAACGGTCATACATCGGGATTTGATTATATCTCGAATATGTGTCTATGAAGCTCAACAATTCATGTCCTGCGGTTGCATCTACCATTAAATCTATCCACGGGAGTGGGAAACTATCTTTGTGACAGCCCTTGTTTAAGTCAGTGAAACCTATACATAGCCTCCACGTCTTATTATTCTTATGCACAAGAACTGGGTTGGAAACCCACTATGGATATTTTGCCTCTTATGAATCCATTTCCCAGCAGTTTTATGATCACGTTTGCAAGAGCTTCATACCTCTCCCCATTCAGCGGATGACGCTTCTGTCTTCTCAGTTTCGCTCCGTTATCAATATTGAGCTTGTGGCAGGCCAGATGTGTAGGTATTCCCTCCATTTCGGTATCAATCCAAGCAAAGACATTGTTGTTCTTCTTCAAGAAATTTATTAGTTTAGACCTTACTGGCTCCTTGAGATCTTTCCCGATTTTTAGTTGTAACTCAGGTCTATTCGATTCAAGGTCTGTCAACACGAGGTATTCCACTGGTCTGGTCCTCGTTTCATTTTGGTCCAAACATGAGTCTAATGTTTAGATATCTTCAATTGGGTCTCCACACCTTTTACTTGATGTACTCTGCTGGGGTAAAAACTCAGGTTACATTTACGGGCCATTCTTTGGTCCCCCTTACTATGCCTACTCTGTGGGAGGTTGGAAACTTTATCACATAGTGGTATATTGAGGTTTCCACTTTCAGTTCATGTAGGATTGGTCTTCCTAGAATGGCATTATATTGGATGGTATGTCTACGATGACAAAATCTGCTAGACCCACCTAGTGCGTGGAGGATCTCCAAGTTCAACCATGAGTGTAATTTGACCTATGGGTGAAATATATTCTCTGGTAAAACCTTGTAATTTCATGGAGTATGGCTGAAGTTGACGCTGTTCCGGGCCATTTGGACACAGGTTCTCCAGTATAAGATGTTCACATCACTTCCGTTGTCCACTAGGGTACGGTGAATTTTCACCCTCGAAATAGGAACGGTTATGATCAGAACATCTGCGTGTGGTTGGAGGACACCCGAAGGTTTGACGTTGTTGCATCTTTCCAACTACTTATTTCAATTCTTGCAAATGACGCATGACCTCCCCCATCTGAGGATCTGGCTGTGATCTGGCATCCAGTTTATCCTTCTTCCTTATGGGACCTTGTGCCTTAAGATCGTGCGAATGATCTGGAGTCCACATATGATTTCTTATATGTGAAGTATTAGCTTTGAATAACCAAAGTTGTGGATCCTTTTATGAGTCAACCTCTCTTATATTTATAGGGAGACAGAGGTGAGTGTGCTTATTACGATACCTGGAGACAGAGGTGAGATGGCTTATTACGATACCTGACAACTTGACATTTGTACATAAGTGAACTACTTGAGTTCTTACATAGTACAAAGTAGTTGACTTTTAACAAATCTAACTAACTGTGTATGAATAATTGTCTTAACTGCTATTTGAAAAAATCCGTTAAGACCTGGCTCAGTCTTCACAAGTTAACGAATAACCTTACCATCAGATCGGTGTTGCTCTCAACGTTCGACCTTCTGACCATGGAAAATGGTTTGTGGTAAATGTTCGATCTGATGGTTTGATCGGTAGCTTCAGTTATTCAATAAACTTCAACCTCTTTCGGTATGACGTGTCATATGTTTCATCATTCAAGTCACATCACCCATCAACAATAATATTTACACATTACCATATTTATGCCTCAAATTTTTCTTCATCGTATTCTTATTCTCAAAATAACATAAATTTTCTTAATTATAATCTCTCTCCAAACTTTTCTTGAAGATGGTAAAAGTACTCACTTGTCATTGTATTTTTAAATAAATAATTATTAAAACAAATAATACCTCAAAAAACTCATT
Organism: Ligustrum vulgare; assembly: GCA_963555705.1. Lineage (NCBI taxonomy): Eukaryota > Viridiplantae > Streptophyta > Magnoliopsida > Lamiales > Oleaceae > Ligustrum > Ligustrum vulgare. The sequence continues at coordinate 29,031,010 of OY743184.1, forward strand.
TTTAAGCATATTAACAATATATTTGGACAAAAATCATGATTAAGGACAAGATTTTTTATCAATAAAATAATAAATAAGAATCTGAAGTGTAATAGTGAAAAAAGGTTATTGGCCTTTAATGAAATTAAAATACGGTGTATAGATTTAGAGAAAATGTGGTGTGAATATAACCACCTAAGCTTCATTTGCATTTACTCAACTTTCATTAATAATTTAATTGTGTTATTAAAGTTTCAATTGGGTAACCCAATTTTAATTTATGTTATTTAAATAATGAACTTTAATTTAATTTAATTTAATTTTTAATTTCTACCACCCAATCATATATTTTTTTCCAAATTGATAAAAATTACATAATAAACAATTATACTACTATAGATATTTCTTTAATCGCTATGTGGAAGGTATGACAACTTATCACTACATCAGTTTGGGGGCCGAAGGGTGATGAAATGTGACATATGTGAAATTTAGCTAAATTTAAGTTCACTAGCTAACATAAACAAGAAAAATTGGCGCATTTATTCCCAAAACATTTTCCTTTGTCTACAATGTGTTCATAAACTTTCATTTATGGCGCAAGATTCCTTGAGCGTTACACTCTTTGGCGCAACAGATCATTTTGGATGACTTCTTTCCACTACATCGTTAAAAAAAAAAAAAAAAAAGGCTACAATTCTAACTGGCACAATTGGTTCCTAGTGACATGTTTGCAAATAAGCCCTCAACCTTCCAATTTTGATGTTGAATTCCTTAACTTCGCGTTCCTTAACACCACAAGTCCTTTTAGATGGTTTCTCTCAATTCCATATTTAAGAATTCAAATTTTTTTAATCAAAAATATTGAAATGCTCTTATATTAATAAATAAAGAAAATGAAAAGTAAATAAAAATAATAAGGGAGGCGATGCAGGTGGAGACTGTATAATCCAGGAGAAGGTCGATCTCATGAAAACGTGAATTTTTCCCATGAATTAGTGGTGGTGTATTATACAATGTTTTCAAACCCAATCCAGCCTTACCACTGACTCGATCGAGGGCCTAAGTTAAGAGTTAGACGGTCAACACAGTAATTAAAATATAAAAATATCATAATTTTGTTTTAAAAAGGTAACTCGGGCTTGACCAAAATAGATTTTAGGTGTCTCCGGACCCGAGTATTGAGTTTCCCGTGGTTTTAATTGGTATTATCATATAATGTGAGTTGATATTCAGGTACTGCAATTCCATCAAATTATATTGTCTAATGTCTGTGTTTGTTTGCTTACAAGTTGTTCCTTTATCTCATTTCATCACTCAAAATTCAAACTATAATCTTGATCACCATGTTTCTTATCTTTAATGAGTCATTCATTCACCACTGATGTGTGTTAATCGCAAGCGTACAATGTAGCATCCAAGTAATAAAGTGGATTCTAAAAAGTTCGAATTATAGTCCCACAAGGATTTGGATTAAGTACCAAAGGTGTTTTAATTTTCCCTTTATTTGAAAGATGAATACTTGTGATTGTGATGGATTGAAGAATTAAACTACAACTAATAAACAAAGCTGTAAATCTGTTTTATAGATCAGTTGATGAAACGTTGGGATTTCACTATTTCACGTAGTCAATACCTTTAATCCCACCACTCAAGTTTTAATCTACTAATGTGATCAATCGAGCTCACTTATGCATATGAAATTCCCCTCTCGGGTTTAAATCAACTCTACCAAATTAGTCAACTGTGTTAACGAATAGCTAGTTGTAATGATTCGATGCATGACACAAACTCAATCAAGACCGCAATAACAACAAACATATAGCTCTATCGCTCGTTCAATTATCGGGTTTTATTCTTAGATCTAGATCATTAACTCACCTCTCGGATTATGAAAATGATCCATTCAATCAATTAATTAGTGGCTAGTTAATTCACGTATTAAACACAAAATAAAATGATAAACATGCAATCAAATCGTAAAACTTGAGTAATGCAACTAAAGGTGTAAAACTATTCTACATCGTCTAATCCCAACAAATAGTTTAGATATTCATGATGAAAATAACAAGAACCCAGTAATAATCTAAACTAAGCATCATGAGTAGTTTGAAGAGAAAGGTAAAAGAACTCTTGCACGAAGAAGTGTCTTCTACAAGTTGATCTCCAAATCTTCTCGCATTTGTGATGTGATCCCGGGAGGGGGTCACAACGAACACGCGGAATTAAACAAAATAAAGATAGGAAAGATCCAGATTCAGCCAAGAACACAAGATCACAATAATTAAAAATACTGGAATAAATAAAATTGACGATAGGACCTGGACCCAACAATCACGACGCAATAAATTGACGATGCGAATTGAAGAACCTAGGTTTTCGAAACGCCACAAGGGATGCCAAATTCCTTGATAAGTTTCTGATTGGAACGCCACAAATATTCAAGAAAAATATTTGATAAGTTCTATGAATTGTTCTTCAAGAACAAGAAAAAAAAGGAATCCTCCTTTTCGAGAGAGAAAATCTCACATTCATTCAATAATATCAAAGTTGTTGTTTCATAATGAAAAACAAAGCAATATAGTGTAGAAATTGACCTAACTAGGGTTTGCCACTAATTTGGGCCCAAAACATAAAAGTAATTAATAAAAACGGAATAAATTAACAAAACGTGAATTCTGGAAAATTAGGTGTTACGGCTGTAAAAATGTCACTTACGGCCGTAAGTGACTTTCTGTTAGTGAGTTACGGCCGTAATAAGAACTCTCACGGCCGTAAGTATCAATTTTGCTGAATTACTCAATTCCACCAGAGAAGGAGTTACGGTCGTGAACTGTAGTCTTACGGCCGTAAGTAATAAAATCCTGGAATTCTTGCTTTTGACCCGAGGGAATGTTACGGCCCTGAACAACAGACTTTACGGCCGTGAATGTGTCATTGGCCTCCAAAATTTGCCCCTTTGATTTGGCTCGACCCCTTTGTCTTCTCGCCTCGCTTCCAACATGAAACTTGTGTCGTTTCCTGCGTAAATCACTGTCACATTGCCCATAGGTCGACTTCTCCTTTGGTCTCCTACTTCGGATCACATCATCCCACCTTTTTTGGAAAGGATTCGACCTCGAATCATTATATGGCCTCTCCTTTATGTATCTCTTTCTTTCGTTGGTTCGAGTGACCTGTTCCTGTTTTGTGCAATGCATCATCCTTTGGGGTTGTTCTGTCTGGCAATTAATTTTCCTTTTGGCCTTAGTTTTGTAATTTGATTGTAGTACCTGCAAAACAGAATTAGCCAAACTAGGGAGGGATGTGTTAGCAAATGCAAGTAAACTCATTTTTGTGGGTGACTCTCTTCTCTTTTTCTTTTCTCTCTTGAGCTCACCTTTTTCTGAGGTCGTGGCCTCAACTCTCTTGTTTTCAATTTTCACACCCTCTCCTTTTTCTGAGGTCGTGGCCTCAACGCTCGTATTTTTCCCCTCAAACTCGCTCTTTATTTTCAATTGGTCCTCTTGGACCTCTTTAGGCATTAGCGGAGCAAGTGTGATCCTTTTTCCACCCTTCACGAAAGAATATTTATTTTTGAACCCATCATGCACCACTCTCCTATCATGTTGCCATGGTCTTCCCAATAAAATATGCCCAACATGCATAGG